>CANXME010002518.1:32500-201478 GCA_948144175.1 Closterium sp. NIES-65
TGCACAAGTAGCGCAACACCCTCTTCGCTGCAGCCATGTGCTATGGTCGGTGTCTCCCAGGAGCAACATAGCGTGCAAGAATGCTAAGAGGGTATGCAAGGTCAGGTCGTGTGCAGGTCATCAGGTACATGAGGCAGCCAACAAGCTCTGGATACGGGCCACTCGACTCTACGGACTCATCCGAAGGCAGAGCTGAGAGCGAGTGGCGAGTAGGCAGAGGAGTGGCCTGAGGCGAGGAGTACGTGTAGCCGAAGCGCTGAAGGACCTGCTGCACCATGTGTGACTGAGTCAGGGTAATGGTGCGGCGTGCTCTGTCCCGGGTGATCTGCAAGCCAAGGTAGCTGCGCAGTACACCCAAGTCAGTGCACGTGTGTCTCTTCTGCAGCTCGGACTTCACGTAGGTGAGTCAAGCAGTGTCAGCTGTGGCAAAGACCAAGTCGTCGACGTACACGAGGACGTAGAACGGCGGCAGAGAGGTGTCGGTGCGCAGAAACAGCGACGGGTCGGCAGTAGAAGGAGCAAACCCAAGTGCCGCCAGCGTAGTCCTCAGTGTGTCGTGCCACTCACGTGGCGCCTGGCGGAGACCGTAGACTGGACGCCGGAGACTCCACTGGGTACCAGGAGGAAAAGACCCAGTGAAGCCAGGTGGGCGACGCAGCCAGATCTCCTCGTGCAGGCTGCCCTGCAAGAAAGCAGTGCTGAAGTCGAGAGAGTGCAGCTCGTAGTCACGGTGAGCAGCAACGTGCAGTAGTACCCGAAGAGTGGTCATCTTCGGGGTGGGAGAGAAGGTCTGAAAGTAGTCAACTCCCTGCCGCTGACTGAAGCCACGAGCCACGTAACGCACCTTGAAGACAGGCGGAGAACCCGGCGGCCGCTTCACCCTGAAGATCCACATGCCACTGACTATGTTCGCCCCAGGAGGGGGAACAGCGTCAACGTAGGTGCCTGTGGACCTCCAGGAAGCCATCTCTGCATCCATAGCTGCCTGCCACTGAGAGGAGTAGGGACCCTCTATCGCCTCTGCGTAAGAGCACGGAGTCGGGATGTCTAGTGCATCCGGGTCTCCCTCAGGGGCGAGCAGTACAGACGCGAGATGAGGTGAAGCGGCGGCCAGACACTGGAACTCCTCCTGCCTGTCCTCAAGGACGTCCGTGCCAAGGGCACACTCACCCCCGACGGACGGAGGACAGGCACACTCAGACTCAGCGACAAGACTAGCAGCGTAGTCTAGACGACAGCGCGCAACAAAGTCGACGAGCTCAGTGACAAGGGCAGACGCTGCAGAAGACTCAAAAGAAGGGTCAGTGACGGCAGTAGCAAGGAGACGCGTGACAGTAGGACTGGCAGCACGAAGAGAGTCCGACTCCGGGTCGGCAAGAGCAGGAAGAGAGGAAGCAGGAGGAGAAGGCAAAGGGGCACGAAGAGGAGCAGTAGACGGACGCAGAGACATCCAGTGCGTGCCAGGGACAGGAGGAGGACGCTGACGCGAACCGCGACCACTAGTGCGCGCAGTACGAACAGGCGACGCAGGACGAGACGCAGGCTCACGACGCTCAGTAAGACCTCCAGTCGGACCAGCGTAGGGAGAAGGAGCAGGCAAAGGGGAGGCAGGCTGTAGCTGTGACTGTGACTGGACAGGCTGTGGACCCTCTAAGGGAGGAGGAGAAGGACCAGGAGAAGGTGTAAGACCAAGAACCTGCTGCAGGAGGGGAACAAAGTACGGTCTGGGCCGCGAGGCGACGCCAGAAACAGCAGGGACAGCACGAGTACCCCCAGCAGGAGTACCCGCTCCAGTAGCACCTCCAGCAGCACCTCCAGTAGCTCCAGAACCCCCAGGAGCACCTCCAGCGGCACCTCCAGTAGCACCTCCAGTAGCTCCTGAACCTCCAGCAGCACCAGGAGCACTGCCAGCCGGACCGCCAGCAGTAGTCTCAGCGCCAACACGCTCAGCAGCACCAGCTCCAGTAGAACCCGCAGGCCCAGCAGCTCCAGTACTCCCAGTACGAGCACCTCCGGGACGCGCGGCAGCAGCACCCTCAGCAGCCGAAGAACCTTTAGCACCAGCAGCACGCCTCCAGCGCCGGGCAAACCACTCACGCAGCTCCTGCGGGGAGAGTGGCTCTCGGCGAGACGAAGCACCCGGAGAACCTCCAGGCGAAGCACCTCCAGTCTCAGTACCCCCAGGCTCAGCACCCCCAGGCTCAGCACCGCCAGGCGCAGCACCCCCAGGCTCAGCACCCCCAGGCTCAACACCCCTAGGCTCAGCACCCCCAGACTCAACACCCCCAGGGACAGCACCCCCAGTCACAGCACCCCTAGGCTCAGCACCCACAGCAGCACCAGAGTCACAAGTGACCTCGACATGCTCGACCGCGTCTACCTGGGACACACCTGAAGGGGCAGGACCCTGAGGGGGAAGGGGGTCGACCGGGGGGGGACCTGGTACCAAGAAGAGCGGGGGTGGGGGGAGGGACGGAGTGCGGTAGGGGAAGAGGCGGTAGTAAGGTACCGACTCGTCGAACGTGACATCCTGGGAGGACAGAACACGGCGAGAGGTGGGGTGGTAGAACTGCCACCCAGGGGCGTCGGGGGGGAACCCCAGGAAGACGCAAGGAGCAGCGCGAGGGGACAGCTTGTCCGCAGACAAGTCGCGGACAAACGCCCGAGATCCCCAGACCCTGAACGCCGACGCATCGCCAACCTTCCCCGTCCACAGCAGGGCTGGGGAGGTCTCCGGCCTGGAGACCCTGGGGTGGAGGTTGATCTGATGCGCCGCGTACCTGACCGCAAACGGCCACAGAAAATGGGGGGCAGCAGCATGCATCATGGATGTACGAGCGACGTCCATGACCATGCCAATGCGGCGCTCTGCAATCCCATTTTGCTGCGGTGAGTCCGGAAGCGTGAAGGTCTGACGGATGCCTCGCGCACGACAGTAGGCACGCAGAAGGCAAGAGGAGAACTCTCCGCCCCTGTCCGAGTGCAGACGCAACACAGGAAAGTCCGAGCCAAAGCTGTGCCTGAGCTGGAGACGAGCTGCGCGGATCCAGTCGATCAGCACCTCAGTGACATCACCCTTGCTGCGCAAGGGGAAGACTGTGGTGTAACGCGAGTAGTCGTCAACCACCAACAGGAAGTAGCGCTCGTGACCGAGTCCACGGACGCGGGCAGGGCCCCACACGTCCATGTGAAGCGTCTGCAACGGAGCCTCTGTCGGAGGAAACTGGGAGGAGTGAGGGGCAGCACGCTGGCACCCCTCGACACAGAGGACACAGGCAGGGCCAGGGCCTTGAGGAAGGGGAGGGAGGGACCGGGGAAGACCAGACACAAGAAGACGGGAGGCCATGCCTCTGAGCCGAAGCAGAGAGGGGTGACCCTGGCGGTGGTGCCAGAGGAGAGTCTCGTGAGACAGGCGACGACACGAACAGGGGGCAGACTCAGGACCAGACCTGGACGCTGCAGCAAACACCTGACCTGACGAGGGGACCCTACCAGACTTAGGAACTGGAGGAGAAGCAGTGGTCAGTGTGTACAGGCTCGACCCTGGCTAACGTGTAAACGTAGCCAGGTGACGACCTGTGCTAGCCTCTGTGCAGTGCGTCACTCGCTGGCGAGCAGGGGTGAACTGGTGGACTCCCGCATCCTGTAGGTCAGCACCACTCACCAAGTTCGTAGAGAACGAGGGGAGGTAGAGACCAGACAGGGTGCCAGAGGGAGCCGCCGGACACGGGAGGACTGTGGAGAAGCGAGAGAGAACAGGACCCCCAGAGGGGTCAGCCAGGGACACCGCAACCGGCCGACTAAGCGGCGTGAGGGTGGTGCGGTCCCGAAAGAAGGAGCGAGACGCTCCAGAGTCAAGGGTGAAGGTGTGGGAGGCCGAAGCCGAAGCAGTACCTGAGAGCGCAGACTCACTAGTACCTGAGAGAGCAGCCTCACCAGTACCTGAGAGCACAGACGCACTGGCACCTAGGTCACAGCATACATGGCAGCAAGGATAGCATCAAAGTCAAGATCAAAGATAGCTACACCAGCCCTAGACAGCTCTCCCCAGCGGGGGATCTCCGCGGCCTCCGGGAACTGCTGGCGCCAAGCCTCCGTCAAGCCGCCAAAGCAGCGCTGGGCGGTGTGGGTACCCCCACACTGCTCTCCAGCGCGGTCGCCAGTGCGAAGAACGTAGGTGCAGGGACCAAAACCCCCACCACGCTGACGCTGCGTGTACCACTCACGGAGCTGCTGAGGGGTGAGGATGTCGCGAGAACGCTGCTGCTGCTGCTGCTGCTGGCGCTGACCACCCCCAGTGCTGCTCCGCTGCGAAGTGCCACTCCGACCACCTCCACCACCGCCACCCCCGCCTCCGCCTCCACCGCCCCCGCCTCCGCCTCCACCGCCGCCGCCTCCGCCACCTCCGCTCCCACCACCACCGCCGCCGCTACCCCCGCCTCCACTGTCGCCACTAGCATCCCCACCCCCGCCACCCCCTCCACCACCACCCTCACTCCCTCCGCTGCCTCCACCTCCACCTCCACCGCCCCCGCTGGCCCCACCCGCTCCCTTGCCCCCCTTTCCCTTGGCAGAGCGGCGTCTCCCGCTAGGGGCAGACGCCGCACCGACCGACTCAAGACCAACGAGGTCGGCCGCAGCGGCAGAGGCAACAGAGGGCAGGAGAGGGGAAGGAGAACACCCCTCAAAGATGGGGGCGCGGGGGTCACCTCGAGAGGCTCCTACAGCGACTATGCTCTTCTCCGCCGCTAGGAGGGCCTTCTCGAGGCTGTCGACTGTGAGGGTGGTGGGACAGACCGCGAGGAAGTGGTCCCGGACTACACGAAGGGAGTCAGGGATGCGAGTGACTAAAAAGTAGAGAGTGATGTACATGGGGGGGGGGTTCTTGGCGCAGAAGTCAGCAGGAAGCGCAGCGCGGTAGCGAGTGTCACTAGTGCGGAGGTGCGTAATGAGATCAGCGACAGTGGGAAAGGCGGCAAGGTCAGGGAAGAGGAAGGGGAGCATGAGGCGGCTCAGTGCAGCAGTGGCAGGGGAGGAGTAGCGCGCAACAACAGCGTGGTACAAGGTCTGGGCACTCTTGTACTGGCTAAAGTGCGCGCGCTCAGCGGTAGGCAGGTGGCGACGCACAGCAAGACGTGCAGCAGCATCGTGCGTGGCCCACTGTGAGCGAACAGTGGCGTCACCATCAGCAGCAGGGGCAGGGACGGCGCCAGAGGTGAGGTCAAAGAGAGAAAGACCGTCTGCCCTATCGCACTGTAAGAACAGCTGCAGGTCGTCGACCCAGACCTCAAAGTCAATGGCGCGACCCTCAGCGTCAAAAGCTAGGACACTAGGGGTAGCCATGACGACAGACTAGCAGTGCAAGCAGTGCGGGAAGGGGTACGCAGTAGCAGTGGAGCTGTGCTCACCAGACAGGACGGGTCGGGCAGCTCAGCAGCACAGCAACACGGCAACACAGCAGCTCTGCCGGCCCAGTAGCAACAGCAGCCCCACAGGACCAGCAGCTCGGCTCCTCAGGCGGCTCGGGCGGCTCGGGCGGCTCGGGCGGCTCGGGCGGCTCGGGCGGCTCGGGCGCTCGGCGGTACAGGCGGCTCGGGCGCTCGGCGGTACAGGCGGCTCGGGCGGCTCGGGCGGCAAAGGTGGCTCGGGCAGCTCGGCTCCTCAGCTGCGTAGGCGGCTCGGGCGGCTCGGGTGACGCGGGTGGCACGGGCGGCTCGGGCGTCGAAGGGCCAGGACAGCGTGGCGCGAGGGCGGTTGGGAGCGGTTCACGGGTGGCTCGGGGCCGGGACGGACGGCTCACGGGCGGCTCACGGGCGGCTGACGGGTGGCTCACGGGCGGCTCACGGGCGGCTCACGGGCGGCTCACGGGCGGCTCACGGGCGGCTCACGGGCAGCGCTTCGGGCTGCTACGGGCGGCGTACGGGCGGCTGACGGGCGGCTCACAGGCGGCTCACGGGCTGCGCTTCGGGCGGCTAAGGGCGGCGCACGGGCGGCACGTGGGCGGTTAAGGGCGGCGCGCGGGCGGAGCGTGAGCGGCCTGAGGCCTGGCGGGCGGCGCGCGGGCGGCTAAGGGCGGCGCGCAGACGGCGCGTGGGCGGCCTAGGGCCGGGCGAGCGGCGCGCCGGCTACTTAGGGCGGCGCGCGGGCTGCTTAGGGCGGCGCGCGGGCTGCTAAGGGCGGCGCGCGGGCTGCACGGGGCCGGGACGGGCGGCGCGCTAGCGTCTAGGGCGGCGCGCTGGCGGCGTGAGGCCTGAACGGGCGGCGCGCGGGCGGCTAAGGGCCGGTCGACAGAGGTAAGAGAGAGAGCCCGGAGCGCGCTCCGGGTAAAAAAAAAAAAAAAAAAAAAAAAAAAAAAGTTCGAAGTAGTGGTGGGCCCTATGTGAAAAGAGTAAGCAGGAATGAATGAACTATGAATGAAAGCAGTACAAATATGAAACCCTAACTGGGTTGTACCCCCTATGGGATACCCCACTACAGCCTACACAGCAGTATAAGCTATAGATATGTTCTGACACACCCCCATAGGCAAAGTGGGGGAGAACAAGGGGTCACAAGACCAGTCAAGCAAGACAAGCAAAGCTCAGGGTGGATCACAAAGTCACCACACAGTCCGAGCACAAGAGCAAGGCCAAAGGCCAGTTCACAAGCAAGAGTACAGACATATATATAAAGCTAGACAAGCAAGAGCAGGTATATATATATGTCACAGTACAAGTGAAGTCAAGAGGAGAGCAAGTGAGGCAAGACAGGCACAAGACCCAGCTGGGTGCAGAAGCGCTGATGGTCACAAGGCGCAAGTGCCTTGGTGAACACATCAGCAGTGTTGGCCTCAGAGGCCACGTACGCAAGTCGCAACTGACCACGCTGCTGCAGCTCACGAGCAAGGAAGTAGCGGAGAGCAATGTGCTTCGTTCTGTGCTCCAAGCGCTGCTCTCGACACAAGGCCAGCATAGCCTTGTTGTCTACGTACAGCACTGGAGGAGAACGAGGCGGCTCTCCAAGGTCAGTCAGCAGGTAGGTGAGCCAGCGAAGCTCCTGTGCAGCCATGGCCCCGGCGTAGATCTCAGCCTCACAACTGGAGCCGAGAACCGAAGACGAGCGAGTAGACCGCCACGAGACAGAGCCGGAACCAAGGCTGAAGGTGTAACCCTGTGACGACCGCTGCGTAGCCTGGTCGTCAGCCCAAGAAGCGTCCGCGTGGCCGGTAAGGACCACTGGACTCCGCCCTCCAAGCACTAGCCCCATGCCTGACGTACTGCACAGGTAGCGCAATACCCTCTTCGCTGCAGCCATGTGCTCCGGTCTGTGTCTCCCAGGAGCAACATAGCGTGCAAGAATGCTCAGAGGGTATGCAAGGTCAGGTCGTGTGCAGGTCATCAGGTACATGAGGCAGCCAACAAGCTCCGCATACGGACCACTCGACTCTACGGACTCATCCGAAGGCAGAGCTGAGAGTGAGTGGCGAGTAGGCAGAGGAGTGGCCTGAGGCGAGGAGTACGTGAAGCCGAAGCGCTGAAGGACCTGCTGCACCATGTGTGACTGAGTCAAGGTAATGGTGCGGCGTGCTCTGTCCCGAGTGATCTGCAAGCCAAGGTAGCTGCGCAGTTCACCCAGGTCTGTGCACGTGTGTCTCTTCAACAGCTCGGACTTCACGTAGGCGAGTCCAGCAGTGTCCGCTGTGGCAAAGACCAGGTCGTCGACGTACACGAGGATGTAGAACGGCGGCAGGGAAGTGTCGGTGCGAAGAAACAGCGACGGGTCAGCAGTAGAAGGAGCAAACCCAAGAGCCGCAAGCGTAGTCCTCAGTGTGTCGTGCCACTCACGCGGTGCCTGGCGGAGACCGTAGACTGGCCGTCGGAGGCTCCACTGGGTGCCAGGAGGGAAAGTCCCAGTGAAGCCAGGTGGACGGCGAAGCCAGATCTCCTCGTGCAGGCTACCCTGCAAGAACGCAGTGCTGAAGTCGAGAGAGTGAAGCTCGTAGTCGCGCTGAGCGGCTATGTGCAGCAGCACCCGAAGAGTAGTCATCTTCGGGGTGGGAGAGAAGGTCTGAAAGTAGTCAACTCCCTGCCGCTGACTGAAGCCACGAGCAACGTACCGTGCCTTGAAGACAGGTGGAGAGCCCGGCGGCCGCTTCACCCTGAAGATCCACATGCCACTGACGATGTTCGCCCCAGGAGGGGGAACCGCGTCAACGTAGGTGCCTGTGGACTTCCAGGAAGCCATCTCTGCATCCATAGCTGCCTGCCACTGAGAGGAGTAGGGACCCTCTACGGCCTCCGCGTAAGAACGCGGAGTCGGGATGTCTAGTGCATCCGGGTCTCCCTCAGGGGCAAGCAGTACAGACGCGAGATGAGGTGAAGCAGCCGCTAGACACTGTAACTCCTCCTGCCTGTCCTCTAGGACGTCCGTGCCAAGAGCACACTCACCCCCGACGGACGGAGGACAGACAGACACAGACTCAGCAACAAGACTAGCAGCGTAGTCGAGACGACAGCGAGCAGCAAAGTCGACGAGCTCAGCGACTAGAGCAGACGCAGCAGTGGACTCAAAAGAGGGGTCAGTGACGACAGTAGCAAGCAGACGCGTGACAGTGGGACTGGCAGCACGAAGAGAGTCCGACTCAGGGTCCGCAAGCGCAGGAAGAGAGGACTCAGGAGGAGAAGGCAAAGGGGCACGCAGAGGAGCAGTGGACGGACGTAAAGACATCCGGTGCGTGCCAGGGACAGGAGGAGGACGCTGACGCGAACTGCGACCACTAGCGCGAGCAGCACGAACAGGCGACGCGGGACGAGACGCAGGCTCACGACGCTCAGCAAGACCTCCAGTAGGACCAGTGTAAGGAGAGGGAGCAGGCAGTGGAAAGGAAGGCTCCAGTAGGGGCTGCGACTGGACAGGCGGTGGACCCTCTACTGGAGGAGAAAGACCAAGAACCTGCTGAAGGAGCGGAACGAAGTACGGCCGAGGCCGCGCGGCAGCTCCAGACTCAGCAGGGACAGCACCAGCACCCTCAGCGACAGCACCAGCGCCACCCACACCTCCAGCGGCAGGACCAACAGCAGCAGGCTCAGCACGAACGCCCTCAGCAGCTCCAGCTCCAGGAGGACCTGCAGGGCCAGCAGCTCCGGGACCGGCTGCACCCGCACCCTCGACGGTCGAAGAAGCTCCAGCTCCAGCTCCAGCAGCACCTCCAGACTCAGCAGCACGCCTCCAGCGGCGAGCGAACCACTCGCGCAGCTCCTGTGGAGAGAGGGGCTCCCGGCGAGACGCAGCAGCAGGAGAAACCCCAGGCTCAGCAGCTCCAGACGCAGCACCCCCAGGCTCAGCAGCTCCCAGCTCAGCACCCCCAGGCTCAGCAGCTCCCGACCCAGCACCCCCAGACCCAGCACCTCCAGGCACAGCACCCCCCTCCGCAGTAGCACCCTCAGGCCCAGCACCCCCAGCAGTAGCACCCCCAGGCTCAGCACCCCCGCGCACAGCACCCCCAGAGTCAGCACCCCCAGGCTCAGCACCCGCAGCAGCACCAGAGTCACCAGTAACCTCGACCGGGTCAACGGCGTCTACCTGGGACACACCTGAGGGGGCAGGAACCTGAGGGGGGAGGGGGTCTACCGGGGGGGGAACCGGCACAAGGAAGTCCGGGGGAGGGGGGAGGGAAGGAGTCCGGTAGGGGAAGAGACGGTAGAAGGGGACTGACTCGTCGAACGTGACGTCCTGGGAGGACAGAACACGACGAGAGGAGGGGTGGTAAAACTGCCACCCTGGGGCGTCAGTGGGGAAGCCAAGGAAGACACAGGGAGCAGCACGAGGGGACAGCTTGTCCGCAGACAAGTCGCGGACAAACGCCCGAGATCCCCAGACACGGAACACAGACGCATCGCCAACCTTCCCCGTCCACAGCAAGGCTGGGGACATCGCTGGCCGAGAGACCCGGGGGTGAAGGTTGAGCTGATGCGCCGCGTACCTCACCGCAAACGGCCACAGAAAATGGGGGGCAGCCGCATGCATCATGGACGTACGAGCGACATCCATGACCATGCCAATGCGGCGCTCAGCAATCCCATTTTGCTGTGGTGAGTCCGGAAGCGTGAAGGTCTGGCGGATCCCCCGTGCACGACAGTAGTCTCGCAGAAGGCGAGAAGAGAACTCTCCGCCTCTGTCAGAGTGCAGACGCAGAACAGGAAGGTCCGAGCCGAAGCTCTTCCTGAGCTGGAGACGAGCCTCGCGGATCCAGTCGATCAGCACCTCAGTGACCGCACCCTTGCTGCGCAAGGGGAGGACTGTGGTGTAACGCGAGTAGTCGTCAACCACCAACAGGAAGTAGCGCTCGTAACCCTGCCCACGGACGGGGGCTGGGCCCCACACATCCATGTGAAGCGTCTGCAGGGGAGCCTCTGTCGGGGGGAAGTGGGAGGAGTGAGGAGTAGCCCGGAGGCGACCCTCGACACAGGGGACACAGGAAGGTCCTGGCCCGGAGGGGAGAGGAGGGAGAGACTGGGGAAGACCAGAGACAAGGACACGGGAAGCCATGCTCCGAAGACGGGGCAAGGAGGGGTGGCCAAGACGGTGGTGCCACAGGAGAGTCTCGTGAGACAGGAGGCGACAAGAACAGGGGGCAGACTCAGGACCTGACCGGGACGCAGCAGCAAGTACCTGACCCGACGCAGCCACCTGACCAGACTCAGGGACAGGAGGAGACTCAACGGTCAGGGTGTAGAGACTCGACCCCGGCCGACGTGAGAACGTGGCCAGGTGTCGGCCTGTGCGAGCCTCCGTGCAGTGGGTCACCCTCTGACGCGCAGGAGTGAACTGGTGAACACCCCCATCCTGCAGGTCCGCTCCACTCACCAAGTTCGTAGAGAACGAGGGAAGGTACAGACCCGACAGGGTGCCCGAAGGGGCAGCCGGACACGGGAGGACAGTGGAGAAGTGAGACAGGACAGGACCCCCAGAGGGGTCAGCAAGGGAGACCGCAACCGGCCTGGCGAGCGGCGAAAGGGTAGTGCGGTCTCGAAAGAAGGAGCGAGAAGCTCCGGAGTCAAGTGTGAAAGTGAGGGAGGACGAGGACGACTCAGTACCTGAGAGCGCAGTCTCACCAGTACCTGAGAGCGCAGACGCACTGGCACCTAGAGCAGCAGCCTCACAAGCACCTAGCGCAGCAGTACCAATGCCCGGGTCGGGCTGAAAACACCGGTAACCCTCATTCTCCTCACTATAATCCACAACATACATAGCAGTAAGGATAGCATCAAAATCAAGATCAAAGATCGCTACACCAGCCCTGAGAAGCTCATCCCAGCGAGGGATCTCACTAGCCCCAGGGAACTGCTGACGCCAAGCGTCCGTCAGGCGGCCAAAGCAGCGCTGGGTGGCGTGGGCACCCCCACACTGCTCACCCGCGCGGTCGCCGGAACGAAGAACGTAGGTGCAGGGACCAGTACCCCCACCCCTCTGACGCCCAGCGTACCACTCACGAAGCTGCTGAGGCGAAGGGATGTCCCGCGAGCGCTGCTGCTGCTGCCGGTGCGAGCGCTGGCCACCACCACCGCCGCTACGCTGCTGGGTACCACCCCGACCAGCTCCACCTCCTCCACCACTACTGCCTCCTCCGCTGCCGCCTCCACTGCCTCCACCTCCGCCGCCTCCACCTCCGCCGCTGCCTCCACCACCACCGCTGGCACCACCACCACCGTCTCCGCCGCTGCTGCCGCCACCACCACCACCACCCCCGCCACTAGCCCCGCCGCCACCCCCACTCCCTCCGCCGCCACCGCCGCCACCGCCACCGCCCCCTCCAGCTCCACCCGCGCCCTTGCCCCCCTTGCCCTTGCTGGAGCGACGTCTCCCACTAGGGGCAGACGCCGCGCCGACCGACTCAAGACCAAGCAGGTCGGCAGCAGCAGCAGAGGCAACAGAGGGCAGCAAGGGGGAAGGAGAGCACCCCTCAAAGATGGGGGTGCGAGGGTCACCACGAGAAGCACCTACAGCGACTATGCTCTTCTCCGCTGCAAGGAGGGCCTTCTCGAGGAGGTCGACGGTGAGAGTGGTGGGACAGACTGCGAGAAAGTGGTCCCTGACGACGCGAAGGGAGTCAGGGAGGCGTGTGACTACGTAGTAGAGAGCGATGTACATGGGGGGGGGGTTCTTAGCGCAGAACTCAGCAGGAAGGGCGGCGCGGTAGCGAGTGTCACTAGTGCGGAGGTGCGTAATGAGGTCAGCGACAGTGGGAAAGGCAGAGAGGTCAGGAAAGAGGTAGGGAAGCATGAGACGGCTCAGTGCAGCAGTGGCAGGGGAGGAGTAGCGCGCAACTACAGCGTCGTACAAGGTCTGAGCACTCTTGTACTGACTAAAGTGCGCACGCTCAGAGGTAGGGAGGTGGCGACGCACAGCAAGACGTGCAGCAGCATCGCGGGTGGCCCACTTAGAGCGGACAGCGGGATCAGCATCAGCAGCAGGGGCAGGAGAGGCGCCAGAGGTGAGGTCAAAGAGAGAAAGGTCGTCAGCCCTGTCGCACTGTAAGAACAGCTGCAGGTCGTCTAACCAGACCTCAAAATCAATGGCGCGACCCTCAGCGTCAAAAGCTAGGACACTAGGGGTAGCCATGACGACGACTGTGAAGCAGTGCAAGCAGTAGGGGGGAGAGCACGCAGTGACAGTGGGACTGTGCTCACCAGGCAGGGCAGGTCGCGCAGCTCGACAGAAAAGCAGAACGGCGACCGGGCGGCTCAGGTGTACAGCGGCTCGGCTCCCGGGCGGCTCGGCGGCAGGGCGGCTCGGGTGCAGGGCGGCTCGGCTCCCGGGCGGCTCGGCTGCAGGGCGGCTCGGGTGCAGGGCGGCTCGGCTCCCGGGCGGCTCGGCTGCAGGGCGGCTCGGCTCCCGGGCGGCTCGGCTGCAGGGCGGCTAGGGTCCCGGGCGGCTCGGTGACAGGCGGCTCGGGTCGCGTAGAAGTGAGACGGGGCGGGGCCGCGTCAGGGCCGGCGGTAGGGCCGCGTAGGAGCCGGGGCAGGGCCGCGAAGGAGCCGGGGCGGGGCTGTGATAGGAGCCGGGGCAGGGCCGCGTAGGAGGCCGGCGGTGTGGCCGCGTAAGGGCCGCGTAAGGGCCGCGTAAGGGGCCGGTGCGGGGCCGCGTAAGGGCCGCGTAGGAGCCGGCGCGGAGCCGCGTAGTGGCCGGGGACGGGGCCACGAAAGGGCCGGGGCTGGGCCGCGTAAGGAGCCGGCGAGGGGCCGCGTAGGAGCCGGCGGCGTGGCCGCGTAAGGGCCGCGTAAGGGCCGCGTAAGGGGCCGGCGCGTAAGGGCCGCGTAAGGGCCGGGGCGGGGCCGCGTAAGGGCCGCGTAAGGGCCGCGTAAGGGGCTGGCGTGGGGCCGCGTAAGGGCCGCGTAAGGGCCGGGGCGGGGCCGCGTAAGGAGCAGGCGGCGGGGCCGCGTAAGGAGCAGGGCGGGGCCGCGACAGAGTGGGCGGCGAGGCCGCAGAGGAGAGAGCGACTCGAGGGGTCGCTAAAAAAAATTCGCGCCTCGGGGGCGCGCTTCGGTGGGCCCAAAAATTTCGGTCCTGGAGGGACCTAGCTCTATACCAAGTGAAAAGAGTAAGCAGGAATGAATGAACTATGAATGAAAGCAGTACAAATATGAAACCCTAACTGGGTTGTACCCCCTATGGGATACCCCACTACAGCCTACACAGCAGTATAAGCTATAGATATGTTCTGACACCCTAAGCACAGTTCCCACAGGGGAACCTGCTCGATACCATGAGAAGAATAGAACGAGAATGAAATGACTATGAACGAAGTGAGTACAAATAGGAAACCCTAATTGGGTTGTACCCCCTATGGGATACCCCACTATAGCCTACACAAATAAGTAAACTATAATGTTCTGATAGATGGGGAAGAAAAACGTAGAGAAAACTGGAAAGTCAGAGGAGTGAGAGAAAGAGAGAGAGAGAGAGAGAGAGAGAGAGAGAGAGAGAGAGAGAGAGTGAGAGAGAGATAAAACGGACGCGGGCAAAGAAGGTAGAGGGAATGCAAGAAAGTACATCAACAAAATCTAGCAGAAACACTACTTACTAAACGAAAGGAAACAAGAATGAGAAGAAGAAGAATACTGCAAAGAATAAAACATACCTTGTATGCACTATACTGTACTTGCAATCACACGACTTCCACACAATATCTTGTAAATGAACTGACGGAAACAAGGTGGGATTCAGGTATGGAGAGGAGGGAGGGGGGGAAAAGAGGGGGACAAATACGAAAGGAAATAAAAGCAATGACATAGTTAAAGATAACAAACGGACAGAAAAGAGAAGGACTTAAGCGACGACACCACGTCTGATAGGATGATATGACGGTTCTAATCCAGAGAAGAGAACAAAAAAAGTGAGCGAAAATACGCAGATACGAGGTAGTAAGAGGACAACAGACGAAAGGAAGTAAGGATGAAGAACACAAGGAACGGATGCAGGATTAAGCACGAAAAACGAAGAACAGGACCTAAATAATACGAAGTGTCTATAACCTAAGCTTCAACGACTTGCTTGCATCGATTTAAACGGTTAGAATACGAGATAACGGAATGTTGGTCTAACTAATAGCCATCCAAAACAGTTCTGGTAGATACTTTACGTGTCGTTTCACCTTAAGACTGGTTGGAGGATGTGTGACTGGCGGGAGAACGTCAAGAACCTAGCACAGCAAGGAGAGAGCCGGGAAAAAAGGAAACACAAACCCTAGGTTAGCAAGTATTTCATCGCAGTCGAAAGCGACGAAATATATTCGGGGCTACTGCATAGAAGGAGTAGCGCAGTCGGTCGAAAGGCAAATTGGAATCGAGAGGTCACATGTATGAGAGAACAGCAAAACTGTTTTCGCAATCCTCAACTAAATTCCGTGAGATTCGTACTCTGTACAAAAAGGACCTATATAATACAGTAAAAAGGAACTTCAAAACAAGATCCATACTTAGTATAACTAGTTGTACATGTTAGAATCCCTCTTCTCTTGTAACCTGCATATATGCTATAGGTTAGGCTAGAGTTAAGCACCCAAACTTAGTTTGGGTGTACAAACAGGGGTAACCCAGTTTGTAGGTTGGAACCCAACCTTGGTCCAATTATTGGACCCCAAAAGATTGGGTTGGGTAGAATTATTGGCCCCCTCCAATAATGTTGGCCCAACCCCAACTTGGCCAACATTATTGGACCCCACCAATAATCTCCCAACCCAACCTCTTGGTTAGGGTCCAATAATGGCACCTTAGGCTAGCATCCAACCCCATTACTATGTATACCCCCCTGTTTCTCTATCATATCATCAACTACATTTCAACCTCTCTTCTCACATGGTATAGAGCTGTCATTCCTAGGCCTACTCCTCTCTCAAACAAAAAGCCCACCCGGCCGCCACAACCCCCGGCCTCCTCCCTCATTTTTTTTCCCCCTCTCAGCCATCCCGCCGCCTTCCTCCCCCCCGTAGCGCCCTTTTTCCTCCGCAGCTCCACGGCCTCCCAAGCCGCTGCAGCCCGCGCCACTCTCTTCCGCGGCCTCGACGCCGCCTCCGCGCCAGCACCGCCGCGGCCTCACCAGCCGCTGCCGCCCGCGCTCTTCCCCTCCGCGGCCTCGACGCCGCCTCCGCGCCTCCCCGCGGCCTCACCAGCCGCCGCCCGCGCCACTCCGCGGCCTCGACGCCGCCTCCGCGCCAGCGCCGCCGCGGCCTCGCCAGCCGCCGCCCGCGCCACTCCGCGGCCTCGCCGCCGCCTCCGCGCCAGCGCCGCCGCAGCCTCGCCAGTCGCCGCAACCCGCGCCCTTCCCCTCCGCGGCCTCGACGCCGCCTCCGCGCCAGCGCCGCCGCGGCCTCGCCAGCCGCCGCCGCCCGCGCCCTTCCCCTCCGCGGCCTCGCCGCCGCCTCCACGCCTCGCCGCGGCCTCGCCAGCCGCCGCCCGCGCCACTCCGCGGCCTCGACGCCGCCTCCGCGCCAGCACCGCCGCGGCCTCACCAGCCGTCGCTGCCAGCGCCCTCCCCCTCCGCGGCCTCGACGCCGCCTCCGCGCCAGCGCCCTGCGGCCTCAACAGCCGCTGCCGCCCGCGCCCTTCCCCTACGCGGACTCGTCGCCACCTCTCCTCACGCCCCTCCGGGACCACTGCGGGTCCACCCGCGGCCGTCCATCATGGCTCACGCCACACCCTCCCCCTTCCCTCCTCCTATTGATACCTCCTCTATCGATAAGCTGCAGCTCGCCGCGGACAAATCCGCCGTCAACTGGCACTCCTTCATCGGCAGCATTCGTCGAGTTCTCTCCGATGCATGGGTTCCCCCCTACCGCGTCCTTGACGTCATCCTCCGCCGTCCCCATGCTCTCCCCCCCACCGCTCCTGACCACCCCGGCGAGACCCCTCCTCTCCCTCCCTCTCCTGGCGATCCTCCTCGTGAACCCGACCTCCAACTCACCGTCGACCAAGCCACCGCTGATGCAGACTTCATCTTACGACGCGGTGCATACCTTATCCGCAAAGCTGAGTACGATGCAGCAGTTGAAGCCTATGACCAGGCGGTTGCTGGCCGCAATGCTCATCTTGCCGTCGTCGCCAAATACCACGACGACTTGGCTACCTTTACCCCAAACCTCATCGCCTGGACAGCTGCTGACACCCGCGCCTGCACCGTTCTCCTCGGTGCTCTCCCTGACTCCCTTATGCGCCGCTTCCAGGCTCGAGAACTCCGTGCCTCGGTCATTTGGGCAGAACTCCATGCCATGTTCGAACGCCGCGACATCGGCTCGGTTGGCATCCTCTTTCAAGAGTACTTTTCAATCACCCTCGCTACATGTGACGGAGCGGTTGACTATGTCGGACGTATGCGAGAAGTAGCTGATCGCCTCGAAGCCCGCCAGGCTGGCCTCTCCGAACCCCTCCAAATCCATCGCCTCCTGTTTAACCTCACCCCAGACTATGAATCACGCCTTCACGCCTTTACCGAAGCCAATCCCATGGCCGATCTCGCCTCCGTTGAGCAGTGGATCATAGACACCGAAGTCAAACTTCGCACCCCCATTGTCAACCTCGCCTCCTCCCAACCCTCCTCCTCCTCCCTCAACGCTACCCAGCCCCGCAAGCAGGCTCGGAACAACGGCAAAGGGGGAGGTGGGGGCAAGGGAGGTGGCGGTCAGGGCAACGGCAGCACAAACAGCCGTGGCGGCGCCACTGGGGATGAGCATGGCACCACTAATTCGGGCGGAGCCTCTGCAGGCCGCGGAAGTCGTCCTGGCACTCTTCCGCCCTGCACCTATGTCCGTCGCTATGGTCCCCGGGCTGGAACACCCTGCGGGCAGACAAACCATCCCCCTAGCACTTGCTTCAAGGCTCTCGATGATGCCTGGTACGCGCGGGGCAATGTTGGCACTCCTCCCAAGTGGGGAACGATCTCCCCACGTCCCTCCCTTGCCGACATCCAAACCAACCCCGCTTACCTCCCTGCCCACCTCCACCTCCTTGCTCCCCCCACACCGCTCCTCAATCTCCAACAGCAGCACATCCTGCAGCAGCACCAGCAGCAGCAGCAACAGCAGCAGCAGCAGCTGTTTCATCAGCAGCCACAGCAGCAGTAGCAGTCGCAGCCCCAGCCGCACCCATGGGGAACTGGACTCCTACCCCAGTGGGGACCGAGCCCTCCTCCTTGGCAGCAGCAGCAGCTGAATTTTGGCACAGCTGCCATAGCCGCTCAAGCCTCCCCGTCCCCCCTTTGGGGTGCTCCACCACCTAGTAGCACTGCCCCTCCTCTTACCCAGGAGAGCTTTCTTGGCAACATTGCTATCTCACCCTCACTTCCTTCCATGTACCCATCCACCGTTAATGAAACTACTTTCCAGTACTCCGTCTCTTCCTCCTCCTCACCTTCTCTCGACTTTGTCCTCGATAGTGGGGCCACTGAGACCGCTCTCAAGGATGCTGGTACACTCACACCCCTCTCTCCTCCCACGCAAGTTCACGGCGCTGACAGCAGCTTTACCATCCCATGCACACACCTCTCCACTCTCCCCTGCACACTCTTCCCCTCTGGTAAGGTAACTGGTCTCCACATCCCCACCCTCCGAAACAACCTCCTCTCCCACCGTGAAATCCAAACTGCAGGTATCACTGCCGTCTATCCAGGTAATGCCACCTACTGTGACCTCTACCACACCGCCACTGGTCGCTTCCTTCTACGCATTCCCCTCTGCCCCCGCACTCGCCTCTACACTCTCCGCACCCCTTGGCCATCCTTCTGCCATGCTACCACTCGTGCTGGCACTTCCACTAACCCTCCCCATCCCCCTACCTCACCTCCACGCCACCAGCAGGGGCCGCAGCAGCAGCAGCAGCAAGGGCCACAGCAGCAGCAGCAGCAGCCGCCACAGCAGGGGCAGCCACAGCAGCAGCAGCAGCAGCCGCCTCAGAGGCAGCAGCAGGGGCCGCAGCAGCAGCAGCAGCAACAGCAGCCACCGCAGCAGGGGCCGCAGCAACAGCAGCAGCAGCCGCCGCCGCAGAGGCAGCAACAGGGGCCGCAGCAGCAGCAGCAGTGGCAGCTGCAACAGCAGCAGCAGCAGTCACCTCCCCCTCTCTCACTCACTCCAACCCCCTCCACCTCCGAACATCTCTCCCACCCCGCTGTGCTGCTCCACCACCGTCTCGGCCACCCCGATTTCGCCACTCTCCGCACTGCCGTCACCTCTCGCCTCCTTCACGGCCTCCCCCCTACTCTCCCCCCCCTCCCTTCCTCTCCAGCCCCTCCATGCCCCTCGTGCATCCACGGCAAACTCAAACAGTCCCCCCACCACAGCCACCCATCATTTACTCCCGCTCCAATTGACCTCGTCCATATGGACCTCTGGGGACCCTCCCCCACTCGTTCTCGTCAGGGCCATCGCTACATGCTGGTCCTTGTAGACGACCACAGCCGCTACTCCTCCATTTTCCTCCTCCACACGAAAGACCAGGCGCCGACCATGATCGTCAACTGGGCCGAGCAATGCCGCGCCCACTTCAAGCGTCCCATCGGCCGCCTACACTCTGACGGGGGAGGCGAATTCCTCAATCGCACTCTCTCCCATTACTGTACCACCCATGGCATCCAACAGACTCACACCCTCCCCCACTCACCGCAGCAGAATGGCGTCGCAGAAAGCCGGATTCGCGAAATCACCAAGATCGCCCGCTGTCTCCTCGCTCACGCCTCAACCCCCCCTTCCCTCTGGGGCTATGCTTTGCTCCATGCTGCCCTCCTCCTCAACCTTCACTCCCATCCCCAACATACCACCACCACCCCCACGGAGCTTTGGTCGGGCACCAAACCTGACGCCGCTGGTCTCCGTGTCTGGGGTTGCAAGGCATATGTCCTTATCCCTCCACCCGATCGCACCCACGGCAAGCTCGCTTCTCGTGCCCTCGAGTGTGTCTACCTCGGACACAACCGCGACTCGCCTGGCTACCTCTTCCTTCACCCTCCCTCTGGACGCCTTATCCGCAGCATTGACGTCGTCTTTGACGAAACCACCCCCTATTACTCCTCTTCACCGCTAGACCCCCTCCCTCCTCCTTCACGCCCTCTCACCTGGACCGACACTGTGCTCCCTCCCCTCCTCCCTCCTGCACCCTTTCTCCCACCTCTCCCTACTACGCTTCCGCCACCCTCATCTGCCGACATCTACGATCCCACTGCTCCCGCATCCCCTGCACACTCCGCAGCCCCCCCTCCCTCCTCTCCCCCCCCCTCTCCTTCTCCTCCGTCCCAGCAGCAGGGGCAGCAGCCGCAGCAGCAGCAGCAGCAGCAGCATGGGCAGCAGCAGCCGCAGCAGCAGCAGCAGCAGCAACAGCAGGGGCAGCAGCAGCAGCAGCAGCAGCAGCAGCAGCATTGGGAGGAGCAGCAGCCGCAGCAGCAGCAGGGGTTCCAGCAGCACCAGCAGCAGCAACGGCAGAGGGCAATTGCCCGCTCCTCACCCTTCCTCCTCCCTCGCATGCACACCCGCTCCCTCGATCCCATCCTTGGCACACCGCCGCCTCCCTCCCTCAACCAGCTCCAGGATTCCCATGAGGAGTTCACCATGGTCCAGCGCCACACTCCCTCTCTCACCACGCTCTACCTGGCCTCCTCAGCGCTCTAATCCTTAGCGCGATCTCCGCTCCCACCATCTTCGTCCCCTCCACCTTCCACGAGGCTATCACCTGCCCTGACGCTGACAAGTGGATAGCCGCCATCTTCCTGGAATGTGAGGCATTTATCCGCAACGACTCCTTCATTGACGTTCCCCTCCCCCCTGACGCCAACCTGGTCGAGGGCAAGTGGATCTTTCGAGTCAAGCAGCTGCCGGGAGAAGAACCGGTCTACAAAGCCCGCTACGTTGCCAAGGGGTTCACTCAGACCTGGGCTGAAGAATTCTGGTTCACATTTGCCCCCACTGTCAAGCAGGCCACCCTACACACCCTCATGGATATTGGTGCGCGTGACGACATGGAGATTGACTCCATGGACGTCTCCAACGCGTTCCTGCAAGGCGAAATGCACGAGCGCATCTTCCTCCGTCGGCCTCCCGGCTTTCATGCTGCTTTCCCTGACAACACCGTCTGGCAACTTCGGCGACCTGTTTATGGCCTGAAGCAGGCACCACGCGAATGGCATGCGAAGCTGTCTACCACTCTCCAGTCCCTTGGTTTCTCCGCCTCCCACTCCGATGCCAGCCTCTTCATCCGCTCTTCCCCTCGTCGCTTCTTCATATCCGTCTACGTTGACGACATGATCCTGCTCGCTGACACCAAGGCCGACATGGAGCAAGTCAAGCGGTCACTTCAGGAACGTCTCAAGTGCAAGGACCTTGGTCCGCTGCAGAACTACCTCGGCATGGCTATCACTCGTGATCGATCCGCCCGCACCATCACCCTCTCCCAGTCCCACTACATCAGCCAGGTCCTGGAGAAGTTCGAGATGGCGCAGGCCAAACCGGTCTCCACCCCCCTCCCCTTCGGTCACCAACTCGCGCCACCCACCTCCCCCTCCCCCTCCTCCCGGCCCTATGCCGAGCTTGTTGGGTCGCTGATGTACGCGATGATGTGCACTCGTCCCGACCTCGCCTACCCCATCAGCGTCCTTGCTCGGTTCGTCGGCTCCGGCCGCCACACTGAACAGCACTGGGCTGCCGCCAAGCGGGTCCTCCGCTATCTCCGTGGCACCAAGGATCACGCCCTCACCCTTGGTGGATCCTCCCCTCCCCTTCTCTCTGGTTTCAGCGACTCATCTTGGGCGGACTCCCAGCCGGACCGCCGCTCCTCGCAAGGCTATGGCTTCACACTCGGCAGCGGGCTTATCAGCTGGCGTTCTACTCGCTCCTGTGCCATTGCCCTCTCCTCCTGCGAAGCTGAACTCTATGCTGGCACCATGGCCGCGCAAGAGTCCCGCTGGCTCTGCTTCCTTCTGGCAGAGCTTGGAGCACCCCAGCGCTGTCCTACGCTCTGTTCGACAACGCTAGCACCATCCATCTCACCCAGGACCCCGTCTTCCATGGTCGCTCCAAGCACATTGAGCTCCGCTATTTCTTCATCCGCGACCTTGTCCACCGGAACCTCATTGCCGTTCGCAAGATCGCTGCTGCAGCCAAATTGGCTGATATCTTTACCAAAGCCCTTCTTCGCCCTGCGCACTCTGCTCTTCTCTGCCTCATCGGCCTCGCTCCCCCAGGCGCGCCTTGATTCAGGGGTTGCTTCCCTCAAGCCTTTCCGCATCTCTGCCGGTTAAGGGGTTATGTTAGAATCCCTCTTCTCTTGTAACCTGCATATATGCTATAGGTTAGGCTAGAGTTAAGCACCCAAACTTAGTTTGGGTGTACAAACAGGGGTAACCCAGTTTGTAGGTTGGAACCCAACCTTGGTCCAATTATTGGACCCCAAAAGATTGGGTTGGGCAGAATTATTGGCCCCCTCCAATAATGTTGGCCCAACCCCAACTTGGCCAACATTATTGGACCCCACCAATAATCTCCCAACCCAACCTCTTGGTTAGGGTCCAATAATGGCACCTTAGGCTAGCATCCAACCCCATTACTATGTATACCCCACTGTTTCTCTATCATATCAACTACATTTCAACCTCTCTTCTCATAGTACAAAATGTCATATTTGTGCAAAACGCTTCGCAACCCTAAGACGATTTCGTCGCCTCTTTTTTTTTTCGTGCGGTTTTCGTGCTATTTCAGTTTTAGATATGGGGCGTGAAGTCGAATACCTCATGAAACCGTGGGCAGATGGGGAAGCAGTACGCATTCCACTGCCTGCACGAGTGAAGCAAATTGCAAATAGGCCGACAGGTTTTCGCAGGGGCACCATGACGCGAGGGAACGGATTTCGCGAACGCGGGAAATTGACCTGGAGAAATCGGTAGGGGTCCTACACTTGCTGCGACGCCGAGTAACTAGTCGGGTGAGTGCTGCGTCAGCCTGGCCCAGCCCTAGTCGTCGGGTTGGTCAGGTGGTCCCAGCAAAGCTGCGTCAGCTGGGCCCGGGATGCGTCAGCTTTCGGCCGTGTAAGATTTATATGACATAGCTGTTGTAGGCTATAGTGGGGTAGCACATATGGGGTACGACTTTCTAGGGTTTGTACTTGTACCCAACTTTCCTGTGAAAGTAAGGAACAGGAATGATGAACTATGAAATGAAAAACAGTACAAGTACCAACCCTAATTGGGTTGTACCCCTTATGTGCTACCCCACTACAGCCTACAACATGTATAAGCTATAGTAATCTGACACACCCCCATAGGCAAAGTGGGGGAGAACAAGGGGTCACAAGACCAGTCAAGCAAAGCAAAGCAAAGCTCAGGGTGGATCACAAAGTCACCACGCATTCCGAGCACAAGTTCAAAGGCCAGACGGCCAGTTCACATGCAAGATCATATATAGAGATATACAAGAGTCAAGCAAGCAAGAGCAAGAGTATATATAGGCGAAGGTACAAGCAAGGTCAAGAGGAGAGCAAGTGAGGCAAGACAGGCACAAGACCCAACTGCGTGCAACAACGCTGATGATCACAAGGAGCAAGTGCCTTGGTGAAGACATCAGCAGTGTTGGCCTCAGAGGCCACGTACGCAAGTCGCAACTGTCCACGCTGCTGTAGCTCACGAGCAAGAAAGTAGCGGAGAGCAATGTGCTTCGTTCTGTGCTCCAGTCGCTGCTCTCGACACAAGGCCAGCATGGCCTTGTTGTCTACGTACAGGACTGGAGGAGAACGAGGCTGCTCTCCAAGGTCGGTCAGCAGGTAGGTGAGCCAGCGTAACTCCTGCGCAGCCATAGCCCCAGCGTAGATCTCAGCCTCACAACTGGAGCCGAGAACAGAAGACGAGCGGGTAGCCCGCAACGAGACAGAGCCGGAACCAAGGCTGAAGGTGTAACCCTGTGACGACCGCTGCGTAGCCTGGTCGTCAGCCCAAGAAGCGTCTGCGTGCCCAGTGAGGACCACTGGACTGCGCCCTCCAAGCACTAGCCCCATGCCCGACGTACTACACAAGTAACGCAACACCCTCTTCGCTGCAGCCATGTGCTCTGGTCGGTGTCTCCCAGGAGCAACAAAGCGTGCGAGAATGCTAAGAGGGTATGCGAGGTCAGGTCGTGTGCAGGTCATCAGGTACATGAGGCAGCCAACAAGCTCTGGGTACGGGCCACTCGACTCTACGGACTCATCCGAAGGCAGAGCTGAGAGCGAGTGGCGAGTAGGCAGAGGAGTGGCCTGAGGCGAGGAGTACGTGAAGCCGAAGCGCTGAAGGACCTGCTGCACCATGTGTGACTGAGTCAGGGTAATGGTGCGGCGTGCTCTGTCCCGGGTGATCTGCAAGCCAAGGTAGCTACGCAGTTCACCCAGGTCAGTGCACGTGTGTCTCTTCTGCAGCTCGGACTTCACGTAGGCGAGTCCAGCAGTGTCAGCTGTGGCAAAGACCAAGTCGTCGACGTACACGAGGATGTAGAACGGCGGCAGAGAGGTGTCGGTGCGCAGAAACAGCGACGGGTCGGCAGTAGAAGGAGCAAACCCAAGTGCCGCGAGCGTAGTCCTCAGTGTGTCGTGCCACTCACGTGGCGCCTGGCGGAGACCGTAGACTGGACGCCGGAGACTCCACTGGGTACCAGGAGGGAAAGACCCAGTGAAGCCAGGTGGGCGACGCAGCCAGATCTCCTCGTGCAGGCTGCCCTGCAAGAAAGCTGTGCTGAAGTCGAGAGAGTGCAGCTCGTAGTCACGGTGAGCAGCAACGTGCAGCAGAACCCGAAGAGTGGTCATCTTCGGGGTGGGGGAGAAGGTCTGAAAGTAGTCAACCCCCTGCCGCTGACTGAAGCCACGAGCCACGTAACGCGCCTTGAAGACAGGCGGAGAACCCGGCGGCCGCTTCACCCTGAAAATCCACATGCCACTGATGATGTTCGCCCCAGGAGGGGGAACAGCGTCAACGTAGGTGCCTGTGGACTTCCAGGAAGCCATCTCTGCATCCATAGCTGCCTGCCACTGAGAGGAGTAGGGACCCTCTACCGCCTCCGCGTAAGAGCGCGGAGTCGGGATGTCTGGTGCATCTGGGTCTCCCTCAGGGGCTAGCAGTACAGACGCGAGACGAGGTGAAGCAGCGGCTAGACACTGGAACTCCTCCTGCCTGTCCTCAAGGACGTCCGTGCCAAGGGCACACTCACCCCCGACGGACGGAGGACAGGCGGACTCAGACTCAGTGACAAGACGAGCAGCGTAGTCTAGACGACAGCGCGCAGCAAAGTCGACAAGCTCAGTGACAAGGGCAGACGCAGCAGACGACTCGAAGGAAGGGTCAGTGACAGCAGTAGCAAGGAGACGCGTGACAGTAGGACTGGCAGCACGAAGAGAGTCCGACTCCGGGTCGGCAAGAGCAGGAAGAGAGGAAGCAGGAGGAGAAGGTAAAGGGGCACGCAGAGGAGCAGTGGACGGACGCAAAGACATCCGGTGAGTGCCAGGGACAGGAGGAGGACGCTGACGCGACCCGCGACCACTAGCGCGCTCAGTACGAACAGGCGACGCAGGACGAGACGCAGGCTCACGACGCTCAGTAAGACCTCCAGTCGGACCAGCGTAGGGAGAAGGAGCAGGCAAAGGGGAGGCAGGCTGTAGCTGTGGCTGTGACCGGACAGGCTGCGGACCCTCTAAGGGAGGAGGAGGAGGTGCAAGACCAAGAACCTGCTGCAGGAGCGGAACGAAGTACGGTCGGGGCCGCGCGGTGACGCCAGAAACAGCAGGAACAGCACCAGCAGGCCCGTCAGGAGTACCCACTCCAGCAGCACCTCCAGCAGAACCACCAGACGCTCCAGAACCTCCAGCAGCAGCACCAGGAGTAATGTCAGTCGGACCTCCAACTGCAGGCTCAGCGTCAACACCCTCAGCAGTACCAGTTCCTGTGGGGAGAGTGGCTCCCGGCGAGACGAAGCACCCCCAGGCACAGCACCCCCAGGCTCAGCACCCCCAGGAACAGCACCCCCAGGCTCAGCACCCCCAGGCTCAGCACCCCCAGGTACAGCACCCCCAGGCTCAGCACCCCCAGGAACAGCACCCCCAGGCTCAGCACCCCCAGGCTCGACACCTCCAGGCTCAGCACCCCCAGGCACAGCACCCCCAGACTCCGCACCCCCAGGCTCCGCACCCCCAGGCTCAGCTCCCGCAGCAGCACCAGAGTCACCAGTGACCTCGACAGGCTCAACCGCGTCTACCTGGGACACACCTGAAGGGGCAGGACCCTGAGGGGGGAGGGGGACTACCGGGGGGGGACCTGGTACCAAGAAGAGCGGGGGTGGGGGGAGGGACGGAGTGCGGTAGGGGAAGAGGCGGTAGTAGGGCACCGACTCGTCGAACGTGACGTCCTGGGAGGACAGAACACGTCGAGAGGTGGGGTGGTAAAACTGCCACCCAGGGGCGTCGGGGGGGAACCCCAGGAAGACGCAGGGAGAAGCACGAGGGGACAGCTTGTCCGCAGACAGGTCGCGAACAAACGCCCGAGATCCCCAGACCCGGAACGCCGACGCATCGCCAACCTTCCCCATCCACAGCAGAGCTGGGGAGGTCTCCGGTCGAGAGACCCTGGGGTGGAGGTTGATCTGGTGCGCAGCGTACCTGACCGCAAACGGCCACAGAAAATGGGGAGCTGCCGCATGCATCATGGACGTACGAGCGACGTCCATGACCATGCCAATGCGGCGCTCAGCAATCCCATTCTGCTGTGGTGAGTCCGGAAGCGTGAAGGTCTGACGGATGCCTCGCACACGACAGTAGGCACTCAGGAGGGCAGAGGAGAACTCTCCGCCTCTGTCCGAGTGCAGACGCAAAACAGGGAAGTCAGAGCCAAAGCTCCTCCGAAGCTGAAGACGAGCTGCGCGGATCCAGTCGATCAACACCTCAGTGACCTCACCCTTGCTGCGCAAGGGGAAGACTGTGGTGTAACGCGAGTAGTCGTCAACCACCAGCAGGAAGTAGCGCTCCTGACCCTGTCCACGGACGCGGGCTGGGCCCCACATGTCCATGTGAAGCGTCTGCAACGGGGCCTCCGTCGGAGGAAACTGGGAGGAGTGAGGGGCAGCACGCTGGCGCCCCTCGACACAGGGGACACAGGCAGGGCCAGGGCCCGGAGGAAGGGGAGGGAGGGACCGGGGAAGACCAGACACAAGGACTCGCGAGGCCATGCCTCTGAGCCGAAGCAGAGAGGGGTGGCCAAGGCGGTGGTGCCAGAGGAGGGTCTCGTGAGACAGACGACGACACGAACAGGGGGCAGACTCAGGACCAGACCTGGACGCTGCAGCAAACACCTGACCAGACGAAGGGACCCTACCAGACGCAGTACCTGGAGGAGAAGCAGTGGTCAGTGTGTACAGGCTCGACCCTGGCCGACGTGTAAACGTAGCCATGTGGCGACCTGTATCAGCCTCCGTGCAGTGGGTCACCCGCTGACGAGCAGGGGTGAACTGGTGGACACCCGCATCCTGGAGGTCAGCACCACTCACCAAGTTCGTCGAGAACGAGGGGAGGTAGAGACCAGTCAGGGTGCCAGAGGGGGCCGCCGGACACGGGAGGACAGTGGAGAAGCGAGACAGGACAGGCCCCCCAGAGGGGTCAGCCAGGGACACCGCAACAGGCCGACTCAGCGGCGTGAGAGTGGTGCGGTCCCTAAAGAAGGAGCGAGACGCCTTAGAGTCAAGGGTGAAGGTGTGAGAGGCCGAAGCCGACACAGTACCTGAGAGGGCGGACTCACCAGTACCTGAGAGCACAGACGCACTGGCACCTAGAGCAGCAGCCTCACTAGTACCTGACGCGGCAGTACCAATGCCCGGGTCGGGCGGGAAACACCGGTAACAGTCATCCTCATCACTACCAGTCACAGCATACATAGCAGAGAGAATAGCATCAAAGTCAAGATCATAAATAGCTACACCAGCCCTGGACAGCTCTCCCCAGCGGGGGATCTCAGCGGCCTCCGGAAACTGCTGACGCCAGGCGTCGGTCAGGCGGCCAAAGCAGCGACGGGCTGTGTGGGCGCCTCCACACCTCTCCCCTGCACGGTCACCAGTGCGAAGAACGTAGGGGCAGGGACCAAGCGCACCACCGCGCTGACGCTGCAAGTACCACTCACGGAGCTGCTGAGGGCCAGGGACGGTGCGAGAGCGCTGCTGCTGCTGCGGCTGCTGCTGCGGCTGCTGCTGCTGCTGCTGCTGGCGCTGACCACCCCCAGAGCTGCCGCTCACCTCTCCCCACAGGAGCTGCGTGAGTGGTTTGCCCGGCGCTGGAGGCGTGCTGCTGGAGCTGGTGGTTCTTCGACTGCAGAGGGTACTGCTGCCACGCGTCCTGGCGGTGCTCGTCCTGTGGGTGCTGGAGCTGCTGGGTCTGAGAGCTCTGATACCATGTGAAAGTAAGGAACAGGAATGATGAACTATGAAATGAAAAACAGTACAAGTACCAACCCTAATTGGGTTGTACCCCTTATGTGCTACCCCACTACAGCCTACAACATGTATAAGCTATAGTAATCTGACATTTCCCTTAGTCAATTCATTCTCGTTCTCACTTTCTCATGGTATCGAGCAGGTTCCCTCGTGGGAACTGTTCCTAGGGCCCACCGATCCTCCCTTTTTTTTCTGCCCGGGCCGCGTCCTGCCCCTGCCCGAAGCGAGCCTAGGGTCGCGCCCTCCTTAGCGGCCCGTCGCGTTGCCCTTAGCGGCCCGTCGCGTCGCCCTTAGCGGCCCGTCGCGCCGCCCTTACGGCCGCGTCGCGCCGCCCTTTCACAAGCGGCCCATCGCCGCCCTTCTCCTGCGGCCCGCCGCCCTCAACTACGGCCCCGCCACCCTCAACTGCGGCCCCGCCGCCCTTCTCTGCGGCCCCGCCGCCCTCTGTTGCGGCCCCGCCGCTCTCACCTGCGGCCCCGCCGCTTTCACCTGCGGCCCCGCCGCCCTCAACTACTGCGGCCCCGCTGCCCTCAACTGCGGCCCCGCCACCCTCAACTGCTGCGGCCCCGCCGCCCTCAACTGCTGCGGCCCCGCCCCCCTCAACTGCGGCCCCGCCGCCCTTCTGTGCGGCCTCGCCGCCCTCTACTGTGGCCCCGCCGCTCACACCTGCGGCCCCGCCGCTTTCACCTGCGGCCCCGTCGCCCTCAACTGCTGCGGCCCCGCCGCCCTCAACTACTTCGGCCCCGCCGCCCTCAACTGCGGCCCCGCCGCCCTTCTCTGCGGCCCCGCCGCCCTCTCCTGCGGCCCCGCCGCTCTCATCTGCGGCCCCGCCGCTTTCACCTGCGGCCCCGCCCCTCTCGTTGGCGGCCCCGCCGCTCTCATCTGCGGCCCCGTCACCTGCTGCAGCGCCGCCCGCCACCCGGGCTTCCCGACCCGCCCCACCCAGCCGAGCAGCCGACCGCCGCGCCGCCCTGCAGCAGCACCGTCGAGCCGCCCGGGCAACCGAGCAGCCAAACACCGGCCGCCAAGCCGCCCAGCAGCCCTGCAGCCGAGCCGCCCAGCAGCCGAGCCGCCCTGCAGCTGAGCCGCCCAGCAGCCGAGCCGCCGTACAGTCGAGCCGCCGGACAGCCGAGCCGCACTACAGCCGAGCCGCCCAGTAGCCGAGCCGCCGATCTCCCGAGCCGCCCTACTGCCGAGCCGCCCGAGCTGCCCTGTCCGGTGAGCACAGTGCCTCTTTTGCTACACTGCCCTCACCCTAGTGTTGCACTGCTAGTCTACTGTGGTCATGGCTACCCCTAGTGTCCTCGCTTTTGACGCTGAGGGTCGAGCCATTGACTTTGACGTCTGGGTAGATGACCTGCAGCTGTTCTTATAGTGCGATAGGGCAGACAGTCTCTCTCTCTTTGACCTCACCTCTGGCGCCTCTCCTGCCCCTGCTGCTGATGCTGACGCCACTGTTCGCTCCCAGTGGGCCACGCGCGACGCTGCTGCACGTCTTGCTGTGCGTCACCACCTCCCTACCTCCGAGCGTGCGCACTTTAGTCAGTACAAGAGTGCTCAGACCTTGTACGACGCTGTAGTTGCGTGCTACTCCACCCCTGCCACTGCTGCACTGAGCCGTCTCATGCTACCGTACCTCTGCCCTGACCTTGCTGCCTTTCCCACTGTCGCTGACCTCATTACGCACCTCCGCACTAGTGATACTCGCTACCGTGCTGCGCTTCCTGCTGACTTCTGCGCCAAGAACCCCCCCTCCATGTACATCACTCTCTACTACATAGTCACTCGCCTCCCTGACTCCCTTCGCGTAGTCAGGGACCACTTCCTCTCAGTCTGTCCCACCACTCTCACTGTTGACCTCCTCGAGAAGTCCCTTCTAGCGGCCGAGAAGAGCATAGTCGCTGTAGGGGCCTCTCGTGGTGACCCGCGCACCCCCATCTTTGAGGGGTGCTCCCCCTCCCCCCTTCTGCCCTCTGTTGCCTCTGCTGCTACGGCCGACCTCCTTGGTCTTGAGTCGGTCGGTATGGCGTCCGCCCCTAGTGGGAGACGCCGCTCTGGCAAGGGCAAGGGGGGCAAAGGCGTTGGAGGAGTGAGCGGGAACAGTGGAGGTGGAGGCGGCGGGGGGAGTGGGGGTGGCGGTGGGAGTGGAGGTGGGGGAGGAGGAGGTGTCAGTGGCGGCAGTGGAGGCGGAGGCGGCAGCGGCGGTGGTGGTGGGAGCGGGGGTGGCGGAGGTGGTGGCAGTGGAGGCGGCATCGGAGGCGGCAGTGGTAGCGGAGACGGCGGAGGCGGCGGAGGCGGCGGGGGTGGCAGTGGAGCTGGTCGCGGGTCTACACAGAGGAGTGGTTCCGGTGGTGGCCAGCGCCAGCAGCAGCAGCGCGGTCGTGAGACCCTGTCCCCTCAGCGGCTCCGTGAGTGGTACACTGCACGCCAGCGGGGTGGGGGTTTTGGTCCGTGCACCTACGTCCTGCGCACCGGCGACCGTGCGGGTGAGCAGTGTGGGGGTGCGCACCCCACCCATCGCTGCTTTGGCCGCCTGACGGACGCGTGGCGTCGCCAGTTCCCGGAGGCCACAGAGATCCCTCGTTGGGGCGAGCTGTCTAGGGCGGGAGTTGCTATCTATGATCTTGATTTTGATGCTATTCTTTCTGCCATGTATGCTGTGTCTATTAGTGATGAGGGTGACTGTTACCGGTGTTTCCCGCCCGATCCGGGCATTGGGACTGCTGCTCTAGGTACTGGTGAGGCTGCTGCCCTAGGTGCTTGTGACACTGCTGCTCTAGGTGCTAGTGCGTCTGCGTCCTCAGGTACTGGTGAGTCTGCGCTCTCAGGTACTGCGTCGGCTTCGGCCTCCCTCACCTTCACCCTTGACTCTGGAGCTTCTCGCTCCTTCTTTCGGGACCGCACCACACTCACGCCGCTTAGTCGGCCGGTTGCGGTGTCTCTGGCTGACCCCTCTGGGGGTCCTGTCCTGTCTCACTTCTCCACATCCTCCCGTGTCCAGCGGCTCCCTCTGGGACCCTGTCTGGTCTCTACCTCCCCTCGTTCTCTACGAACCTGGTGAGTGGTGCTGACCTACAGGATGGGGGAGTACACCAGTTCACTCCTGCGCGTCAGCGGGTGACGCACTGCACAGAGGCTAGCATAGGCCGACACCTGGCTACGTTTACCCGTCAGCCGGGGTCGAGCCTGTACACACTGACCACTGCGTCTCCTCCAGTTGCTGCGTCGGGTCAGGTGTTTGCTGCAGCGTCCAGGTCTGGTCCTGAGTCTGCCCCCTGTTCGTGTCGTCTCCTGTCTCACGAGACTCTCCTTTGGCACCACCGTCTTGGTCACCCCTCTCTGCTTCGGCTCAGAGGCATGGCCTCCCGTCTTCTTATTTCTGGTCTCCCCTGGTCCCTCCCTCCCCTTCCTCAGGGCCCTGGCCCTACCTGTGTCCCCTGTGTCGAGGGGCGACAGCGGGCTGCCCCTCACTCCTCCCAGTTTCCTCCGACAGATGCCCCGCTGCAGACGCTTCACATGGACGTATGGGGCCCAGCCCGCGTCCGTGGACAGGGTCACGAGCGCTACTTCCTGCTCGTTGTTGACGACTACTCGCGTTACACCACGGTCTTCCCCTTGCGCAGCAAGGGTGATGTCACTGAGGTGCTGATCGACTGGATCCGCGTAGCTCGTCTCCAGCTCAGGCAGAGCTTTGGCTCGGACTTTCCTGTTCTGCGTCTACACTCGGACAGAGGCGGAGAGTTTTCCTCTGGCCTTCTGAGAGCCTACTGTCGCGCAAGAGGCATCCGTCAGACCTTCACGCTTCCGGACTCCCCGCAGAAAAATGGGATTGCTGAGCGCCGCATTGGCATGGTCATGGATGTCGCTTGAACGTCTATGATGCATGCGGCTGCTCCCCATTTTATGTGGCCGTTTGCTGTGAGGTACGCGGCGCATCAGATCAACCTACACCCCAGGGTCTCCAGGCCGGAGACCTCCCCAGCCTTGCTGTGGACGGGGAAGGTTGGCGATGCGTCGGCGTTCCGGGTCTGGGGATCTCGGGCGTTTGTCCGCGACTTGTCTGCGGACAAGCTGTCCCCTCGTGCTGCTCCTTGCGTCTTCCTGGGGTTCCCCCCTGACGCGCCTAGGTGGCAGTTCTACCACCCCACCTCTCGCCGTGTTCTGTCCTCCCAGGACGTCACGTTTGACGAGTCGGTCCCCTACTACCGCCTCTTCCCCTACCGCACTCTGTCCCTCCCCCCCCCCCTCCGCTCTTCCTTGTACCAGGTCCCCCTCGGTAGTCCCCCTCCCCCCTCAGGGTCCTGCCCCTTCAGGTGTGTCCCAGGTAGACGCAGTCGAGCCTGTCGAGGTTACTGGTGACTCTGGTGCTGCTGAGGGTACTGAGCCTGGGGGTGCTGAGACTGGGGGTGCTGAGCCCGGGGGTGCTGAGCCTGGGGGTGCTGAGCCTGGGGGTGCTAAGCCTGGGAGTTCTGAGCCTGGGGGTGCTGAGCCTGGGGGTGCTGAGCCTGGGGGTGCTGAGCGTGGGGGTGCTGTGCCTGGGGGTGCTACGCCTGGGGGTGCTGTGCCTAGGGGTGCTACACCTAGGGGTGCTGAGCCTGGGGGTGCTGAGCTTGGAGGTGCTACGCCTGGAGGTTCTCCGGTTGCTTCGTCTCTGCGGGAGCCACTCTCTCCACAGGAGCTGCGCGAGTGGTTTGCCCGGCGCTGGAGCCGTGCTGCTGGTGCTGGAGGTTCTTCCGCCACTGAGGGTGCTGCTGTCGCGGGTCTCGGAGGTACTCGTACTGGGAGTACTGGAGCTACTGGGCCTGCGGGTTCGACTGGAGCTGGTGCTGCTGAGGGTGTTGGCGCTAAGACTACCGCTGGCGGTCCTACTGGGGGTCCTCCTGGTGCTGCTGGAGGTTCTGGAGCTACTGGAGGTGCTGCTGGAGCGGGTGCTCCTGCTGGGGGTACTCGTGCTGTCCCTGCTGTGTCTGGCGTCGCCACGCGGCCTCGACCGTACTTCGTTCCACTCCTGCAGCAGGTTCTTGGTCTTCCACCTTCTACAGGTCCTCCTCCTCCCTTAGAGTGTCCACAGCCTGTCCCGTCACAGTTACAGTTGCAGCCTACCTCCCCTTTGCCTGCTCCTTCTCCCTACACTGGTCCTACTGGAGGTCTTGCTGAGCGTCGTGAGCCTGCGTCTCGCCCTACGTCGCCTGTCCGTGCTGCTCGCGCTAGTGGTCGTGGTTCACGTCAGCGTCCTCCTCCTGTCCCTGGCACGCACCGGATGTCTCTGCGTCCGTCCACTGCTCCTCTGCGTGCCCCTTTGCCTTCTCCTCCTGAGTCCTCTCTTCCTGCTCTTCCCGACCCGGAGTCGGACTCTCTTCGTGCTGCCAGTCCTACTGTCACGCGTCTCCTGGCTACTGTCGTCACTGACCCTTCTTTCGAGTCCACTTCTGCGTCTGCCGTAGTTGTTGAGCTCGTCGACTTTGCTGCTCGCTGTCGCCTAGACTACGCTGCTAGTCTTGTAGCTGAGTCTGAGTCTGTCTGTCCTCTGTCCGTCGGGGGTGAGTGTGCCCTTGGCACGGACGTCCTTGAGGACAGGCAGGAGGAGTTCCAGTGTCTGGCAGCTGCTTCACCTCATCTCGTGTCCGTACTGCTTACCCCTGAGGGAGACCCGGATGCACTTGACATCCCGACTCCGCGCTCCTACGCGGAGGCGATAGAGGGTCCCTACTCCTCTCAGTGGCAGGCAGCTATGGACGGAGAGATGGCTTCCTGGAAGTCCACAGGCACCTACGTTGATGAGGTTCCCCCGCCTGGGGCGAACATCGTTAGTGGCATGTGGATCTTCAGAGTGAAGCGGCCGCCGGGTTCTCCGCCTGTCTTCAAGGCACGTTACGTGGCTCGTGGCTTCAGTCAGCGGCAGGGAGTTGACTACTTGCAGACCTTGCCTCCCACCCCGAAGATGACCACTCTTCGAGTACTGCTGCACGTTGCTGCTCACCGTTACTACGAGCTGCACTCTCTCGACTTTAGCACAGCTTTCCTACAGGGCAGCCTGCACGAGGAGATCTGGCTGCGCCGCCCACCTGGCTTCACTGGGTCGTTCCCTCCTGGTACCCAGTGGAGCCTCCGGCGTCCAGTTTACGGTCTCCGCCAGGCGCCACGTGAGTGGCACGACACACTGAGGACTACGCTTGCGGCTCTTGGGTTTGCTCCTTCTACTGCCGACCCGTCGCTGTTTCTACGCACCGACACCTCTCTGCCGCCGTTCTACATCCTCGTGTACGTCGACGACTTGGTCTTTTCCACAGCTGACACTGCTGGACTCGCCTACGTGAAGTCCGAGCTGCAGAAGAGACACACGTGTACAGACCTGGGTGAACTGCGTAGCCACCTTGGCTTGCAGATCACCCGGGACAGAGCACGCCGCACCATTACCCTGACTCAGTCACACATGGTGCAGCAGGTCCTTCAGCGCTTCGCCTTCACGTACTCCTCGCCTCAGGCCACTCCTCTGCCTACTCGCCACTCGCTCTCAGCTCTGCCTTCGGATGAGTCCGTAGAGTCGAGTGGCCCGTATCGAGAGCTTGTTGGCTGCCTCATGTACCTGATGACCTGCACACGACCTGACCTTGCATACCCTCTTAGCATTCTCGCACGCTATGTTGCTCCTGGGAGACACCGACCAGAGCACATGGCTGCAGCGAAGAGGGTGTTGCGCTACTTGTGCAGTACGTCGGGCATGGGGCTAGTGCTTGGAGGGCGCAGTCCAGTGGTCCTCACTGGGCATGTAGACGCCTCTTGGGCTGACGACCAGGCTACGCAGCGGTTGTCACAGGGTTACACCTTCAGCCTTGGTTCCAGCTCTGTCTCGTGGCGGGCTACTCGCTCGTCTTCTGTTCTCGGCTCCAGTTGTGAGGCTGAGATCTACGTCGGGGCCATGGCTGCACAGGAGCTTCGCTGGCTCACCTACCTGCTGACTGACCTCGGAGAGCTGCCTCGTTCTCCTCCAGTGCTGTACGTAGACAACAAGGCCATGCTGGCCTTGTGTCAAGAGCAGAGACTGGAGCACAGAACAAAGCACATTGCTCTCCGCGACTTCCTTGCTCGTGAGCTACAGCAGCGTGGTCAGTTGCAGCTTGCGTACGTGGCCTCTGAGGCCAACACTGCTGATGTCTTCACCAAGGCACTTGCGCCTTGTGTTCATCAGCGCTTCTGCACCCAGCTGGGTCTTGTACCTGTCTTGCCTCACATGCTCACCTCTTGACGTAGGCGAGACCTCTTGAGCAAGTGAGGCAAGACGGGCACAAGACCAAGCTGAGTACAGAAGCGCTGATGATCAAAGGGCGCAAGTACCTTGGTGAAAACATCAGCAGTGTTGGCCTCAGAGGCCACGTACGCAAGCCGCAACTGACCACGCTGCTGTAGCTCACGAGCGAGGAAGTAGCGAAGAGCAATGTGCTTTGTTCTGTGCTCCAGTTTCTGCTCTCGACACAAGGCCAGCATGGCCTTGTTGTCTACGTACAGGACTGGAGGAGAACGAGGCAGCTCTCTAAGGTCGGTCAGCAGGTAGGTGAGCCAGCGAAGCTCCTATGCAGCCATGGTCCCGGCGTAGATCTCGGCCTCACAACTGGAGCCGAGAACAGAAGACGAGCGAGTAGCCCGCCACGAAACAGAGCCGGAACCAAGGCTGAAGGTGTAACCCTGTGACGACCGCTGCGTAGCCTGGTCGGCAGCCCAAGAAGCGTCCGCGTGCCCAGTGAGGACCACTGGACTCTGCCCTCCAAGCACTAGCCCCATGCCCGACGTACTGCACACGTAGCGCAACACCCTGTTCGCTGCAGCCATGTGCTCTGGTCTGTGTCTCCCAGGAGCAACATAGCGTGCAAGAATGCTAAGAGGGTATGCAAGGTCAGGTCTTGTGCAGGTCATCAGGTACATGAGGCAGCCAACAAGCTCTGGGTACGGGCCAGTCGACTCTACGGACTCATCCGAAGGCAGAGCTGAGAGCGAGTGGCGAGTAGGTAGAGGAGTTGTGAGAGTACGACGGCTTATGCCAGCTATGCTTGCTTGCCTCTACTTTATCATGCTATTTCTAGCATAGGATAATCATATGCATGCATGAATTGCTTGATTTCCTAGGCTAGGTGCTTTCCTATATTTTATTATAGTTATAGCACCGAGCTAGGTTGCGTGCACCGAATTCTGGCTTTTCGGTTGCCACCGAATTGCCTTCTACCGAATTCGGTAAGGATCTGTTCGGGACGCTTCGCGACCCGCGGAACCTTCGCGTAACACCTGGTTACGGGGCCTTGTGTCGAGCCTATATATAGCCTCGTGTTGTACCCAGGTGATCATTCAATTCAATTTGAATCATCTTTTCTGAGCTCGATCCCAGATCCTCACACTTGGTAATCCGAGCGGGTTTACACGCGAGGTCTTCAACCGCTTAGTTCGGGCCTTTAAAAAACCGCGGGGGCGACGACGAAAGCGCCGATACGGGTATGTAAAACCAGTTCCGCGGGGGCGACGACGAAAGTCCCCCTCGATTCGGTTTTCGAACACCCCTCAGATTTACTTGTGGAAAGGTTGGAGTTTCGACCGTTCGATCGAGTTTCATCTCAACGGCCCAGAGAATTTCTCCCAAAAAAAGTTGGAATTTGGAGCGTCGGATCGATTTTCTCCTCAACGGCCAAGATCGGACGCGAATTTCGCCTAAGGGAGATTTACACAACCTACAGAATTCATGCTCGTCGATTCTACAGTCAATTTGACTCGCAGTATGTCGACCAGCACCTAGAATTCGATTATTTTCGTCGCGCATCTTCCTGTAAATCGCCAAATGGAGGGAAAAGTAGATATTTCAGTACAGAAAATCGCGGAGTTACGTGCTGAGCATAAGAAAATACGTGCAGCGCTCCCACAACTTCAAAAACTCCTTGCGAACCAGTCGGCAACCGCCAAAGCAGCAGCGACAACAGTAGCAGCAGTAGCAGCAGCAGCAGCGGCTACACCGACAATTCTACATGCGACAACGGCAGTAGCTACAGTTAACCTCGAAGCAGTGAAGCTGAGGCTACCGGAGGCGTTCGATCCTACAGTAAAAAGGAACGACGTTCGTCGATTTGTAGCTGAACTCGAAATTTACTTTGAAGCTGTTAGATGCACGACCTCGACAAAAGACGCAATGCGCATACGGCTCGCAGCAACACTGTTACGAGGCCCAGCTCTAGAGTGGATCAACAACAGAATAGTCCAAGGCGAGGGGACGTGGGCGCAGGTTCCGGCAGCACTGATCGAACAGTTCGACACGTTGAACAGTAGCTACTACGGAACACGACGCAACAAGCCAACTAGTGGCATGGGGCGATTGGCACCACCCACGACTGCCGACCCGATGGAGAACGACGAGGGCGATGTGGAGCAGCGGCTAGCAAATAATGAGACGTGCAAATTTTGCGGCGCTACAGGACATCGTATCTTGGCGTGTTGGAAAATGGAGAGAAGGTGTGCGGAGCTGAAGGACAAGAACAGTGCGGCACCCCCGAAGCAGAAAACGGACAACGTGGCAACTTCGGAGAGAGCGAAAAAAGGAGAATATGGTGGCGCAAATTTAAAACGTCACGACCAGCCGGCACCAGGGGAAATCGCCGAGACTAATGGAGGATCCGCGAAACAAGACCCTGCACCGACCGGGAAACTCCAGCCGTATACCCCGACAAGTAAGAATATTACTTCTCGTGGGTTTCAAGCCTTTACTAAGGGAGAGTCAGAAATTAAACCGGTACCGGGTATTATGGGGACCCTACTCCAGAGCGCTAATACGGGTCGAGCGTTCCGAGGAGTTAATATTCTCTCCCAGCAGCACTGTTTAAAGGCTCCCTGTTCCCCACAGATGAAGCCTACACAGCTGCAAAGGCTTAGTGGAAGGTTCCAGGCCCAAGAGAAGCCGAATCGGCCTCGGATAAATCCTTCTAACCTTTCTCAGTTGAAAACTGATACTGAAGCTGCATCTTTGAGCGCAGGACCTAGGGATAACATATTGGACGTACCCTACGATCCTATAAGCGATACCATCTACGGATACTCGGAGCAGCAGCAACCACTAGTACTCGAGGTGATCTGCAACGGGCGTCGCCTCCAGGCCCTGGTGGACAGTGGTGCGTCCCACTCGGTGTGCGACCGCGGGATGTTGGAGAAAATTTGAGAATCCTAAGAAGAAACCCAGTTTATAGCAACGATGGTGGACGGTACGAAGCTTCCCATCCACGGAAAGTCAACACTGCAGCTGCAAATAGGGGCGTTGAGGTGGAAGCCGACGTTGCCGATCACGAACATCAAGGGATTAGATTTTATCTTGGGGCGAGATTTCCTGAAGCAGCGCCACTGACCGACCTACTGAAAAAGGATACGCCCTACAAATGGGATACCCTTCATCAGCAAGCCATGGAGCAGCAACAGACAGCACTGACTACAGCGCCAGTACTCATCTTGCCGGATCCAGAAAAGGACTACGTGGTGGAAGCAGACGCTAGTGACCAAGCAGTCGGAGCAGTACTGATGCAGGATCACGGACGCGGTTTGCAGCCCATCGCCTACCTCAGTAAGAAGCTACACGGAGCAGAACTAAACTACCCCATTCACGACAAGGAAGCCTTAGCGATAGTCATAGCCTTCAAGGCGTGGAGGTGTTACCAAGAGGGAGCCAAGACTACAGTCTATACTGACCACTGCAGTCTCAAATACCTGAAGTCACAGCCGACACTCTCACGACGACAGGTGCGGTGGGTGGACTTCGTGGAAACTCACTTCCACTACGACATCGTCTACAAGCCCGGGCTATACAACAAGGCAGACGCGTTGAGCCGCCCCGGACATGTAGCAGGCATCCAGCTCGACGGGATGAACCCTCTGCTCAAGGGTCTATTCCAACATGGGTACTCCGTGGACGCAGAGATTGCTACAGCACAGACCAAGAAGCTATTACAGTGGGAGAAAGACTTAGCTGTAAGGAAGGGTTCAGGAAAGATTTGGGTACCGAATTACGCCCCGCTACGGCAGATCCTATTGGAGGAGTTTCACGACGTACCTTACGCGGGACATTTCGGGAGCAACAAGACGTTAGCAAGGATAGCAAAGTATTACTACTGGCCCGGGATGGCAGCAGACGTGCAGCAGTTCGTCACCTCATGCGACACGTGCCAGCGGATGAAGAGCAGCAAGCAGAAAAAAGCAGGGTTACTTCAGCCTCTACCCGTACCGGAGCAGCCATGGCAGGTCGTTAGCCTCGACTTCATCACAGGACTTCCTTCGACCTCACGGGGACATGATTCCATCCTCGTGGTGATCGATAAGTTCTCCAAAATGGGTCACTTCATACCGACCAACGCCACAGCTACAGCTGAAGCAACTGCTCGACTCTTCTTCGACCGCATCATCACCATCCACGGCATCCCCGCTACACTCATCTCAGACAGAGACCCCAAATTCACGAGTAAGTTCTGGAAGGAGCTCATGGGACTGTTGGGGACAAAGCTTGCAATGTCTTCAGCATACCACCCCCAGACTGACGGACAGACAGAGCGACTCAATCAAGTGGTTGAACAGTTACTGCACACAGCTTGCAAGGACGACGTCAGCCACTGGGACACACAGTTACCGACCCTAGAGTTCGCTTACAACAACGCATCACATGCGGCCACAGGGAAAACTCCTTTCTTCCTGTGTTACGGACGGGAACCACTCACACCACAGCAGCCAACTACACCGGCACACGTCCAAGCCGCACATGACTTCGTCACCACCATGCAGCAGCTATGGGAGAAGACTCAGCGACGTTTCACCACGATGCAGAACTCCCAGAAGCAGTATGCCGATCGTCAGCGACGTGATCACTCAGTAGCAGTCGGAGATCAGGTGCTTCTTGACACGCGCAACTTGAACCTGTCTCACCTTCCATCCGAACTCCGGCCTCGCTTCTGTGGTCCTTTTCTCGTTGAGGCACAGGTGACACTAGTTACATTCCGCTTGCGCTTACAAGATACATGGAAGCTTCACAACGCTTTCCATGTCCAGCTACTGAAGCCCTACAAGGACCCCAACCAACAGTTCCAGGGACGGCAACTACCGCCACCACCACATGTTCTCATACAGGATGAACCCGAGTACGAGATCGAGCGCGTTCTCTCTCATCGGCGCCGCGGTGGCAAGACTCTCGAGTTCCTGATCCGCTGGAAGGGATACGACCCCACTGAAAACAGTTGGGTTGCAGAAGCTGATATGGGCAACGCACGCCGTGCTCTCAAGGACTATCTTGTCAAGCAGGGTGTATCTCACGCCACCCAGCTTTGAGGGGGGGACGTGTGAGAGTACGACGGCTTATGCCAGCTATGCTTGCTTGCCTCTACTTTATCATGCTATTTCTAGCATAGGATAATCATATGCATGCATGAATTGCTTGATTTCCTAGTCTAGGTGCTTTCCTATATTTTATTATAGTTATAGCACCGAGCTAGGTTGCGTGCACCGAATTCTGGCTTTTCGGTTGCCACCGAATTGCCTTCTACCGAATTCGGTAAGGATCTGTTCGGGACGCTTCGCGACCCGCGGAACCTTCGCGTAACACCTGGTTACGGGGCCTTGTGTCGAGCCTATATATAGCCTCGTGTTGTACCCAGGTGATCATTCAATTCAATTTGAATCATCTTTTCTGAGCTCGATCCCAGATCCTCACAGGAGTGGCCTGAGGCGAGGAGTACGTGAAGCCGAAGCGCTGAAGGACCTGCTGCACCATGTGTGACTGAGTCAGGGTAATGGTGTGGCGTGCTCTGTCCCGGGTGATCTGCAAGCCAAGGTAGCTGCGCAGTTCACCCAGGTCTGTGCACGTGTGTCTCTTCTGCAGCTCGGACTTCACGTGGGCGAGTCCAGCAGTGTCAGCAGTGGCAAAGACCAAGTCGTCGACGTACACGAGGATGTAGAACGGCGGCAAAGAAGTGTCGGTGCGTAGAAACAGCGAGGGGTCAGCAGTAGAGGGAGCAAACCCAAGAGCCGCAAGCGTAGTCCTCAGTGTGTCGTGCCACTCGCGCGGTGCCTGGCGGAGACCGTAGACTGGCCGTCGGAGGCTCCACTGGGTGCCAGGAGGGAAAGTCCCTGTGAAGCCAGGTGGACGGCGCAGCCAGATCTCCTTGTGCAGGCTACCCTGCAGGAAAGCAGTGCTGAAGTCAAGCGAGTGAAGCTCGTAGTCACGCTGAGCGGCTATGTGTAGCAGTACCCGAAGAGTGGTCATCTTCGGGGTGGGAGAGAAGGTCTGAAAGTAGTCAACTCCCTGCTGCTGACTGAAGCCACGAGCCACGTACCGCGCCTTGAAGACAGGCGGAGAGCCCGGCGGCCGCTTCACCCTGAAGATCCACATGCCACTGACGATGTTCGCCCCAGCAAGGGGAACCGCGTCAACGTAGGTGCCTGTGGACTTCCAGGAAGCCATCTCTGCATCCATAGCTGCCTGCCACTGAGAGGAGTAGGGACCCTCTACGGCCTCCGCGTAAGAGCGCGGAGTCGGGATGTCAAGTGCATCCGGGTCTCCCTCAGGGGTAAGCAGTACGGACACGAGATGAGGTGAAGCAGCAGCCAGACACTGGAACTCCTCCTGCCTGTCCTCAAGGACGTCCGTGCCAAGAGCACACTCACCCCCGACGAACGGAGGACAGACAGACGCAGACTCAGCAACGAGACTAGCAGCGTAGTCTAGACGACAGCGAGCAGCAAAGTCGAGGAGCTCAGCAACAAGAGCAGACGCAGCAGTGGACTCAAAAGAGGGGTCAGTGACGACAGTAGCAAGGAGACGCGTGACAGTAGGACTGGCAGCACGAAGAGAGTCCGACTCCGGGTCGGCAAGGGCAGGAAGAGAGGACTCAGGAGGAGAAGGCAAAGGGGCACGCAGAGGAACTGTGGACGGACGCAGAGACATCCGGTGCGTGCCAGGGACAGGAGGAGGACGCTGACGCAAACCGCGACCACTAGCGCGAGCAGTACGAACCGGTGACGCAGGACAAGACGCAGGCTCACGACGCTCAGTAAGACCTCCAGTAGGACCAGTGTAGGGAGAAGGAGCAGGCAGAGGGGAGGCCGGCGGTAACTGTGACTGTGACTGGACAGGCTGTGGACACTCGAAGGGAGGAGGAAGACCAAGAACCTGCTGAAGGAGCGGAACAAAGTACGGCCGAGGCCGCGCGGCGACTCCAGACACAGCAGGGACAGCAGCAGCACCCCCAGTGGCAGCACCAGCGCCAACAGCACCTCCAGCTCCAGTACCTCTAGCAGCACCAGCAGCACCCGCAGCAGGACCGCCGCTAGGACTGACAGCAGTAGTCTCAGCGCCAACACCCTCAGAAGCTCCGACTCCAGTCGCACTCGCAAGCCCAGCAGCTCCAGCACTCCCAGGGCTAGCACCACCGAGACCAGCGGCACCAGCACCCTCAGCAGCCGAAGAAGCACCAGCTCCAGCAGTACGCCTCCAGCGCCGGGCAAACCACTCGCGCAGCTCCTGTGGAGAGACTGGCTCCCGCCGAGACAAAGCACCTGGAGAACCACCAGGCCCAGTACCGCCAGACGCCACACCAGCAGGTCCAGCGGCCGCGGGCTCCGCACCCCTAGGCTCAGAAGCTCCAGACTCAGTACCCCCAGGCTCAGCAGCTCCAGACGCAGCACCCCCAGGCGAAGGACCCCAAGGCTCAGCACCCCCAGTTGAGCACCCCCAGGCTCAGTACCCCCAAGCTCAGCACCCTCTCGCGCAGCACCCCCAGAGTCAGCACCCCCAGGCTCAGCACCAGCAGCAGTACCAGAGTCACCAGCAACCTCGACCGGCTCGACTGCGTCTACCTGGGACACACCTGAAGGGGCAGGACCCTGAGGGGGGAGGGGGTCTACCTGGGGGGGACCTGGCACAAGGAAGTGCGTCGGCGGGGGGAGGGAAGGAGTGCGGTAGGGGAAGAGACGGTAGTAGGGGACCGACTCGTCAAACGTGACGTCCTGGGAGGACAGAACACGACGAGAGGAGGGGTGGTAGAACTGCCACCCTGGTGCGTCAGGGGGGAAGCCAAGGAAGACAGAAGGAGCAGCACGAGGGGACAGTTTGTCCGCAGACAAGTCGCGGACAAACGCCCGAGATCCCCAGACACGGAACGCAGACGCATTGCCTACCTTCCCCGTCCACAGCAGAGCTGGGGAGGTCTCCGGCATGGAGACCCTGGGGTGAAGGTTGATCTGATGCGCCGCGTACCGAACCGCAAACGGCCACAGAAAATGGGGGGCAGCCGCATGCATCATGGACTTATGAGCGACGTCCATGACCATGCCAATGCGGCGCTAAGCAATCCCATTTTGCTGTGGAGAGTCCGGAAGCGTAAAGGTCTGGCGGATGCCTCGCGCACGGCAGAAGGCTCGCAGAAGGCCAGAGGAGAACTCTCCGCCTCGGTCAGAGTGCAGACGCAGAACAGGAAAGTCCGAGCCGAAGCTCCTCCTGAGCTGGAGACGAGCTGCGCGGATCCAGTCGATCAACACCTCAGTGACATCACCCTTGCTGCGCAAGGGGAAGACTGAGGTGTAACGCGAGTAGTCGTCAACCACCAGCAGGAAGTAGCGCTCGTGACCCTGTCCACGGACGCGGGCTGGGCCCCACACGTCCATGTGAAGCGTCTGCAGCGGGGCCTCTATCGGGGGAAACTAAGAGGAGTGAGGGGCAGCCCGGAGCCGCCCCTCGACATAGGGAACACAGGAAGGACCAGGCCCTGGAGGAAGGGGAGGGAGGGACTGGGGGAGACCAGAGACAAGGACACGGGAAGCCATGCCTCGGAGACGAGGCAGGGAGGGGTGACCAAGACGGTGGTGCCACTGGAGAGTCTCGTGAGACAGGAGGCGACACGAGCAGGGGGCAGACTCAGGACCAGACCTGGACGCTGCAGCTAACACCTGACCCGACGCAGCTACCTAGCTAGACGCAGGGACAGGAGGAGACCCAGTGGTTAGGGTGTAGAGGCTCGACCCCGGCCGACGCGTAAATGTGGCCAGGTGCCGGCCTGTGCGAGCGTCCGAGCAGTGGGTCACCCGCTGACTCGCAGGAGTAAACTGGTGAACCCCCGTATCCTGCAGGTCAGCACCACTCACCAAGTTCGTAGAGAACAAGGGGAGGTAAAGACCAGACAAGGTGCCAGAAGGGGCAGCCGGACACGGGAGGACAGTGGAGAAGTGAGAGAGGACAGGACCCCCAGAGGGGTCTGCCAGGGAGAATGCAACCGGCCGACCAAGCGGCGTGAGTGTGGTGCGGTCTCGAAAGAAGGAGCGAGAAGCCCCTGAGTCAAGTGTGAAGGTGAGGGAGGCCGAAGCCGACGTGGTACCTGAGAGCGCAGACTCACCAGCACCTGAGGGCGCAGACGCACTGGCACCTAGAGCAGCAGCCTCACCAGCACCTAGAGCAGCAGTACCAATGCCCGGGTCGGGCGGGAAACACCGGTAACAGTCACCCTCATCACTAATAGTCACAGCATACATGGCAGCAAGGATAGCATCAAAGTCAAGATCATAGATAGCTACGCCTGCCCTAGAAAGCTCTCCCCAGCGGGGGATCTCACTGGCCTCCGGGAACTGCTGACGCCAAGCGTCCGTCAGGCGGCCAAAGCAGCGCTGGGTGGGGTGGGCACCCCCACACTGCTCACCCGCGCGGTCGCCTGAGGGAAGGACGTAGGTGCACGGACCAAAACTCCCACCACGCTGACGCTGCGCGTACCACTCACGGAGCTGCTGAGGGGGGGGAATGTCCTGAGAACGCTGCTGCTGCTGTTGCTGCTGGCGCTGACCACCACCAGGGCTGCTCCGCTGCGAAGCGCCACTCCGACCACCGACACCTCCTCCACCACCGCCTCCTCAGTGAAGAGGTACGGTAGCATGAGGCGGCTCAGTGCAGCAGTGGCAGGGGAAGACTAGCGCTCAACTACAGCGTCGTACAAGGTCTGAGCACTCTTGTACTGACTAAAGTGTGCGCGCTCAGTGGTAGGCAGGTGGAGACGCACAGCAAGACGTGCAGCAGCATCGCGCGTGGCCCACTAGGAGCGAACAGTGGGGTCAGCATCAGCAGCAGGGGCAGGAGAGGCGCCAGAGGTGAGGTCAAAGAGAGAGAGACCGTCTGCGCTATTGCACTGTAAGAACAGCTGCAGGTCATCGACCCAGACCTCAAAGTCAATGGCTCGACCCTCAGCGTCAAACGCGAGGACACTAGGGGTAGCCATGACAACAGTGAACTAGCAGTACCAACTGTAGGACAGGGGCAGTGCAGTGACAGAAGCGCTGCTCTCACCAGACAGGGCAGTTCGGGCAGCTCAGTAGCACAGCAACACGGCAACACGGCTGCTCGGACGGCTCAGCAGCAACTGCGGCTCCGCGGCACTAGCGGCTCGGCTCCTTAGGCGGCTCGGGCGGCTCGGGCGGCTCGGGCGGGTCGGGCGGGTCGGGCGGCTCGGGCTGGTCGGGCAGCTTGGGCGGCTTGGGCGGCTCGGGCAGGTCGGGCGGCTCGGGCGGCTCGAATGGCTCGGGTTGGTCGGGCGGCTCGGGCGGCTCGGGAGAGTCGGGCGGCTCGGGCGGCTCGGGCGGCTCGAGCAGGTCGGGCGGCTCGGGCGGCTCGGGCGGTTCAGGCGGCTCGGGCGGCGCGGGCGGTGTAGGGCGGCAGGGCCGCTGGTGAAAGGGGCGGGGGGGCCGAAGTGAAGGGGCGGCAGGGCCGCTGGTAAAGGGCGGCGGGGCCGCTGAGAAGGGCGGCGGGGCCGCTGAGAAGGGCGGCGGGGCTGCAGTAGAAGGGCGGCGGGGCCGCTGAGTAGGGCGGCGGGGCCGTTGAGAAGGGCGGCGGGGCCACAGCGAGCGAGGCAGCGGGGCCGCAAGGTAGGGCGGCGGGGCCGCAGCGAGAGAGGCGGCGGGGCCGCAGTGAAGGGCGGCGGGGCCGCTGAGACGGGCGGCGGGGCCGCTGAGACGGGCGGCGGGGCCGCAGCGAAGGGCGGCGGGGCCGCAACGTGAGGCGGCGGGGCCGCAGCGAAGGGCGGCGAGGCCGCGAAGAAGGGCGGCGGGGCCGCTGCGAGGGGCGGCGCGGCCGCAGCGAAGGGCGGCAGGGCCGCGAAGAAGGGCGGCGGGGCCGCAATGTGGGGCGGCGGGGCCGCAGCGAAGGGCGGCGGGGCCACTGAGAAGGGCGGCGGGGCCGCTTAGTAGGGCGGCTCGAAGAGGTGAGAGCCCGGAGCGCGACTAGAGCTGAGCGCGCTTCGGGCAGAAAAAAAAAAAAAGATCGATGTGGTGGGCCCTAGGCACAGTTCCCACGGGGGAACCTGCTCGATACCATGAGGGAAGTAGAACGAGAATGATGGACTAAGGAACGAAAGTGATACAAATATGCAACCCTAGAAATGTGTACCCCATATAGGCTACCCCACTATAGCCTACACAACATTATAATTTGACAGTCCTATGATTCACCAGCCCATCAACGAGTTCTGGTCGACGGGGTTCTGTTTGACAAGCTCGTCTTTTGATCTGCTAGCGGGTCGCGCGATCTCTGACGGATGGGGTCCGTTTCGAGGAGCCCCGTTTTCTAATCGAAGGGCGCTGTTCGGCGAGTCTCATCTCGGCGAACTGGCTGGCTAAATTCGTGCGACTGCAAAACTCTGCGAAGGCATGCAAGATTCGCTCAGATGGCTCTTAGAGAAATTCGACCTGCGAAATGGCATCACGTGCTTGACGGTGGACATCTGACGAAACCGTCGGAACGTTTTCTACCTGGCACCTACGCAATGTCTCTGACGGTGCAACCGTCTACCTGCACTTACTCGGCAGGTGCACACCTGCGCAGATATTCACCTGCGAATGCAGCGCTGGCATGTTGCCCTTCTGCTATGCTGGCAGACCGCCCTGCTGCAGCGTTGGCGAATCTCTCTGATACAGCGCTGGCAATTCGCCTTGCAAAATTCTTGCTAGGGGTTCCAATGCCATTCTAGTCATATTGTCCAAATGTTATGCTCTAGCCTGTAGTGGGATGCTCTATAGCGAGTACAACCCTTCAAGGGTTTGCTATTTGTATCCTCATTCCTGCTAGTGAACTCCCCCTCTTTGCCTAAACTGTTTCTTGCCTAGCTAGGGCTTTCCTAGCTATGGTGCCTTCTTCTACTGCTTATCTTCACATGGTATTAGAGCGATATGCTCCTGACCTGTGGGCCCCACCTCACTGCTTCCGTTGCTACTGCTACTCTCTGTGTTGCACGCCCCGTGGCCTGCAACGGATTTTTCATCCCGCCACGCGCTCGGAGCGTGCGGCGGTTTTCTGCCCGCCGTGCGCCCCGAGGCGCGCGGCGGTTTTCTGCCCGCCGTGCGCCCCGAGGCGCGCGGCGGTTCTCTGCCCGCCGTGCGCCCCAAGGCGCGCGGCGGATTTCTGCCCCGTTACGCAGCGCGTCGCTCCCGGGAGGCGCTGCGACGGGCGACGGGGACCCGCGCGTCGCCCCCCGTCGCCCGTCGTGGCCTGTGCGCGGCCCGTACAACCTGCGCGCGGCCCGTACGGGCTGCTCCAGGCCCGCGCGCGGCCCGTACGGGCTGCGCCAGGCCCGCGCGGGGCCCGGGGCGCCTGCGTGCGGTTCGGGCGGCTGTGCCAGGCCCGTGGGCGGCCCGTTCTTTGCTGCCCCTGCGCTGCCCGCTGTCCCCCGTGCTTCTGATGGCGCCCCACCCCTGCTACTGCTCGTTCTCCTGAATTAGAGTTTGGGGGTTGGGGGCATGGGGGTGCAGCTTCTGTGTGCCGTCCCCTGCTCCTCCTCCTCCTCCGTCTCCCAGTGCTGCAGCTGCCGCTGAGGGGGGTGGACCTGTTGGAGCCGTCGGAGTGGTACTAAGGGGGGTGAAGGGGGAGTGGAGCTAGGGGTGAAGCAGGGGGTGTGTGTCAGGGGGGGTGGGACTGTTGAACAAAGGTTGCCGTCGTGTCGCCAGCAGCACCTGTAGTCCGGGGAATTGCTCCGGTAGCCTAGTCGCAGCCACCTGTGCCAGTCGCCCGTGGGTCCGTTGCTCGTCTGCCGCTACTTTTAGCCGCGGGGCCAGTTAGTCCAGTAGTCCGGAGCGCTGTTCTGGCAGCCGCTGTGCCAGTGTGCCTCCTGTTGCCCGTGTGTCTGCAGCTTCAGTCGTCACCTCCTATCTCCTCTCCTCTTACAGTCTCGCCTCCTCCTCCTCACTTGCCCTCTGCGATAGCCTCTAGCTTTGCTCATAATTGTGAACTTTAAACTATTGCTTCTTGTACTTGTGCTCAGAATGTGTGGTGATATTGTGATCCACCCTGAGCTTGTTCTGCTTTGCTTGCTCTGCTGATTACACCCCACTTTGGCTATGGGGGTGTGTCAGAATGTTATGCTCTAGCCTGTAGTGGGGTGCTCTATAGCGAGTACAACCCTTCTAGGGTTTGCTATTTGTATCCTCATTCCTCCTAGTGAACTCCCCCTCTTTGCCTAAACTGTTTCTTGCCTAGCTAGGGCTTTCCTAGCTATGGCGCCTTCTTCTACTGCTTATCTTCACACATATCACTTGCATGCCTCTCTTTTGTACTCTAATTCTCGATTTTCAATGTTCTTTCAATTTGCTTAGTAGAAACTCTTGCCAAATTTCTCAGTGAACACATCAAGTAGTAAGAACTCTGATAGAACGCTACTAGAGAGCTACGATCACCCACACAACTCTGTGCCCTCCTTCGTAGTCCACTCCCGTTGTAGGGTGACTCTCCGCATGGTGCGGTGAGGGTGGAACGACCCCGCGTTAGAACCTTCAGATTAGACGACATTTCGCTCTATACCTAAGTCGTTGTAGGTCGGCAACCATCTAGACCGCCATGGACCAAGGAGCCGATGCAGGAGTAGAGGATACTCAGCAGGCGCAATTGGATGCTGTTCGGGCACGCCACGAGGCTGGCGGGTACGGCGAAACGGACTTGCGCTTGGCCACCATTCGCATGGGCGAGTAGGAATCGGCAACCGAGTACTGCAATCGAGTGCGATAAATTTTGGCCGACATGCGAATGGCTGGTTTCGAGTACTCGGTGGCGTCGTATGTCACGCATGTCATCAATGGCCTCCCCTCGAGCTACAATCTGATGCGACGGATGCTGATCATGCTCGGCGCGCGCGCGACTCTGAACGAGGATTCGCTTTCGAGTCATATCATCCAGGATGAGTTCATGCAGGAGTCTGAGCGGTCTTCAAAGCTCCTTCCGCAGGCCAACTACGTCGCTCCGACGAAGCAGGGACGTCAGACAGTGCAGCGTGGGAAGTTGGGCGGAGGAGGAGGCGGTGGCGGAAAGTCATCGAACACGAAGTCAACGGAGGGCGTTGACCGCGGGAAGTCGGCAAAGGGCAATGATCGCAGTAGTACTGGTCCGCGTTGAGGAGGACGTCGCTGCTAGATCTGCGGAGACCCTGACCATCTCTCGTACGACTGCCCTGATCGCAAAGAGTCAAACGACAATCAGAGAAGAAGCCGCGGGAAGTCTGAGAGCGAGCGTCGTCGTCGAGACCACCAGCCGCGCAAGGAGAAGCCAGCGTCGTCGAAATGCCGTCGAAATCAGAGGAAGACACCTCGAGCGGCAAGGAAGCCTCTTGTTTGATAGCTGGAGTGGTTGAGCCAATTATTTCGCTAGCGCCGAAGGCTGGAGAAGACTTCTAGGCGGTCGCTGCAGCGGTGCAGGCGAATCCGAGCGTGGTGCTCCTCAATAGCGGCTGCTCTCATCATCTGATGGGAACGCGAGAGGCCTTCGTCGACATGAAGCCAGGAGGTGACATCTGTCACGTGCGCGGATTCAGCGGGGCGCTTCAGATTGTCAAAGGTCGTGGCACATTTGCTATGAAAGGGGAGACAGGAAAGCAGACTCTGATCCCCGACGTGTTATACGTCCTGCGCGTGCACGCGAATCTGTTGTCGGCTGGTCAGCTGAAGGAAAACGGCGTAAAGCTGCAGAACGAGGGTGACGAGATGCTGCTTGTTTCCGCTGCAGGAGGTGTGCTCGGTCGAGCACGCTACACCGGCCGAGTCCTCTGCACCGACCTCCGCCCCTGCTCCTTGAAATCGACTACATCTGCGACAGAAGCAGTTGCTTTGCGGACGATTGTATCGGCGACGAAGTCCAAGCCGGTAAAGTGGCACGCGAGGCTCGCGCATGTCGGCATTGACACGATTATGAGTTCGGCGAAATATGAAGTTGCCATCCGCCTGGACATCCAGAAGTCAACTGGAGCCGATGTGCCATGTACCTCCTGTATCGGCGGCAAGCTGGCGCGTCATACTTTTCCGGAGAAGGGATCGGGCGCTGAAACCGCACTCGAAGTCGTGCACATTGACCTCTGCGGCCCCTTTTACGTGGCTGCCATGGATGGGAGCCTTTATTTTCTCCTCCTCAAGGACCGCAAGACTCGCTTTGTGTGGATCCGCCCGATCGCGAAAAAGAGCGACGTGCTCGGAGTGCTCGAGAAGTGGCTGAAAGAGGTGGAGCGGCAGACGTCGAAGTCGGTGAAACGGCTGCGCTCTGACCGCGGAGAGGAGTTCCTTGGTAGGGCGTTCACCGACCTGGTCGAGGACAAGGGTATCCTCCAGAACCTCTTCTGCCCCTACACTCCGCAGCAGAATGGCATGGCGGAGCGGTCGTCGAAGATGTGCGGACGATGCTGCTTCACATGGGGGTGAAGCATCACTGGTGGCACCTCGCCCTTCGCCACGCCGTCTCGGTGCGCAACTACCTCGAATGGGCGTCACTTCCTCCAAGGACGATGCCGTACGAGCTGCTATTTGAAAAGAAGCCGGATCTCACACTAGCGCGCGTGTGGGGCTGCATGGTGCAGTTCATGATCCCGGAGCAGCAGCGCGGCGGAAAGTTGGCACCGAAGGCACGCTGGGGAACTCACCTCGGTGTTTCGCCGCGGAGCAAGGGATGGGAGGTGCTAGACCTCACCGCCAACCGCATTTTCACAACCGTGGAGGCAATCTTCTATGAGGCGATGTCTCTGGAGGAGTGGAAGGTGGAGCACGGGCCCGCGTCAGAGCGGACGCAGATTTCTCCGCCGACGGGTCCGTCGCCAGCGGCGATTTCGTTGCTCGAATCCGAGGACGATGATCCTTCTGAAGATCCTTCTCCCTCCATTCCGCCCTCGTCGAAACCTCCTCCTCCTCTTCCCGCCTCCCCCCCATCGCTCGCTGCCGATTTGCCTAAATCGGCATCGACGTCGGCCGCCAGCGTTGAGGGAGCATTGGTGCGTTGCCTTTGGCTCCGCCCAACGGCATCGCTGGCGGTCGACGTAATCTGATCGGCAAGCAAGTCGGCGTTGGAGAGGAGTATCCGTCGACAGGGGAGCCGTTGAACAAGAAGCGCGTTTCGGAGAAGCCGTCAACAGGTGAGCCGTCGAACGAGAAGCGCGTTTAAGAGAAGCCGTCGACAGGGGAGCCGTTGAACGAGAAGCGCAAGTCAGAGGAGCCGTCGAACAAGGAGCACGCTTAAGAGGAGCGGATGGCGAGGCAGCAGTTCGACGATGGCACATCGGACGATGTTGTTGAAGTCATCGGCGGCGCTGATGGGGAGCTGTCGACTGGAGTGCAGTCCAGCGACAGCGAAGTGGTGGAAGTCTCTGCCCACCCGCTCCAACTTTGGCAAGCCTCCCGAGAGGCTGAGCTACCATGCGTGCCTCCCGCCGATCTCCTACAGCACTCTGCTCGACGATGCGCAGTTCGACGTCGACGTGCTCGAGCTCGACCCCAATATGCACGCTGTCCCGGAGCACCGTTGGGACATCGCCAACATGAGAAGGAGTCATTGGCGAGCTGGAAGGGCAAGGTGGTGAAAGCCGCCATGGACGAGGATATCCGAAGTCTAATCACCAACAGCACATGGTCGAGTGTCCGCGCGGCGTCAATGTCATGAAGAACCGCTGGGTTCTGACGACGAAGTATCACATCGACGACACGGTCGCACGCGAAAAAGCCCGTCTGGTGGTGAAGGGCTTCACGCAGGTCTACGGAGCTGACTACGAATAGATATCTGCACCGGTCGGGAGCTACGTCACGCTGCGAATTTTTCTCAGCATTGTTGCTGTTCTCGACCTGCACCTCATGCAGCTAGACATGAAGAATGCGTTTCTGTAGAGCAAGCTTGATCGCGTGCTCTGCATGGACCAGCCGACTTACTACAACGATGGCACTGGCCGTGTATGCAAGCTGCTGAAGAGTTTGTATGGGCTGAAACAGAGTCCTCTGCTCTGGTACTCGGCGCTCGACGCTGTGCTGATGGGCGCCGGTTGGAGCAAGAGCCAGGTTGACGAGGCTCCATTAGAGAGTTGGCGACGACGGAGTGGTGTGCTGGGTGCTCATCTACGTCGACGACGTGCTCGCCGCTAGCAGCAGCGCCGCGATGCTGAAGGAGTCGAAGGAGCTGGTGGAGGCTGCCTTTGAGCTACGAGAGATTAGCCAGGTCGAAAATTATTTGGGGCTCAAAATTGTGCGCGATCGTCCGGCGCGGAAGCTGTGGCTGCACCAGCAGTCCTACGTCGACAAGCTGCGTAGGTGCTTCATCGACGAGGAGCAGACTGGTCGGCGTCCGAAGACGCCTCTTTCCGTCGACGCTTACGTGTAGCTAACTTTCGACGATGAGGACTACCAGTCGCGCGAAGAGGAGTACTGTCACAAGGTCGGTTCTCTGCAGTTCGCTGCCACGACAAATCGGCCCGACATTGCATTTGCGTGCAGCAAGCTGGGGTCTGGTCTGACGGTGAGGAGCGACCAGCACTGGCGCGAGGTCGATCGCTGTCTCACATATCTTGCTGACACGGGCGATGCTGCTCTGGAGTTTGGCGGCGGACCCGAAACTCTGAAACTGGTCGGGTACGCGGATGCGGACGACGTCGGCGACAAGCAGACTTGCATCAGCACGAATGGCTACGTTTTCACCTTCGGCGGCGCAGTTGTCTCCTGGACGAGCCAACGCATCAAGTGCGCAAATCTGTCCTCTACGGAGTCGCAGTACATCGCGGCCACTGAATTTGGCAAAGAGGCCCGTCGACTTCAATTCCTCCTCACCGAGTTCTAGCTCCTCGATGCCGGGACACCGACTACTCTGAACGTGGACAACCAGTCCGCCATCGCGGTCGCTGAAGGCTTGGGGCAGAAGGGCAACCTCAAGCACATGGAGCGGCACTATGCTTGGCTACAGCAGATGGTGAAGCGCAAGAAGATTGCGCTAGAATACATCCCAACATCCGAGCAGCCGGCGGACTTCCTCACGAAAGGGCTGCACTTTCCGGCCTTCAACCGGTGCTCTGTCGCGGTCGGCCAGGTTCGCCTTGCCGAAATCGGCGACGACGATGACGACGTGCAGCAGTAGGTGCCATGTCCTCTAACATGGCTGGTGCGGTGATCGGCGTGCGGGAGTCTGCACGCCAGAGTAATATCCCCTTGTATTCTTTTACTTAGATTCTGGGTGGACCTTGTGTGTGGGGGCCCAAGCGTGAGCTGGGTAGGGGAGTCGGAGTGAAAGGCCCCGCCCTCGCTTGGGCGCAGACATTATTTGCTACGACGTGGTGAATTCGACGAAGTGATCGTCGCATTGGATCCGCCCGTCCTCATCTCGGCGAACTGGCTGGCCAAATTCGCGCGGCTGCGAAACTCTGCGAAGGCATGCACAATTCGCTCAGGTGGCTCTTAGCGAAATTCGACCTGCAAAATGGCATCACGTGCTCAACGCTGGACATCTGACGAAACCGTCGGAACGTTTTCTACCTGGCACCTACGCAATGTCTCTGACGGTGCAACCGTCTACCTGCACCTACTCGGCAGGTGCACACCTGCGCAGATATTCACCTGCGAATGCAGCGCTCGCAGACCGCCCTGCTGCAGCGCTGACATGTCGCCCTTCTGCTACACTGGCAGGCCGCCCTGCTGTAGCGTTGGCGAATCTCTCTGATGTAGCGCTGGCAATTCGCCTTGCAGAATTATTGCTAGGGGTTCTAATGCCATTCTAGTCATATCACTCGCATGCCTCTCTTTTGTACTATAATTCTCAAATTTCAGCGTTCTTTCAATTTCCTTAGTGGAAACTCTTGCCAAGTTTCTCAATGAACACAACAAGTAGTAAGAACTCTGATAGAACGCTACAAGAGCGCTACGATCACGCACACAACTCCGTGCCCTCCTTCGTAGTCCACTCCCGTTGTAGGTTGACTCTCGGCACCGGCCAAGAGTAAACCGTTACCACTCACGACACTCGCCTTGACCAGTGTTTCCGCCACTGTTTGTGAAGATAAGCTCTACAATGGTGGGAGCTAGACTACGAGGTAGGCACGAGTTGTCAGAGTGATCGCAGCTCTGTTTGTGTTCTATAGCACTTGTGAGTTCACATGGCAAAACATCAAGAGTTTCACTAAGGAAAGTTGAGAATACAGAGTTCAGAATAAACAAGAAATGAGAAAGATTGGCTACATCACACGCAAGCTTCACTAGTGCACAAGCAAGTCGACCGCCAGCATGAAAAAGTTGTCGACCTGCCAACGTAGCAAGTCTACAGCCCGCAAACACAGCTCGTGTACGACTTGCCAACGTTGCAGAATGGCGGCCTGCCAACGCTGAACCCGCGCCACTTGCCAACACTGCACCTGCGCGGCTTGCCAACATTGCATCCGCGGGTGATTGTAAGTGCATGTGCAAGCACCTACTTCACAGTTGCTTGTAGACAGTTACGCACGACGTGCACTGTCGCGCACATTGCGCAGTTGCCAGGTTGGCCACATGCAGGCAATTGCACCTGATGAGCCACATCGACCACGTGCTGCCACGTCGGTCGACTTCGCCATAGCAGCCTCAGCGACGTTTGCGCACCTCCACAGAACCTCGTCCACCAGGTAACTCGGTCGACCGGGTAAAGTCCCCGGCAACCCTGCAGGTCGACGACCTTCGTCGTCGGAGCTCGACGACCTTCGTCGCTGAAGCTCGACGATCTTCGTCGCTGGAGGTCGACGACCTTCGTCGCCGCAGGTCGACGACCTTCGTCGACCACCTCGGTCGACATTCTGCAATTCCAGCTCCTCATTGGAAGAAATTAGGTCACATTCGAATTTCTAGCTGAAATTCTCTTGTGCATTAGTGTTGGTGCGTAGGATCAGACGCGACCCTGCGCAGACGAACACCCGGGAACCTCCGCACAAGCTGCGCCACTCGCACATGTACACGAGACGTTTGCGTTGCACTCGCGTCTGCTTCAATTACTCTTGCATGGGTTCGCTGGTACACCTCGTGTACAGGCAACCCAACATGCGCAAAAGCTCCGAGTCTTGCATACTGCAGAAGGTTGGCCGCATCTCCCATACAACCGACAACGAAGTCAGATTTGCCAAAGCGAGGGCAGGGCCAACTTCCTTCAACATGAGAAAATGAGAACAAGAATGAATGAACTATGAGTGAAGTGGGTACAAGTACTAACCCTAATTGGGTTGTACCCCCTATGGGATACCCCACTACAGCCTATACAAAAGAAAAAGATATAATGTTCTGACACACCCCCATAGGCAAAGTGGGGGAGAACAGGGGGTCACAAGACCAGTCAAGCAAAGCAAAACAAAGCAAAGCTCAGGGTGGATCACAAAGTCACCACACATTCCGAGCATAAGTACAAGGCCACAAGGCCAGTTCACATGCAGGAGTATATATATATAAGGCTAGACAAGCAAGAGTAGGTATATATATATGTAACAGTACAAGCAAGGTCAAGAGGTGAGCAAGTGAGGCAAGACAGGCACAAGACCCAGCTGGGTGCAGAAGCACTGATGATCACAAGGCGCAAGTGCCTTGGTGAAGACATCAGCAGTGTTGGCCTCAGAGGCCACGTACGCAAGCCGCAACTGACCACGCTGCTGTAGCTCACGAGCAAGGAAGTAGCGGAGAGCAATGTGCTTTGTTCCGTGCTCCAGTCTCTGCTCTCGAAACAAGGCCAGCACGGCCTTGTTGTCTATGTACAGCACTGGAGGAGAACGAGGCGGCTCTCCGAGGTCAGTCAGCAGGTAGGTGAGCCAGCGAAGCTCCTGTGCAGCAATGGCCCCAGCGTAGATCTCAGCCTCACAACTGGAGCCAAGAACAGAAGACGAGCGAGTAGCCCGCCACGAGACAGAGCCGGAACCAAGGCTGAAGGTGTAACCCTGTGACGACCGCTGCGTAGCCTGGTCGTCAGCCCAAGAAGCGTCTGCATGCCCAGTGAGGACCACTGAACGTCGCCCTCCAAGCACTAGCCCCATGCCTGACGTACTGCACAAGTAGCGCAACACCCTCTTCGCTGCAGCCATGTGCTCTGGTCGGTGTCTCCCAGGAGCAACATTGCATGCGAGAATGCTAAGAGGGTATGCAAGGTCAGGTCGTGTGCAGGTCATCAGGTACATGAGGCAGCCAACAAGCTCTGCATACGGGCCACTCGACTCTACGGACTCATCCGAAGGCAGAGCAGAGAGCGAGTGGCGAGTAGGCAGAGGAGTGGACTGAGGCGAGGAGTACGTGAAGCCGAAGCGCTGAAGGACCTGCTGCACCATGTGAGACTGAGTCAGGGTAATGGTGCGGCGTGCTCTGTCCCGAGTGATCTGCAAGCCAAGGTAGGTGCGCAGTTCACCTAGGTCTGTGCACGTGTGTCTCTTCTGCAGCTCGGACTTCACGTAGGCGAGTCCAGCAGTGTCAGCTAAGGCAAAGACCAAGTCGTCGACGTACACGAGGATGTAGAACGGCGGCAGAGAGGTGTCGGTGCGTAGAAATAGCGACGGGTCGGCAGTAGAAGGAGCAAACCCAAGAGCCACAAGCGTAGTCCTCAGTGTGTCGTGCCACTCACGTGGCGCCTGGCGGAGACTGTAAACTGGACGCCGGAGGCTCCACTGGGTACCAGGAGGGAACGACCCAGTGAAGCCAGGTGGGCGGCGCAGCCAGATCTCCTCGTGCAGGCTGCCCTGCAAGAAAGCTGTGCTAAAGTCGAGAGAGTGCAGCTCGTAGTCACGGTGAGCAGCAACGTGCAGCAGTACCCGAAGAGTGGTGATCTTCGGGGTGGGAGAGAAGGTCTGAAAGTAGTCAACTCCCTGCTGCTGACTGAAGCCACGAGCCACGTAACGTGCCTTGAAGACAGGCGGAGAACCCGGCGGCCGCTTCACTCTGAAGATCCACATGCCACTGACGATGTTCGCCCCAGGCGGGGGAACCTCGTCAACGTAGGTGCCTGTGGACTTCCAGGAAGCCATCTCTGTGTCCATAGCTGCCTGCCACTGAGAGGAGTAGGGACCCTCTATCGCCTCCGCGTAGGAGCGCGGAGTCGGGATGTCAAGTGCATCCGGATCTCCCCCAGGGGTAAGTAGTACGGACACGAGATGAGGTGAAGCAGCTGCCAAACACTGGAACTCCTCCTGCCTGTCCTCAAGGACGTCCGTGCCAAGGGCACACTCACCCGTGACGGACGGAGGACAGACAGACTCAGACTCAGCTACAAGACTAGCAGCGTAGTCTAGGCGACAGCGAGCACCAAAGTCGACGAGCTCAGCAACTAGGGCAGACGCAGCAGTGGACCCGAAAGAAGGGTCAGTGACGACAGTAGCCAGGAGACGCGTGACAGTAGGACTGGCAGCACGAAGAGAGTCCGACTCCGGGTCGGAAAGAGCAGGAAGAGAGGACTCAGGAGGAGAAGGCAAAGGGGCACGCAGAGGAGCAGTGGACGGACGCAGAGACATCTGGTGCTTGCCAGGGATAGGAGGAGGACGCTCACGGGAACCACGACCACTAGCGCGAGCAGCACGGACAGGCGACGTAGGGCGAGACGCAGGCTCACGACGCTCAGCAAGACCTCTAGTAGGACCAGTGTAGGGAGAAGGAACAGGCAAAGGGGAGGTAGGCTGCAACTATAACTGTGACGGGACAGGCTGTGGACACTCTAAGGGAGGAGAAGGACCAGTAGAAGGTGGAAGACCAAGAACCTGCTGCAGGAGTGGAACGAAGTACGGTCGAGGCCGAGTGGCAACGCCAGACACAGCAGGGACAGCACGAGTACCCCCAGCAGGAGCACCCGCTCCAGCAGCACCTCCACTAGCTCCAGAACCTCCAGCAGCACCAGGAGTACCCCCAACAGGACCGCCAGCGGTAGTCTCAGCGCCAACACCCTCAGCAGCACCAGCTCCAGTTGAACCCGCAGGCCCAACAGCTCCAGTACTCCCAATACGAGCACCTTCGGGACCAGCGACAGCAGCACCCTCAGTAGCCGAAGAACCTCCAGCACCAGCAGCACGGCTCCAGCGCCGGGCAAACCACTCGCGCAGCTCCTGTGGAGAGAGTGGCTCCCGCAGAGACGAAGCAACCCGAGAACCTCCAGGCGTAGCACCTCCAAGCTCAGCACCCCCAGGCTCAGCACCCCCAGGTGGAGCACTCCCAGGCACAGCACCCGCAGGCGTAGCACCCCCAGGCACAGCACCCCCAGGCTCAGCACCCCCAGGCTCAGCACCCCCAGGCTCAGCACCCCGAGTCGCAGTACCCCCAGGCCCAGCACCCCCACTCTAAGCACCCCCAGGCGCAGCACCCCCAGTCTCAGCACCCCAAGACTCAGCACCCCCAGCAGCACCAGAGTCACCAGTAACCTCGACAGGCTCGACTGCGTCTACCTGGGACACACCTGAAGGGGCAGGACCCTGAGGGGGGAGGGGGTCTACCGGGGGGGGACCTGGTACAAGGAAGAGCGGGAGGGGGGGGAGGGACGGAGTGCGGTAGGGGAAGAGGCGGTAGTAGGGGACCGACTCGTCAAACGTGACGTCCTGGTAGGACAGAACACGGCGAGAGGTGGGGTGGTAGAACTGCCACCCAGGCGCGTCGGGGGGGAACCCCAGGAAGACGCAAGGAGCAGCACGAGGGGACAGCTTGTCCGCAGACAAGTCGCGGACAAACGCCCGATATCCCCAGACCCGGAACGCCGACGCATCGCCAACCTTCCCCGTCCACAGCAAGGCTCGGGAGGTCTCCGGCCTGGAGACCCTGGGGTGTAGGTTGATCTGATGCGCCGCGTACCTCACCGCAAACGGCCACAGAAAATGGGGAGCAGCCGCATGCATCATAGACGTACGAGCGACGCCCATGACCATGCCAATGCGGCGCTCAGCAATCCCATTTTGCTGCGGGGAGTCCGGAAGCGTGAAGGTCTGACGGATGCCTTGTACGTGACAGTAGGCTCTCAGAAGGCCAGAGGAAAACTCTCCGCCTCTGTCCGAGTGTAGACGCAGAACAGGAAAGTCCGAGCCAAAGCTCTGCCTGAGCTGGAGACGAGCTGCGCGGATCCAGTCGATCAGCACCTCAGTGACATCACCCTTGCTGCGCAAGGGGAAGACCGCGGTGTAACGCGAGTAGTCGTCAACAACGAGCAGGAAGTAGCGCTCGTGACCCTGTCCACGGATGCGGGCTGGGCCCCACACGTCTATATGAAGCGTCTGCAGCGGGGCCTCTGTCGGAGGAAACTGGGAGGAGTGAGGGGCAGCCCGCTGGCGCCCCTTGACACAGGGGACACAGGTAGGACCAGGGCCCTGAGGAAGGGGAGGGAGGGACCGGGGGAGACCAGAAACAAGAAGACGGGAGGCCATGCCTCTGAGCCGAAGCAGAGAGGGGTGACCAAGACGGTGGTGCCACAGGAGAGTCTCGTGAGACAGGAGACGACACGAACAGGGGGCAGACTCAGGACTAGACCTGGACGCTGCAGCAAACACCTGACCTGACGCAGCTACCCTACCAGACGCAGCAACTGGAGGAGACGCAGTGGTCAGTGTGTTATGGCTCGACCCCGGCTGACGGGTAAACGTAGCCAGGTGTCGGCCTGTGCTAGCCTCTGTGCAGTGTGTCTCCCGTTGACGCGCAAGAGTGAACTGGTGTACTCCCCCATCCTGTAGGTCAGCACCACTCAGCAGGTTCCTAGAGAACGAGGGGAGGTAGAGACCAGACAGGGTGCCAGAGGGAGCCGCCGGACACACGAGGACTGTGGAGAAGTGAGACAGGACAGGACCCCCAGAGGGGTCAGCCAGAGACACCGCAACCGGCCGACGAAGCGGCGTGAGTGTGGTGCGGTCCCGAAAGAAGGAGCGAGAAGCTCCAGAGTCAAGGGTGAAGGTGAGGGAGGCCGAAGCCGACGCAGTACCTGAGAGCGCAGACTCACCAGTACCTGAGGACTCAGACGCACTAGCACCTAGAGCAGCAGCGTCACAGGCACCTAGGGCAGCAGCCTCACCAGTACCTAGAGCAGCAGTCCCAATGCCCGGATCGGGCGGGAAACACCGGTAACAGTCACCCTCATCACTAATAGACACAGCATACATGGCAGAAAGAATAGCATCAAAATCAAGATCATAGATAGCAACTCCCGCCCTAGACAGCTCGCCCCAGCGAGGGATCTCAGTGGCCTCCGGGAACTGGCGACGCCACGCGTCCGTCAGGCGGCCAAAGCAGCGCTGGGTGGGGTGCGCACCCCCACACTGCTCACCCGCACGGTCGCCGGTGTGCAGGACGTAGGTGCACGGACCAAAACCCCCACCCCGCTGGCGTGCAGTGTACCACTCACGGAGCTGCTGAGGGGACAGGGTCTCACGACCGCGCTGCTGCTGCTGGCGCTGGCCACCACCGGAACCACTCCTCTGCGTAGACCCGCGACCAGCTCCACCGCCACCCCCGCCGCCTCCGCCGCCTCCGCCGCCTCCGCTACCACTGCCGCCTCCGCCGCCGCCTCCACTGCCACCACCTCCGCCACCTCCGCTCCCACCACCACCGCTGCTGCTGCCTCCGCCTCCACTGCCGCCACCGACACCTCCTCCCCCACCTCCACTCCCACCGCCACCCCCACTCCCCCCGCCGCCTCCACCTCCACCGCTCCCGCTCGCTCCTCCAACGCCCTTGCCCCCTTTGCCCTTGCCAGAGCGGCGTCTCCCACTAGGGGCGGACGCCGCACCGACCGACTCAAGACCAAGGAGGTCGGCCACAGCAGCAGAGGCAACAGAGGGCAGAAGGGGGGAGGGGGAGCACCCCTCAAAGATGGGGGTGCGCGGGTCACCACGAGAGGCCCCTACAGCGACTATGCTCTTCTCGGCCGCTAGAAGGGACTTCTCGAGGAGGTCAACAGTGAGAGTGGTGGGACAGACTGAGAGGAAGTGGTCCCTGACTACGCGAAGGGAGTCAGGAAGGCGAGTGACTATGTAGTAGAGAGTGATGTACATGGGGGGGGGGGGGGGGTTCTTGGCGCAGAAGTCAGCAGGAAGCGCAGCACGGTAGCGAGTGTCACTAGTGCGGAGGTGCGTAATGAGGTCAGCGACACTTGGAAAGGCAGCAAGGTCAGGGAAGAGGTACGGTAGCATGAGACGGCTCAGTGCAGCAGTGGCAGGGGAGGAGTAGCGCGCAACTACAGCGTCGTACAAGGTCTGAGCACTCTTGTACTGACTAAAGTGCGCACGCTCGGAGGTAGGGAGGTGGCGACGCACAGCAAGACGTGCACCAGCGTCGCGCGTGGCCTATTTGGAGCGAACAGTGGCGTCAGCATCAGCAGCAGGGGCAGGAGAGGCGCCAGAGGTGAGGTCAAAGAGAGAGAGACCGTCTGCCCTATCGCACTGTAGGAATAGCTGCAGGTCATCTACCCAGACGTCAAAGTCAATGGCTCGACCCTCAGCGTCGAAAGCGAGGACACTAGGGGTAGCCATGACCACACTAGACTAGCAGTGCAATAGTAGGGTGAGGGCAGTGTAGCAAAAAGGAGGCACTGTGCTCACCGGACAGGGCAGCTCGGGCGGCTCGGCAATAGGGCGGCTCGGCAGATCGGCGGCTCGGCTACTGGGCGGCTGGGTGGCTCGGCTGCAATGCGGCTCGGCGGCTGGGCGGCTCAGCTGCAGGGCGGCTCGGCTGCTGGGCGGCTCGGCTGCTGGGTGGCTTGGCTGCAGGGCGGCTCGGCTGCTCGGCTGCTGGGCGGCTCGGCGGCCGGCTGTCTGGTTGCTCGGTTGCTCGGGCGGCTCGTCGGTGCTGCTGCAGGGCGGCGTGGTGGTCGGCTGCTCGGCTGGGTGGGACGGGTCGGGAAGCCCGAGCGGCGGGCGGCGCTGCAGCAGGTGACGGGGCCGCAGGTGAGGGCGGCGGGGCCGCCAACGAGAGGGGCGGGGCCGCAGGTGAAAGCGGCGGGGCCACAGGTGAGGGCGGCGGGGCCGCAGCAGAGGGCGGCGGGGCCGCAGAGAAGGGCGGCGGGGCCGCAGTTGAGGGCGGCGGGGCCGCAGCAGTTGAGGGCGGCGGGGCCGCAGCAGTTGAGGGCGGCGGGGCCGCAGTTGAGGGCGGCGGAGCCGCAGGTGAGGGCGGCGGGGCCGCAGCAGTTGAGGGCGGCGGGGCCGTAGTTGAGGGCGGCGGGGCTGCAGCAGTTGAGGGCGGCGGGGGGCCGCAGGTGAAAGCGGCGGGGCCGCAGGTGAGAGCGACGGGGCCGCAGCAGAGGGCGGCGGGGCCGCAGAGAAGGGCGGCGGGGCCGCAGTTGAGGGCGGCGGGGCCGCAGCAGTTGAGGGCGGCGGCGTCGCAGATGAGGGCGGCGGGGCCGCAGTTGAGGGCGGCGGGCCGCAGGAGAAGGGCGGCGACGGGCCGCTTGTGAAAGGGCGGCGCGACGCGGCCGTTAGGGCTGCGCGACGCGGCCGTAAGGGCGGCGCGACGGGCCGCTAAGGGCGATGCGACGGGCCGCTAAGGGCGACGCAACGGGCCGCTAAGAAGGGCGCGACCCTAGGCGCGCTTCGGGCAGGGGCAGGACGCGCCCCGGGCAGGAAAAAAAAGGGAGGATTGGTGGGCCCTAGGAACAGTTCCCACGAGGGAACGTACTCTATATCATGAGAAAATGAGAACGAGAATGAATGAACTATGAGTGAAGTGGGTACAAGTAATAACCCTAATTGGGTTGTACCCCCTATGGGATACCCCACTACAGCCTACACAAAAGCATAAGCTATAATGTTTTGACACAACACTCCCCTGTCGCGCTCATGCTTGGACATCCTACACGCAAGGTCCACCCATAACCCAATGGATAGAATACACGAGGAAAATCCTTCGGCGTGCACACATCACACAGCACGCCGATCACCGCACTAGCCATGCACAAGGGCACGGCACCCACTGCTGCACATCATCGCACCGTCGCCAACGTCTGCCAGACGAACTTGGCCGATCGCGACGGAGCACCGGTTGAAGGCCGGAAAGTGCAGCGCCTTCGTCATGAAGTTGGTCGGCTGCTCAGTGGTCGGGATGTACCGCAGAACGAACTTTTCGCGCTTCATAATCTGCTGCAGCCAGGCGTAACGTCGCTCCATGTGCTTAAGGTTGCCCTTCAGCCCCAAGCCTTCCGCGACGGTGATGGCCGACAGGTTGTCCACACGAAGGACCGTCATCGTCCCAGCGTCGAGCTACTGAACTTTGCAAGGAGGAAGCGAAGTCGACGTCCCTCCTTGCCGGCTTCCGTGGCCGCGACGTACTCAGACTCGGTCGATAAAAGCGTCGCGCACTTGATGCGCTGGTTCGACCAGGAGACAACGGCCCCTTTGAAGACGAACGCGTAGCCGCCCGTGCTCGTCTGGTTTTGCTTGTCGCCTGCGTCGTCGGCGTCCACGTAGCCGACCAGGCACAGCGTCTCTGGTCCACCACCAAACTCCGAGGAGGTGTCACGGGTGTCGGCAAGGTAGTGCAGGAAGCAATCGACCTCACGCGAGTGGTTGTCACTCCGCACTGTCAGGCTGCTTCCCAACTTGCTGCACGCGAAGGCGATGTCCAACCTCGTCGTCGTCGCCGCAAACTGCAGCGAGCCGACCTTCTGCCGGTATTCCTCCTCTTCGCGCCACTGAGCATCCTCGTCATCGAATATCAGCTCCGCATAGGCCTCGATGGAGACCGGTAGCTCAAAGATGGCCTCGAGCAGCTCCTTCAGCATGGCAAGGCTGCTACTGGCGGCGAGTAGGTCATCGACGTAGATGAGCACCCAGCACGTCACTCCTCCATTCCCGACCTTGAAGAAGAGAGCCTCATCCACCTGGCTCTTCTTCCAGCCAGCGCTGGTCGGTGCGTTGTTGAGCCCCTTGTACCACAACAGCGGCGACTGCTTCAGCGTGTAGAGGCTCTTAAGAGCTTGCACACCCGGCCGGTCCCGTCATCATAATAGTCTGGCTGGTACATGTACAGCACCCTGTCGAGCTTACTCTTCATGTCGAGATGCATCAGGTGCAAGTTGAGGACAGCGATGATGCTGAGGAAGATCCTCAGCGTGACGTAGCTGCTGACCGGAGCGTACGTCTCGTCATTGTCAGCACTGTCAACGGGAGTTGTTGTTGGCCCCGTCCTCGCTTGGGCGGAGCCGACTTCGTGGTCGGGTGTACGGGAGGTACAGCCGACTTGCAGTAGTGGGCGACGTCGACTTGGGCGAGCTGGTCGACGGGGTTAATCGACATTCACGGGGCCACTGCAATGCCACCGACTTGGTGGCCGACTTCAACTGGTGGTCGGCGATGTGGCACGTCGACCTGGAAGTTGGCATCGACTTGCAAGGTCACCGACTTGCAAGGTCACCGACTTGCAAGGTCGCCGACTTGCAAGGTCATTGACTTGCAAGGTCGCCGACTTGCAAGATCACCGACTTGCAAGGTCGCCGACTTGCAAGGTCGCCGACTTGCAAGGTCGCTAACTTGCAAGGTCGCCGACTTGGGTGGTCGGCTGACGACTGTGCTGGTCGACGTGGAGCTGGTCGACCAGGAGTGACGTCGACCTGGAGCTGGTCGACCAGGGGTGTGGTCGACCTGGTGAGGTCGAATGGAGGTGGCCGTCGACTTGGGAGGTCGACGGGCACATACAGGAGCACCTGGTCGACGTGGTTGCCCGGTCGACCATGTTACTTGGGTGACGAGGTTCTGCGGAAGAGTGCAACGGTCGCTCAGGCGATGTTGGCGAGACTGACCTCGGTGGTGGTATCCCGAGGTCGACGTGGCAGATCAGGTGGAGCCGTCAGCACGAGGATGACTTGGTGTGTGAATTGTGCAGGTGACGAGGCTCAGCACGGCAATCATCTGCGAGCACCTGCGAAGCTAGTGTGCTGCTGTTCTGCGGGAGCAACGCTGGCACGCCGTCGACCTGCAGCGTTGGCACGCCGTCGACTTTGCACTGCTGGAACGCGGTCGACCAAGTCGTGCTGGAACGCAGTCGACCATGCTGCGCTGACAGTCGACCGACCTGAATGCTTGCTATGATGTAGTCTTGTCTTGCCAACCTGATTAGACCATTGTTGTCACCTTTCTCTAGTGAAACTCTTGCCAAATTGTCCTGTGAACTAGCAAGCAGTGTGAGCACTAGGAAAACGACTAAGGACCAACGAACGCAGAGATCACACGAGCACCCGTGCCTAGCCCGTAGTCTAGCTCCCGTTGCAGTAGTTATCTATGCATGGTGCGGTGAGCGTGGACGGCACACGAATTACCATTCAATCAGGTCGACGTAGAGGTTACTTACATAAGTTGTTCATTGGCCGGTAGTTGTGCAGTTACTAGCGTGCGCGTAGGTGACGCCAAGGGAATGGAGACCCTGGAAGCACAGCTGGAGGACGCGAGGACACGCCATGGGGCCCAGGAGTACGGAACGATCCCCTGGGCGGTTGTGTAAGCTGGCATTTGCACCATGTGGGCGACATTGCACCCTCCTCGACTGGTGAACACAGAGGCCGGCGTTGACGTGGGCGTCAACACCGGTGGTGACCAGGTCGGCAGTAGTGCGGGAGGCATGTCGAGGCAGAGAGATTAAGTCGGCGGCGTTCAGGCGCAGGGAGTGCGGCCGTCGGCGGCTGCAGGCTCCTCGCGTGGCAACGTCGGAGGTCGACGGAGTGGGTTGTCGCCGATGTCGGCGACCCAGGTGACGGCGGGCGGGATTGCACCGAGCTACGGCTACTTCAAGTTCACGCCGGACAGGATCCTGGTCGCCCCGCCGCATCTTGGTCGACCCGACATACTCACCTGGAAGGAAGCCATCGAGCCTGAGCTGAAGATGGCCGGGCTGATCAGCTTTGCTCGAGGCACCGTGGCGACGCCGGACGACCCTGACTTGCGTGCGGAGTTTCGCGCCATGCAGCTGTTGACCTTCATGGTTATCTCGCGGTGCTGCTCGCCGAGCGTGCAGATCGCCTTGAAGTGGTGCCGAGAGTACATCGACGCCGGCCACCGGGCATGGCACTTCATCGAGTCAACCTACAAGGTTTTCGACGACTTGTTCATCGCCCAGCTGGAGGGGCAGCTGACGCACCTACGTATGGGTGACGAGGAGATGGCGACCGACTACTGCAACCGGGCCCGGCGAATTCTCACCACCATCAGGATGGCCGGCGCGCAGTACTCGACGGCGTCGTACGTCACCCACGTCATGCAGGGCCTCTCAAGCAGCTACAACCTCCTCAAGCGGCTGTCCATGGCACTGAGCAAGAGGGCGACGCTCAACGAGGACAACTTGACCTCGTACATACTGCAAGACGAGGCGATGCAAGAGGCTGAGTGGTCCCAGGAGCTCTTGGTGCAGGCGCACTTCGTCGCCCCGGCGAAGCAAGTAGGTCGACAAGGGCAGCGCGGACAGCCTGGTTGCGGCGGTAGCAGTGGCTGGAAGTCGGCCAAGGAAGTCGACAAGAAGAGGTCGAGCAAGGACAGCGGTCAAGGAGGAGGAGGTCGACGTCGGGAGTGCTTGCTATGCGGCGACCCCGACCACCTCTCCTTTGAGTGCCCCGACCGCAGTGAATCTGATGACGACGATGACGCCAAGGGAGGCCGTGGGAGGTCTGGCAGCCGTCGCCCTCGTCGTGGAGGAAACAAGCCGCGCAAGGAGAAGCAGTCGACCACGTCGACCTCGTCGAAGGACGCCGACTCCTCTGCTGGCGGCAAGGCGCGGGACGAGAAGACGGCGTTGTGCTCGCTGGTCGGCGTCGTGGAGCCGACCATCTCACTGGCGCCGGAGGCCGGAGAGGACTTCCACGCGGTGGCGGCAGCTGAGCAGGCGAACCCGGCGGCGGTCCTGCTCGACAGCGGCTGCTCCCACCATCTCATGGGGACGAAGGTAGTCTTCGTCGACCCGCAGCCGAGCGGCTCCATCAAGCACGTGCGCGGCTTCAATGGGGCGCTGCAGGACGTCTAGGGCCGCGGCACTGTCGCCCTGCAAGGGGAGGCCCGGAAGCAAGTGCTCATCCCCGATGTGCTATGCGTCCCGAGTGTGCGGGCCAACCTGCTATCATCCGGCAAGCTGAAGGAGCACGGCGTGAAGCTGCAGGAGGACGGCGACAGGATGCTGCTCGTCTCGGCAGCGAGAGAGGTGCTCGGTCGGGCGACGTACTCCGGGCGTGTCCGTTGCACCGACCTGCGTCTCTACTCAATGAGGTCGACGTCGCCCACGCCGGAGGTTGTGGCCCTGCGGACGATCGTCTTGAAGACGAAGTCGACAACGGACCGGATGCATGCAAGGCTTGCGCACGTCGGCATGGACACCATACGTAGCTCGGCAAAGCACGAGGTCGCCACTGGGCTGGACCTCAAGTCGGCGACGGGCGCCGACTCACCGTGTGTCTCGTGTGTCGGCGGGAAGCTGGCGCGGCACACCTTCCCCGACCAAGGCTCCAACGCCGACGACGTGCTGGCCGTCGTGCACATCGACCTATGCGGGCCGTTCTGCGTGGCTGCCAAGGACGGCAGCTTCTACTTCTTAGTGCTCAAGGACCGCAAGACCCGCTACGTGTGGGTGAGGCCGATTGCCAAAAAGTCGGATGTGCTGCTCAAGGTCGAGAAGTGGCTGGTGTTGGTGGAGAGGCAGGTGGAGAAGTCGGTGCGGATGATGCGCTCAGACCAAGGAGGGGAGTTCCTCGGGAAGAAGTTCACCGACTTCGTGGACGGCAATGGTATCGTCCACGACATTACCTTCCCGTACACCCCGCAGCAGAACGGCATGGCGGAGCGGGAGATGAGGACGGTGGTGGAGTCGGTCCGGACGATGCTGCTACACAAGGGCGTGCAGCACCACTGGTGGCACCTCGCTCTGCGGCAGGCCGTCTGGGTCCGCAACTGTCTTGAGAGGTCGACGCTGCCGTCGAGGACGACGCCGCACCAGCTGCTGATTGGGCAGAAGCCCGACTTGTCGCTGGCGCGGGTGTGGGGCTACATGGCGCAGTTCTTCGTCCCCAAGCAGCAGCATGGCGGGAAACTGCAGCCGAAGGCCCGGTGGAGCCTTCACCTCGGCGTGTCGGCGGAGAGCAAGGGCTGGAAGCTCCTCGACATCGCTGACAACCGGATGGTCACCACATCGAATGTGGTGTTCTACGGGGATATGTCGCTGGAGGTGTGGAAGTCGGAGCTCGGGCTGGTGTCAGGACGGATGCCGACCACCCCGCCGACCGACTCCTTGACGGCGACGCTGCCTCTGCTCGCCGAGATTGGTGAGCGTGCTGGTGAGGACGCCGAGGTCGTCCGTCCTCCTTCTCCTCCCCCTGCATCCCATGCTCCTCCCCTCGTGAACGACCTGCGCAGGCTGACCCCGATGTCGGCCTCTGGCGATGAGGGGAGTAGTGGGACGTCGCCTTCGGCGCCGGCCAAGAACATCGCCGGTGGTTGATGTGACGAGCAGCAAGTCGACGTGGGAGTGAAGTCGACGCTGATAGGGGAGGAACAGGTCGAGAAGGAGCAACCGACTTGGGTGAAGTCAGCGAATAAGGCAGTTGGGCAACAGCCTACAGGGGAGCAGGCAGCGGTGACGCTGACCACGGAGCATTCGGCAACCAGGCAGTCGGCAGAGGAGCCGACTACAAGGGAGAGGTCGGCCAGGAAGTCGACCGAGGTGCAGCAGGACGACGAGGGCAGCGAAGGGGAGAAGTCCACCGACAGCGAAGTGTTGGAGGTTTGGCCTGAACCCCGGAAGTCAGGCCGACTTTGGAGGCCGCCCGATTTCCTCATCCCCGCTGCCTTCACCACAGTATACGACGTGGACGACGACGACTTGGTGTATGACGACGTGGAGGAGGATGAGGAGTTTCCGGAGCTCGACCCTGACATGCATGCCGACCCCAAGCACCGTTGGGACATCTCGACGATGACGGTGAAGGAGGCGTTGACAAGCTGGAAGGGCCCGGCAGTGATGCGGTGCGGAGCGCATGTGTGGCCAAGAACAGAGCCTTGACTCATGTGGGAGCAGACAAATGGGTGCCCTATGTGGAGTGGCTAGGAAGGAAGCCAAAGGTGGATATGCTTCGGGTGTTCGGGTGCATGTGCATGGCGCTTGTGCCTAAGCATCTTCGGCACAACAAGCTTGGTGCCAAGGCGGTGTGGGCCGTGCACTTGGGCATGGCTCAAAACAGCAAGGGATGGCTTCTTTGGGACCCATTCACCAAGAAGTTCTTGGTGAGCAGGGACTGCAAGTTCATGGAGAACTTCATGTACAAGGATTGGAAGGCGGAGAATGAGGCGAAGATAGGTGTGCGGTTTGGGGAGGTGAAGAGTTCCGGTTTGGAGCATGTGGAGCTGCCTTTGGAGCTGAGCAGCGGCAGCACAACCACGAGGCAATCCTCCCTTGTGAAAGGGGGAGAGGAGGCCACTGATGCAGAGGAAGAAGAGGAGGAGGTGCAGCAAGTGAGTGAGCGTGCACCGTCACTCCCTTCCCGTACCACGAGTGCTCCACGGAATCGAGCCACACCGCAGCAACGCCAAGGCCTTCAAGTCGCTGCAGCTGAGGAGGAAGGAAGGGGGAAGAGGAGAGTTCAACCCGCTAATAGGCTGACCTATGATGCACTTGGAAAGCAAGGCAAGACAGCCCTGGCCGGAGCGGCAATGATGGTCGGAGACGATGAGGAGAGTGACTACGAGGAGTGTGCCTTCGCGTTCTTCTCTCCGGTGGAGATGCCGGGAGAACCAGCAACTCTCAAGGAGGCTTTGGAGAGTAGTGATGCTGAGGAGTGGAAGAAGGCTTTGGAGAGTGAGCTGAAGAGCATCGAGGAGAATGACACGTTTGAATTGGTGGAGCTACCGGAGGGGCGTACGGCGATAACGTCCAAGTGGCTCTTCAAAATCAAGTCGGATGCCGACGGCAAGATCGAGCGTTACAAGTCTAGGCTTGTAGCCAAGGGGTACCAGCAGAAGGAGAAGGTGGACTTCAAGGAGCTGTTTGCCCCTGTGGTGAAGCCGACGACGCTGCGAACCCTATTCGCGGGAGCCGCCATCAAAGGATGGGTGGTGAAGCAAATGGACATTGTGACGGCATTCCTTAACGGCATCCTTGAGGAGGAGATTTTTATGGCACAGCCAGAGGGGTTTGATGATGGTAGTGGCAGAGTGTGGAAGCTGAAGAAGGCCCTCTATGGGCTGAAGCAGGCCCCTAGGCAATGGTACATGAAGCTGCGCGAAGTGTTGGAGGAGATCGGCTTCACTCCCTCAACGGCCGATCACTCCTTGTTCATGCTTGGCGAGGGGGAGCAGAGGAGCTTCATGGTGGTTTATGTGGATGACATTCTCATATTCTCACCCTCCTCTGACCTTGTGAAGGAGGTGATGCTGAAGCTGCATGACAAGTTCAAGTGCAAGTCCCTTGGTGACGTGAACTTCTACCTTGGGCTCCACATCGAACGAGACGTGGAGAAGCGGAGCATGCGAGTGCACCAACGGAAGTACCTGGAGGCGTTGGCTGCCAACTTCGGCCAGAGTGAAGGTCATGTGGCTACTCCCTTTCCCTCTGGGTTCAAGTGTGTGAAGGGGCCAGAGGAGGAGAGCGTTGGAGAAGAGGAGAGGCGCCGATTTCACTCGTTGGTGGGCAGCCTCATGTATGCGGCGGTAAACACCCGACCGGACGTCGCGTTTGCTACCGGGCAGCTGGCTAGGGTTGTGCAATGCCCTAATGAGGAGCAGGTAGCAGCTGGAATGAGGGTGTCCAAGTATCTTGGCCAAACAGCGACCGTTGGGCTGCAATACTCGGCGGCGGCACAAAGGCGCCAAAAGGGCGCGGATGGTGTTGAACCCGGGCGTTTGTTTCTCACCGCCTACTCGGATGCTTCATATGCATCAGAACCAGAGGACATGACAAGTGTGGGAGGCTTCATATGCTGTGTTGGTGGAGGCCCAACTGCTTGGGAGAGCAAGAAGCAGGTTGACCAAGCTTTGAGCTCGGTGGAGTCCGAATACATGGCACTCTTCCGTGCCGTACGGGAGATTGTGTGGCAGCGGCGTTTGTTGGCTGAATTGGGGGAGGAGCAGAAAGGACCTACCCCACTGTATTGTGACAGCCAGGGTGCCATTGCTCTTGCTAAGAACCCTGTGTTGCATGGACTCACGAAGCACATGAGGGTGAAGTGGCATTGGACGAGGAGCATGGTAACCGCGGGTGAAGTTGAGTTGCGCTACGTGAAGACCACGGGGCAGCCGGCTGACATGATGACCAAGAGGCTGGTGGAGCAGCAGCATTGGAAGTGTTGCAAGCTGGCTGGGATGGCTCTGAACTGACAGAGCAACACATCCTAAGGCCAACAATCCGAGGGGGAGTTTGTTGGTGCAACCCTATGGTTTGCACTCGGCTTGTTGTCCGTGTGCGTGCATGTGTGTGTGTCTATGGAATGGTATGAGGGCATGGGATAATATATATTTAATGCTTATAATTGTGTGTGAATGTTGAGTCATGATGTCGAGTGTATGTGTCGAGTCAATAGCGAGTTATCGCTAGACGCGTGTTACGCGGTCGTTTGTGTCTCGCGCGCGGTTTCTATTTTGTCGTGCGCGGTTTTCTCTTTTGTCCTGTGTCGAACGTTCGGTGTGTCGCAGGTGTGTGCAGCAAACCCATCAAGAACTCAAGGATGAGTTTGTGATGAAGAGCCGAGCCTTGGTGCCAATCCACAAGTGATTTCAAAGCTCACCAAAAGGGTACACCTCAAGATATTGAAGATAGTTACATTACTTTGTGTAGTGTAACATTTCACTTGGTGTAGGCCCTAGTGAAGGGTAGTTTCGAGACCCTTCGTGGTTGGGGACATTGTGGCACTGTTCCACATCACTGTATCTCGGCTCTTGGGGTTTGTAGGAGCTGGGAGTCATTCCCAACTCGTAACTCTTCCTAACTCTTCCTATCTTGTGTTCTAAGACCATAGTGGCTGCCATAGTGCCGTTCGTTCAAACCAACGCTGTGTCGTCAATACTTAGTCAAATCGTGCGACCTAAATTGCCTATTGTAGGCGACAATAAGGCGCTCCAGATCCAAGTTGAATCAAGTCATTTGAAGCTGTGACCAAAACGCTATGAACGTTTGAAGCCGCTGTGCAGAAATCCGACTGTGCACTCTATCTTTCGTTTTAGGCACATTGGAGCCTACTGTGACTATAACAGTGTTCTACGGGGATATGTCGCTGGAGGTGTGGAAGTCGGAGCTCGGGCTGGTGTCAGGACGGATGCCGACCACCCCGCCGACCGACTCCTTGACGGCGACGCTGCCTCTGCTCGCCGAGATTGGTGAGCGTGCTGGTGAGGACGCCGAGGTCGTCCGTCCTCCTTCTCCTCCCCCTGCATCCCATGCTCCTCTCCTCGTGAACGACCTGCGCAGGCTGACCCCGATGTCGGCCTCTGGCGATGAGGGGAGTAGTGGGACGTCGCCTTCGGCGCCGGCCAAGAACATCGCCGGTGGTTGATGTGACGAGCAGCAAGTCGACGTGGGAGTGAAGTCGACGCTGATAGGGGAGGAACAGGTCGAGAAGGAGCAACCGACTTGGGTGAAGTCAGCGAATAAGGCAGTTGGGCAACAGCCTACAGGGGAGCAGGCAGCGGTGACGCTGACCACGGAGCATTCGGCAACCAGGCAGTCGGCAGAGGAGCCGACTACAAGGGAGAGGTCGGCCAGGAAGTCGACCGAGGTGCAGCAGGACGACGAGGGCAGCGAAGGGGAGAAGTCCACCGACAGCGAAGTGTTGGAGGTTTGGCCTGAACCCCGGAAGTCAGGCCGACTTTGGAGGCCGCCCGATTTCCTCATCCCCGCTGCCTTCACCACAGTATACGACGTGGACGACGACGACTTGGTGTATGACGACGTGGAGGAGGATGAGGAGTTTCCGGAGCTCGACCCTGACATGCATGCCGACCCCAAGCACCGTTGGGACATCTCGACGATGACGGTGAAGGAGGCGTTGACAAGCTGGAAGGGCCCGGCAGTGAGGGCCGCCATGAAGGAGGAGATCCGCAGCCTCATCAACATGGGCACGTGGGAGCTGGTCGAACGCTCGCCGGGGGTGAACATCATGAAGAACCGGTGGGTGCTGACGACAAAGTACCACGTCGACGACACCGTCGAGCGCGAGAAGGCGAGGCTGGTTGTGAAGGGCTTCACCCAGGTGTATGGCGCCGACTACGACGAGACGTTCGCACCGGCGGGCAGCTACATCACGCTGAGGATCTTCCTCAGCATCGTCGCCATCCTCAACCTCAACCTGATGCAGCTCGACATGAAGAACTCCTTCCTGCAGAGCAAGCTCGACCAGGTGCTCTACATGTCTCAGCCAGACTACTTCAACGACGGGACCGGCCGGGTGTGCAAGCTGCTGAAGAGCTTGTACTGGCTGAAGCAGTCGCCGCTGCTGTGGTACTTGGCGCTCAATGACGTGCTGGTCGGCGCCGGATGGAAGAAGAGCCAGGTCGACGAGGCTCTGTACTTCAAGGTCGGCGACAACGGAGTGGCCTGCTGGGTGCTGGTCTACGTCGACGACCTGCTCGCCGCCAGCAGCAGCACCGAGATGCTGAAGGAGCTGAAGGGGCTGCTGGAGTCCGCCTTCGAGCTGCGTGAGATATGGCCGGTGCAAAAGTACCTCGGGCTGGAGATCGTCCGCGACAGGTCGGCGGGGATGCTGTGCCTACACCAGTAGGGCTACGCGGATAAGCTGCGTAGGCGCTTCATCGACGAGGAACGGACCGGGCGCACCCCGAAGACGCCGGTCTTGGTCGACGCCTACGCCGACCTCACCTTTGCCAAAGAGAAGGCACAGGAGCGACAGGAAGAGGAGTACCGGCAGAAGGTCGGCTCGCTGCAGTTCGCGGCGACGACAACAAGGCCGGACATCGCCTTCGCTTGCAGCAAGCTGTGGAGCGGCCTCACGGCGAGGAGCGACCAGCACTGGCGCGAGGTTGACCGCTGTCTCGCCTACCTCGCCAACACGTGTGACACCGCCCTGGATTTTGGCGATGGACCTGAGTCGCTGGAGCTGGTCGGCTACGTAGACGCCGACGACGCCGGTGAGAAGTAGAACAGGACGAGCACGGGTGGCTACGTGTTCGTCTACGGAGGGGCTGCAAGCTCCTGGTCGAGCCAGCGCATCAAGTGTGCGACGTTGTCGTCGACCGAGTCGGAATATGTGGTGGCCACCGAAGCCGGCAAGGAGGGACGCCGAATTCGCTTCCACCTCGCTGAGTTCCGGCAGCTGGATGCCGGGAAGCCGACCGTCCTTCGAGTGGACAACAAGTCGGCCATCACAGTCGCCGAGGGCATGGGGTTGACGGGCAACCTCAAGCACATGGAGCGGCGGCAGGCCTGGCTGCAGCGTATGATGAAGCATGGGAAGTTTTCACTGAAGTACATCCCGACCACTGACCAGCCGGCCGACTTCCTGACGAAGGCGCTGCACTATCCGGCCTTCAACCGGTGCTCCGTTGCCATTGGTCATGAGCGCTTGGTCGACGTGGGTGACGGGGACAATGACGTGCAGCAGTAGGTGCCATGCCCTCCTGCATGGCTGATGCGGTGACCTGCGTGCTGTGTGTTGGGTGCACGCCGACGAGCTATTCTCCGAGGAATGATGCCGTGTGGGCTGGGGGCCCAAGCGTGAACGCGACAGGGGAGTGTCAACGGGAGTTGTTGTTGGCCCCGTCCTCGCTTGGGCGGAGCCGAATTCGTGGTTGGGTGTACGGGAGGTACAGCCGACTTGCAGCAGTGGGCGGCGCGGACTTGGGCGAGCTGGTCGACGGGGTTGGTCCACATGCACGGGGCCACTGCAATGACGCCTACTTGGCGGCCGACTTCAACTGGTGGTCGGCGATGTGGCACGTCGACCTGGAAGTCGACGCCGACTTGCAAGGTCACCGACTTGTAAGGTCACCGACTTGCAAGATCACCGACTTGCAAGGTCACCGACTTGCAAGGTCGCCGTCTTGCAAGGTCGCCGACTTGCAAGGTCGCCGACTTGGGTGGTCGGCTGACGACTGTGCTGGTCGACGTGGAGCTGGTCAACCAGGAGTGACGTCGATGTGGAGCTGGTTGACTAGGGGTGTGGTCGACCTGGTGAGGTCGAACGGAGGTGGCTGTCAACTTGGGAGGTCGACGGGCACATACAGGAGCACCTGGTCGACGTGGTTTCCCGGTCAACCAGGTTACGTGGGTGACAAGGTTCTGCGGAAGAGTGCGACGGTCGCTCAGGCGATGTTGGCGAGACTGACCTCGGTGGTGGTATCTTGAGGTTGACGTGGCGGATCAGGTGGAGCCGTTAGCACGAGGATGACTTGGTGTGTGCTTTGTGCTGGTGACGAGGCTCAGCACGCCAATCATCTGCGAGCACGTGCGAAGCTGGTGCGCTGCTGTTCTGCGGGAGCAACGCTGGCACGCCGTTGACCTGCAGCGTTGGCACGCCGTCGACTTTGCACTTCTGGAACGCGGTCGACCAAGTCGTACTGGAACGCGGTCGACCATGCTGCGCTGACAGCCGACTGACCTGAATGCTTGCTGTGATGTAGTCTTGTCTTGCCAACCTGATTGTACCATTGTTGTCACCTTTGTCTAGTGAAACTCTTGCCAAATTGCCCCATGAACTAGCAAGCAGTGTGAGTACTAGGAAAACAACTAAGGACCAACAAACGCAGAGATCACAAGAGCACCCGTGCCTAGTCCGTAGTCTAGCTCCCGTTGTAGTAGTTATCTCTGCAAGCACTGTGCACCTGCGTGAAGCCCTTCACGACCAAGCGTGCCTTCTCGCAGGCGACCGTGTCGTCGATGTGGTACTTCGTCGTCAGCACCCACCGGTTCTTCATGATGTTCAGACCACGCGGGCGTTCGACCAGCTCCCACGTGCCCATGCCGATGAGGCTGTGGATCTCCTTGTCCATGGCGGCCTTCACCGCCTTGCCCTTCGAGCTCATTAGTGCCTCCTTCACCGTCATTGTCGCGATATCCCAGCGGTGCTCTAGATCGGCGTGCACGTCGGCGTCGACATCTGCCTGCGCATCGTCGAGCAACGTGTTGTAGGAGGTCAACGGCAGGCAAGTATGGTACCTGAGCTTTTCGCAAGGCTTGCCAAAGTTGGTACAAGTGGAACGTCATTTTTGGAAGGCTTGTCGACTTGGACTTCCACCACATCGCTGTCAGTGGACTACTCCCCTGCAGAAAGCTCACCTTTATTGCCGTCGGGTTCATCAACGACCTCCACTATTTGCATCGCGACCCAACCTCACAGCTCGGTTGGTAAACCGAGATCTGGTCCTCCGCCTCGACAATTCCCAACCTCGGCGCCAGTCCCGTCGCGCAACCCACACCTCGCTCGTTACCGTTACCACGCTAGTTCGCTATATAGCATTCGCTCATTCCTTCGCTCAATGGACTGTTTTGCTTCGATAGTGCAATCTTCGTTCGCTCACTCAATCGCACTCAAAACACTCGCTTCCCACATTAACCCAAATTCTTGGGGGATAGACGTCCCTCAGCGACCAAGCACCGCTGCTCATCCACCAGCTACATAATCGACGCTTCAAATCGCGACATTAACGGCGGAACACGACTCCGCGCTTCAGCAATCATCTGCGAACGCACCAGCACCAGCAAATGCACCTTCACAGTCTAAGGAGCCAATCGTCACATCGTGGGACACCGCTCTGGCGCAATTAGTGATGGCGCCTCCCAATCCATGCTAGGCATGGAATGAGCCAGCGTGACGCCTGGCGCAAGCACACCACGCAAAGCCCGTCGTCACGTCATCATTGTGGCTCCTGTCAGTAGCAACAACATCGGTGAGCCAATGCCACTGCTGCAATGCCCGCCGTGTTTCGATCCCAGCCAGCGTGGGAATCTGACGGTTCAGTCGTGGATCTTCATGATGAACGTGTTTTTTTATGCAAACTACGTCACGTCAGATGCAGCAAAGATCCGGTACGCCGTTTCCTTGCTGCCCGGGCCTGCCATGGTATGGTGGCGAGTTATCGTAACATCGTCGAGCGCCTACAAGCCATTGTCGCAAGGGACGAGGCCCTCGGGGCCAGCCATAAAGTGGAGTGCATTCTGCGAATCGCCCAATACAGCATGTAGATAGCGTGGTGCGCAGGGCTTCGGGCGCGCTTCGATCCGATCGCGGCTTCGGTTTCGGCACGCCAGAAGATGCGTACTTGGCGACAGCTTGGGTTGGTTCAAGAATACACCAGAGGTTTCCTCGCGATGTGCGAACAAGTCGGCTACATGCACGAAGCGGAGCGAGTGGAATGCAACGTCGGCGGCTTGAAGCCGGATATTTTGTAGGAAATTCTACTCCGCGGAATTTCAAATTCCAACGAAATCCTGGCGCTTGCCGAGAGTATCGACATCCTACGCCGTCCGAGACCGGGGTCCTACCACTACGGACATCGTACTCGGGGAACAACGAAGCGCCGTTTAAGGGTCGTTGCTTCGTGTGCAACAGGCCGGGCTACCGTAAGAGTGAGTGTCCAGAGGAGCTAAGGCGCCATGGAGCAGAGCAGTGGAGGGAGTCTGGAAGGGAGGGAAACGCCAACATTCAGTAGAGACTGGGCCCACTACTGACGAGACTCACTGCTTGCCCGACCCCACTAAGCCTCACCGAGTGACGGTACCGATTCACGCAATTGATCGGGCTCGGCTGAATAAGGAGGGTAGAGCAACAGATTGCCCAGTACTGATTCACGGGAAAATACAAGGGACAACATTGAAGCTTTTTATTGACGGAGGGGCTAGCCACAGCTTAGTTAATACCGCGACTCCAAAGAAACTGAAACCGATACTTAGCCGCTGTATACCGGAGATCGTCGCACGCCTAGTAGACGGCACGCCGCTTGCTATACGGAAAAAGGTGGATGGTGAAGGTTTGTTGCAGGGGGAATTTCGGGTTTACACGAGATATGCTCGCAACAACACTGGATGGGACCGATGTTTTACTGGGACGTGATTGGTTGCGACGGTACAACCCGCGAATAGACTGGATGACGTGTAGCAGCACTGTGCGAAGCGGCGGTAACTGGGTCGCACTACCTCGCTAGGAGTCACCTGAGTCTTCAATGGTCCATGTCAATGCCATCACGATGAAACGGGTTGTCACTTCAGGGGGTGACGTTGTTAGAATGTGATATTTGTCTAGCCCGCAGTGGGGTACTCTATAGCCAGTATAGCCCAAATTAGGGTTTCCTATATGTACTCAACTGCCTGCTAATGCAAACCCTCTTTTCTGTTCTTAACTTCTGCTTGCTATTTTGACTAGCTATCAGAGCAGGTCGACCCTCGCGGGTCGATCCTATGGATGGGATCCACCCTGATCCACCTCCAGCTCCAGTACCTCCCGAGGGGCCCGCGCGTTGCCCCTCTCTTGTCGCCCGTCGCGGCGCCCCGGGGGCTCTCGCGCTGTCCCCTCCCGTCGCCCGTCGCGGCGTCCTTGGGGCCCGCGCTTCGCCCCATCCCGTCGCCCGTCGCGGCGCCCTGGAGGCCCGTGCGCCGCCCTGCCCATCGCCCGCCGCAACGCCCCAGGGACCCGCGCGCCGCCCAGCTTCTGCTCGCTCGGCGCCCCAGCTGCTGCCCGCGAATCTGCCCCGCGTCGCGCGCGCTGCGTGCGTTGGGGGTGTGGGGGTGGTGGGTATGGGGGTGGCGGGTGTGTGAGCCGTCCCCTGCTCCTCCTCCTCCTCCTTCGTCTCCCACTGCTGCACCGCGAGGGGGGTGGGTGTGTGGGAGCCGAGGGAGTGGTGCTATTTTGACAGACGTGTACGCGGTGGACATCACGGAAGTAAGGGAAGCCGAGAAGCCGAGTGATTTTTTGACATTGCTGGCAGCCGTACCGCCCGAACTACAGGAGTTGCTGAAACAGTACCGCGGGATATTTCCCGATGACCTACCAGAGGGATTGCCACCTTAGAGAGCACACATGACCTAGAACCGGGGGCGCAGCCAACCGTACAGCGATAGTTCCGATTGACACAGCGCGAGTTGGACCAACTTCGGAAGCAGTTAGTGTCAAATTATAATGTTGTCTAGGCTTTAGTGGGGTAGCCCATATGGGGTACACATTTCTAGGGTTGCATATTTGTATCACTTTCATTCCATAGTCATTCATTCTCGTTCTACTTTCCTCATGGTATCGAGCAGGTTCCCCCGTGGGAACTGTGCCTAGGGCCCACCACATCGATCTTTTTTTTCCTGCCCGAAGCGCGCTCAGCCCGAGTCGCGCTCCGGGCTCTCACCTCTTCGAGCCGCCCTACTCAGCGGCCCCGCCGCCCTTCTCAGCGGCCCCGCCGCCCTTCGCTGCGGCCCCGCCGCCCCACATTGCGGCCCCGCCGCCCTTCTTCGCGGCCCTGCCGCCCTTCGCTGCGGCCGCGCCGCCCCTCGCAGCGGCCCCGCCGCCCTTCTTCGCGGCCTCGCCGCCCTTCGCTGCGGCCCCGCCGCCTCACGTTGCGGCCCCGCCGCCCTTCGCTGCGGCCCTGCCGCCCGTCTCAGCGGCCCCGCCGCCCGTCTCAGCGGCCCCGCCGCCCGTCTCAGCGGCCCCGCCGCCCTTCACTGAGGCCCCGCCGCCTCTCTCGCTGCAGCCCCGCCGCCCTACTCAGCGGCCCCGCCGCCCTTCACTGCGGCCCCGCCGCCTCTCTCGCTGCGGCCCCGCCGCCCTACTCAGCGGCCCCGCCGCCCTACCCTGCGGCCCTGCCGCCTCGCCCGCTGCGGCCCCGCCGCCCTTCTCAACGGCCCCGCCGCCCTACTCAGCGGCCCCGCCGCCCTTCTATTGCGGCCCCGCCGCTCTTCTCAGCGGCCCCGCCGCCCTTCTCAGCAGCCCCGCCGCCCTTTACCAGCGGCCCTGCCGCCCCTTCACTTCGGCCCTGCCGCCCCTTTCACCAGCGGCCCTGCCGCCCTACACCGCCCGCGCCGCCCGAGCCGCCCGAACCGCCCGAGCCGCCCGAGCCGCCCGACCTGCTCGAGCCGCCCGAGCCGCCCGAGCCGACCGACTCTCCCGAGCCGCCCGAGCCGCCCGACCAGCCCGAGCCACCCGAGCCGCCCGAGCCGCCCGACCTGCCCAAGCCGCCCGAGCCGCCCGACTCTCCCGAGCCGCCCGACCAGCCCGAGCCGCCCGACCCGCCCGACCTGCCCGAGCCGCCCGAGCCGCCTGAGGAGCCGAGCCGCTGGTGCCGGGGAGCCGCAGTTGCTGCTGAGCCGTCTGAGCAGCCGTGTTGCCGTGTTGCTGTGCTACTGAGCTGCCCGAACTGCCCTGTCTGGTGAGAGCAGCGCTTCTGTCACTGCACTGCCCCTGTCCTACAGTTGGTACTACTAGTCTACTGTTATCATGGCTGCCCCTAGTGTCCTCGCGTTTGACGCTCAGGGTCGAGCCATTGACTTTGAGGTCTGGGTCGACGACCTGCAGTTGTTCTTACAGTGCGATAGGGCAGACGGTCTCTCTCTCTTTGACCTCACCTCTGGCGCCTCTCCTGCCCCTGCTGCTGATGCTGACCCCACTGTTCGCTCCCAGTGGGCCACGCGCGATGCTGCTGCACGTCTTGCTGTGCGTCGCCACCTGCCTACCACTGAGCGCGCACACTTTAGTCAGTACAAGAGTGCTCAGACCTTGTACGACGCTGTAGTTGCGCGCTACTCTTCCCCTGCCACTGCTGCACTGAGCCGCCTCATGCTACCGTACCTCTTCCCTGACCTTGCTGCCTTTCCCATAGTCGCTGACCTCATTACGCACCTCCGCACTAGTGACACTCGCTACCGTGCCACGCTTCCTGCTGAGTTTCTGCGCCAAGAAACCCCCCCACATGTACATCACTCTCTATTATATAGTCACCCGCCTCCCTGACTCCCTTCGTGTAGTCAGGGACCACTTCCTCTCAGTGTGTCCCACCACTCTCACTGTTGACCTCTTAGAGAAGGCCCTCCTAGCAGCGGAGAAGAGTATAGTCGCTTTAGGAGCCTCTCGTGGTGACCCTCGCACCCCCATCTCCTTCCCCCCTTTTGCCCTCTGTCGCCCCTGCCGCTGCGGCCGACCTCGTTGGTCTTGAGTCGGTCGGTGCAGCGTCTGCCCCTAGCGGGAGACGCCGCTCTGGCAAGGGCAAGGGGGGCAAGGGCGCGGGTGGAGCTAGCGGGGGCGGTGGAGGTGGCGGTGGAGGCGGCGGAGGGAGTGGGGGTGGCGGTGGGAGTGGTGGCGGGGGTGGAGGTGTCGGTGGCAGCAGTGGAGGCGGAGGCGGCGGAGGCGGCGGCGGTGCTAGCGAAGGCGGCGGTGGTGGCGGAGGTGGAGGAGGCGGTGGTGGAGGAGGTGTCGGTGGTCGGGGTGGCGCTTCGCAGCGGAGCAGCCCTGGTGGTGGTCAGCGCCAACAGCAGTTGCAACAGCAGCGTTCTCGGGACATTCCCCCCCCTCAGCAGCTCCATGAGTTGTACGCGCAGCGTCAGCGTGGTGGGGGTTTTGGTCCGTGCACCTACGTCCTTCGCTCCGGCGACCGCGCGGGTGAGCAGTGTGGGGGTGCCCACCCCACCCAGCGCTGCTTTGGCCGCCTGACGGACGCTTGGCGTCACCAGTTCCCGGAGGCCAGTGAGATCCCCCACTGGGGAGAGCTTTCTAGGGCAGGCGTAGCTATCTATGATCTTGACTTTGATGCTATCCTTGCTGCCATGTATGCTGTGACTATTAGTGATGAGGGTGACTGTTACCGGTGTTTCCCGCCCGACCCGGGCATTGGTACTGCTGCTCTAGGTGCCAGTGCGTCTGCGCCCTCAGGTGCTGGTGAGTCTGCGCTCTCAGGTACCACGTCGGCTTCGGCCTCCCTCACCTTCACACTTGACTCAGGGGCTTCTCGCTCCTTCTTTCGAGACCGCACCACACTCACGCCGCTTGGTCGGCCGGTTGCAGTCTCCCTGGCAGACCCATCTGGGGGTCCTGTCCTCTCTCTCTTCTCCACTGTCCTCCTGTGTCCGGCTGCCCCCTCTGGCACCTTGTCTGGTCTTTACCTCCCCTCGTTCTCTACGAACTTGGTGAGTGGTGCTTACCTGCAGGATACGGGGGTTCACCAATTTACTCCTGCGAGTCAGCGGGTGACCCACTGCTCGGACGCTCGCACAGGCCGGCACCTGGCCACGTTTACGCGTCGGCCGGGGTCGAGCCTCTACACCCTGACCACTGGGTCTCCTCCTGTCCCTACGTCTAGCCAGGTAGCTGCGTCGGGTCAGGTGTTTGCTGCAGCGTCCAGGTCTGGTCCTGAGTCTGCCCCCTGGTCGTGTCGCCTCCTGTCTCACGAGACTCTCCTGTGGCACCACCGTCTTGGTCACCCCTCCCTGCCTCGTCTCCGAGGCATGGCTTCCCGTGTCCTTGTCTCTGGTCTCCCCCGGTCCCTCCCTCCCCTTCCTCCAGGGCCTGGTCCTTCCTGTGTTCCCTGTGTCGAGGGGCGGCTCCGGGCTGCCCCTCACTCCTCTCAGTTTCCCCCGACAGAGGCCCCGCTGAAGACGCTCTACATGGACGTGTGGGGCCCAGCCCGCGTCCGTGGACAGGGTCACGAGCGCTACTTCCTGCTGGTGGTTGACGACTACTCGCGTTACACCTCAGTCTTCCCCTTGCGCAGCAAGGGTGATGTCACTGAGGTGTTGATCGACTGGATCCGCGCAGCTCGTCTCCAGCTCAGGAGGAGCTTTGGCTCGGACTTTCCTGTTCTGCGTCTGCACTCTGACCGAGGCGGAGAGTTCTCCTCTGGCCTTCTGCGAGCCTTCTGCCGTGCGCGAGGCATCCGCCAGACCTTTACGCTTCCGGACTCTCCACAGCAAAATGGGATTGCTGAGCGCCGCATTGGCATGGTCATGGACGTCGCTCGTACGTCCATGATACATGCGGCTGCCCCCCATTTTCTGTGGCCGTTTGCGGTCAGGTACGCGGCGCATCAGATCAACCTTCACCCCAGGGTCTCCATGCCGGAGACCTCCCCAGCTTTGCTTTGGACGGGGAAGGTAGGCGATGCGTCTGCGTTCCGTGTCTGGGGATCTCGGGCGTTTGTCCGCGACTTGTCTGCGGACAAACTGCCCCTCGTGCTGCTCCTTGTGTCTTCCTTGGCTTCCCCCCTGACGCACCAGGGTGGCAGTTCTACCACCCCTCCTCTCGTCGTGTTCTGTCTGTGAAAGTTGAGAGTGAAAAGTTGACTAAGGGAAAATGTCGAGGGTACAAAACCTAAGGAAACAAACCCTCTAAAGTGAACCCCACTACAGCCTAACAACAATACTAACATATATGAATATATGTCTGACACACCCCCATAGGCAAAGTGGGGAGAGCAAGGGGTCACAAGACCAGTCAACCAAAGCAAAGCAAGCTCAGGGTGGATCTCAATGTCACCACACATTCCGAGCAACAAGTTCAAGGCCACTGGGCCAGTTCACATGCAGGAGAGCATATATATGCAACAGTACAAGCAAGGTCAAGAGGTAAGCAAGTGAGGCCCAGTGGGCACAAGGCCTAGAAGAGTGCAAAAGCGCTGATGGTAACAAGGCGGAAGCGCCTTGATGAACACATCAGCAGTGTTGGCCTCAGTGGCCACGTAACGCAGACGAAGCTGACCACGCTGCTGCAGCTCTCGAGCAAGAAAGTAGCGCAGAGCAATGTGCTTCGTCCTGTGCTCCAGTCTGTGTTCCTCACACAAGGCAATGGTTGCCTTGTTGTCGACGTACAGCACTGGAGGAGAACGAGGCCGCTCTCCAAGGTCAGTCAGCAGGTACGTAAGCCAGCGAAGCTCCTGGGCAGCCATGGCCGTGGCGTAGATCTCAGCCTCGCAACTGGAGCTGAGAACAGAAGAAGAGCGAGTAGAACGCCAAGAGACAGAGCCAGAGCCAAGGCTGAAGGTGTAACCCTGAGACAACCACTGAGTAGCCTGGTCGTCTGCCCAAAAAGCGTCTGAGTGCCCAGTGAGAAAAGGCCTGTCTCGCCCTCCAAGCACTAGCCCCATGCCCGACGTAGTGCACAAGTAGCGCAACACCCTCTTAGCTGCATCCATGTGCTCCTTCCGGTGACGGCCGGGAGCGACATAGCGTGCTAAGATGCTGAGAGGGTATGCAAGGTCAGGTCGAGTGCAGGTCATCAGGTACATGAGGCAGCCCACAAGCTCTGGATACGGACCACTCGGCTCTACGGACTCATCCGAAGGCAGAGCTGAGAGCGAGTGTCCCGTAGGCAGAGGAGTGGACTGAGGCGAAGAGTACGTGAAGCCGAAGCGCTGAAGGACCTGCTGCACCATGTGTGACTGAGTCAGGGTAATGGTGCGGCGTGCTCTGTCCCGGCTGATCCGCAAGCCAAGATAGTTTGTCAGTTCACCCAGGTCTGTGCACGTGTGTCTCTTCTGCAGCTCGGACTTCACGTGGGCGAGTGCGGCAGTGTCCGCAGTGGCAAAGACCAAGTCGTCGACGTACACGAGGATGTAGAACGGCGGCAGCGAGGTGTCGGTGCGCAGAAACAGCGACAGGTCAGCAGTAGAGGGGGCGAACCCAAGTGGTGCAAGTGTAGTCCTCAGTGTGTCGTGCCACTCGCGCGGCGCCTGGCGGAGACCGTAGACTGGCCGCCGGAGGCTCCACTGGGTACCAGGAGGGAACGACCCAGTGAAGCCGGGAGGGCGGCGCAGCCAGATCTCCTCGTGCAGGCTGCCCTGCAAGAAAGCTGTGCTGAAGTCAAGAGAGTGGAGCTCGTAGTCACGCTGAGCGGCGACGTGCAGCAGCACCCGAAGAGTGGTCATCTTCGGGGTCGGGGAGAAGGTCTGGAAGAAGTCAACTCCCTGCCGCGGACTGAAGCCACGAGCCACGTACCGCGCCTTGAAGACAGGCGGAGAACCCGGCGGCCGCTTCACCCTGAAAATCCACATGCCACTGACGATGTTCGCCCCAGGTGGGGGAACCTCGTCGACGTAGGTGCCTGTGGACTTCCAGGAAGCCATCTCTGCGTCCATGGCTGTCTGCCACTGAGAGGAGTAAGGACCGGCCATCGCCTCTGCGTAAGAGCGTGGGGTCGGGATGTCTAGAGCATCCGGGTCTCCCTCAGGGGCAACAAGCATAGACACGAGATGGGGCAAAGCGGCGGCAAAGCACTGGAACTCCTCCTGCCTGTCCTCAAGGACGTCCGTGCAAAGAGCACACTCACCCTCGACGGACGGAGGACAGGCAGACGCAGACTCAGTAGACGCAGACTCAGCAGACTCCGACTCAGCAACAAGACTAGCGGCGTAGTCTAGACGACACGCGGCAGCAAAGTCAACGAGCTCAGCAATAAAGGCAGACGCAGCAGCTGACTCAAAGGAAGGGTCAGTGACAACAGTAGCAAGGAGACGCGTGACAGTAGGACTGGCAGCACGAAGAGAGTCCGACTCTGGGTCGGCAAGGGCAGGAAGGGAAGACGCAGGAGGAGAAGGCAAAGGGGCACGCAGAGGAGCAGTGGACGGACGCAGAGACATCCTATGCGTGCCAGGGACAGGAGGAGGACGCTGACGCGAACCGCGACCACTAGGGCGAGCAGCACGGACAGGTGACGCAGGCCGAGACGCAGGCTCACGACGCTCAGCAAGACCTCCAGTAGGACCAGTGTAGGAAGACGGAGCAGGCAGTGGGGAGCCGGGCTGCAGCTGTAGCTGTGACTGGACAGGCTGTGGACACGCTAGGGGAGGGGACGGACCAGAGGAAGACGGGAGACCAAGAACCTGCTGAAGGAGCGGAACGAAGTACGGCCGAGGCCGCGCAGCGACTCCAGACACAGCAGGGACAGCACCAGCACCTCCAGCGGCAGCACCACCACCAGTGGCAGCTCCAACGCCAGCTCCACCAGCAGCACCAGTAGTACCCTCAGCAGGACCGCCAGCAGTCGCCTCCGATACAGCACCAGTACCAGCAGGACCTCCAGCAGCGCCAGAAGGACCCTCAGCAGGACCGCCAGCAGTCGCCTCAGCTCCAGAGGCACCCCCAGGCCCGGCAGCTCCAGTACTCCCAGTACGAGCACCTCCGGGACCCGTGGCACCAGCTCCCTCAGTAGCAGCAGAACCTCCAGTACCCGCAGCACCCCCAGCACCAGCAGCTCGCCTCCAGCGTCGGGCAAACCACTCACGTAGCTCCAGTGGAGAGAGCTGCTCCCGTTGAGAAGAAAGACCCGGCGAACCGCCAGGAACAGCACCAGCAGGCTCAGCACCCCCAGGCTCAGCACCCTCAGGCCTAGCACCCCCAGGCTCAGCACCCCCAGACGAAGCACCCCCAGGCTCAGCACCCCCAGACACAGCACCCCCAGGCTCAGCACCCCCAGGCTCAGCACCCCCAGCAGCACCAGAGTCACCAGTGACCTCGACAGGCTCAACAGCGTCTACCTGGGACACACCTGACGGGGCAGGACCCTGGGGAGGGAGGGGGTCTACCTGGGGGGGACCTGGGACAAGGAAGAGCGGAGGTGGGGGGAGGGACGGAGTGCGGTAGGGGAAGAGCCGGTAGAAGGGGACCGACTCGTCGAACGTGACGTCCTGGGAGGATAGAACACGCCGAGAGGTGGGGTGGTAGAACTGCCACCCAGAGGCGTCAGGGGGGAAACCCAGGAAGATGCAGGGAGCAGCACGACGGGACAGCTTGTCCGCGGACAAGTCGCGAACAAACGCCCGAGATCCCCAGACACGGAACGCAGACGCATCGCCAACCTTCCCCGTCCACAGCAGAGCTGGGGAGGTCTCCGGCCTGGAGACCCTGGGCTGAAGGTTGATCTGATGAGCCGCGTACCGAACCGCAAACGGCCACAGAAAATGGGGGGCAGCCGCATGCACCATGGACGTACGGGCGACGTCCATGACCATGCCGATGCGGCGCTCAGCAATCCCATTCTGGTGTGGAGAGTCCGGAAGCGTGAAGGTCTGGCGGATGCCTCGTGCACGACAGTAGGCTCGCAGAAGGCCAGATGAGAATTCTCCGCCTCTGTCCGAGTGCAGACGCAAAACAGGAAAGTCCGAGCCGAAGCTCCGCCTGAGCTGGAGACGAGCTGCGCGGATCCAGTCGATCAACACCTCAGTGACCTCACCCTTGCTGCGCAAGGGGAAGACCGTGGTGTAACGCGAGTAGTCGTCAACCACCAGCAGGAAGTAGCGCTCGTGACCCTGCCCACGGACGCGGGCTGGGCCCCACACGTCCATGTGAAGCGTCTGCATCGGGGCCTCCGTCGGAGGAAACGGGGAGGAGTGAGGGGTAGCCCGCAGGCGACCCTCGACACAGGGGACACAGGGAGGGCCAGGCCCCGGAGGAAGGGGAGGGAGAGACCGGGGAAGACCGGAGACAAGGAGACGGGAGGCCATGCTTCGCAGACGAAGCAAGGAGGGGTGACCCATCCGGTGGTGCCACAGGAGGGTCTCGTGGGACAGGAGGCGACACGAGCAGGGGGCAGACTCAGGACCAGACCTGGACGCTGCAGCAAACACCTGACCCGACGCAGGAACCTGACCAGACGCAGGAGGAGGAAGAGACTCGACAGTGAGTGTGTACAGGCTCGACCCCGGCCGACGTGTAAACGTGGCCAAGTGTCGGCCCGTGTCCGCGTCCGTGCAGTGGGTCTCCCGTCGGCGCGCAGGGGTGAACTGGTCAACCCCCCCATCCTGTAGGTCAGCACCCGCCACCAAGTTCGTAGAGAACGAGGGGAGGTACAGACCAGACAGGGAGCCAGACGGGACCGCAGGGCACGGAAGGACAGTGGAGTAGTGAGCCAGAACAGGACCCCCAGAGGGGTCTGCCAGGGATACTGCCATCGGCCGACTAAGCGGCGTGAGTGTGGTGCGGTCTCGAAAGAAGGAGCGGGACGCCCCCGAGTCAAGTGTGAAGGTGAGGGAGGCCGGAGCCGACGCGGTACCTGAGAGAGCAGACTCATCAGTACCTGAGGAAGCAGACTCACTGGCACCTAGGGCAGCAGCGACGCAAGTACCAGGAGTGGTAGCCTCACCAGTACCTAGGGTAACAGACGCACTAGCACCTAGGGCGGCAGCCTCACTCACAGGACAGGGCAGCTGCACCTGTCCACGACCAGAAGTTCCCGACCGACCCACTCCAGAGCGACGACCACTACTGCCACCCCGACAGCCCCAACTGGCGTACCACGCTCGAAGCTCCTGGGACGTGAGGGACTCAGGAGCACGGCCCTGGAGCGAAAGAGGACACGGCTGCTGCGCCTGTCTACGGCCAGAAGCTCCCGACCGACCCACTCCATAGCGACTAACACTACGGCCACCCCGACAGCCCCAACTGGCGTACCACGCTCGAAGCTCCTGGGACGTGAGGGACTCAGGAGCACGGCCCTGGAGCTGCATCTGGCCGCGTCAGCAGCAGCAGTAGCAGCGGTAGCGGCAGGAACAGCAGCAGCGACAACAGTAGTAACAGCAGGAGCGGTAGCAGCGGGAGTAGAAAAGGCAGTAGGAGCAGCAGCAGCGGTAGCAGTGCTGGCAGTGTAATGCTCACCAGTGGTCGGCCCGGCAGGCGCAGGACGGGGGCGACAGCGGGGCCGCTACAACCGCAGGGCGGGGCCAGTCCGCGACGACAGCTGCTCCAGGTGCCGGGGGCGGCTGCTGCAGTGGCGGCTGCTCCAGGGACCAGGTGCGGCTGCTGCAGGGGCGGCTGCTGTAGGTGGCGGCAGCTGCAGATGGGCAGCTGCTGTAGGTGGCGGCAGCTGCAGATGGGCGGCTGCACCAGGGGCGGCAGCTGCAGATGGGCAGCTGCACAGGGGGCGGCAGCTGCAGAGGGGCGGCTGCACCAGGGGCGACAGCTGTAGATGGGCGGCTGCACCAGGGGCGGCTGCACAAGGGGCGGCAGCTGCAGTGGGGCGGCTGCACCAGGGGTGGCAGCTGCAGATGGGCGGCTGCACAAGGGGCGGCAGCTGCAGATGGGCGGCTGCACCTGGGGCGGCTGCACAGGGGGGGGGGGGGGGGGGGCAGCTGCAGATGGGCAGCTGCACAAGGGGGGGGGGGGGGGGGGGTGGGGCAGTTGCAGAGGGGCGGCTGCACCAGGGGGGGGGGGGGGGGGGGCAGCTGCAGATGGGCGGCTGCACAAGGGTGGGGCAGCTGCAGAGGGGCGGCTGCACCAGGGGGGGGGCAGCTGCAGATGGGCAGCTGCACCAGGGGCGGCAGCTGCAGATGGGCGGCTGCACCAGGGGCGGCAGCTGCAGATGGGCGGCTGCACCAGGGGCGGCAGCTGCAGATGGGCGGCTGCACACGGGTGGGGCAGCTGCAGAGGGGCGGCTGCACCAGGGGGGGGGCAGCTGCAGATGGGCGGTTGCACCTGGGGCGGCTGCACAGGGGGCGGCAGCTGCAGATGGGCGGCTGCACCTGGGGCGGCTGCACAGGGGGCGGCAGCTGCAGATGGGCGGCTGCACCAGGGACGACTGCTGCAGCAGCCGCTGGAGACACGGCGGCAGCAGGTGCTGCAGGTACGGTGGCAGCAGCTGCTTGAGAATCGGCAGTGGCAGTTGCTGCAGGGTAGGCTGCTGTAGGTGCAGCAGGTACAGGGGCGGCAGCGGCGGCAGGCCCGGTGGCGGTAGCTGCTGCAGGCCTGTGACGGCAGCTGCAGAAAGGCCGGCGGCGGCAGGTGCAGGAGAGCCGGCGGCTGCAGCTGCAGGAGAGCGGGCGGCGGAAGCTGCTGCAGGCTGCAGCAGCGGCGGCTGCTGCAGAACCAGTGGCGGCAGCTGCTGCAGGCCCAGCAGTGGCGGCTGCTGCAGCAGGCCCAGCAGTGGCGGCTGCTGCAGAACCTGCGGCGGCAGCTGCTGCAGGCTAGGGGGAGGGCCGCAACTGAGGCGGCAAGGGCCGCGACGGGCCTGGAAGGGGCCGCGACGGGCCAGAAAGGAGCCGCGACGGACCAGGAAAGGGTCCGCGGCGGGCTTCTAGGGGGCCGCGACGGGCTTCTAAGGGGCCGCGACGGCTATTTTAAGGGGCCGCGACGGGCAAGTTAGGGGGCCGAAAGAGGGCGCGACGGTAGGGAGGACACACGAGGCGCGATTCGGGCAGGTGCGTTCCCCCTAAAAAAAAATCGAGTTAAATCGAGTTGGTGGGCCCTAGGAAACTTCCTAGCTCTGATACCATGTGAAAGTTGAGAGTGAAAAGTTGACTAAGGGAAAATGTCGAGGGTACAAAACCTAAGGAAACAAACCCTCTAAAGTGAACCCCACTACAGCCTAACAACAATACTAACATATATGAATATATGTCTAACACTGTCCTCCCAGGACGTCACGTTTGACGAGTCGCTCCCCTACTACCGTCTCTTCCCCTACCGCACTCCTTCCCTCCCCCCGCCGCCGCACTTCCTTATGCCAGGTCCCCCCCAGGTAGACCCCCTCCCCCCTCAGGGTCCTGCCCCTTCAGGTGTGTCCCAGGTAGACGCAGTCGAGCCGGTCGAGGTTGCTGGTGACTCTGGTACTGCTGCGGGTGCTGAGCCTGGGGGTGCTGACTCTGGGGGTGCTGCGGGAGTGGGTGCTGAGCCTGGGGGTACTGAGCCTGGGGGTGCTACGACTGGGGGTGCTGAGCCTGGGGGTGCTACGACTGGGGGTGCTGAGCCTGGGGGTGCTGCGTCTGGAGCTGCTGAGCCTGGGGGTACTGAGTCTGGAGCTTCTGAGCCTGGGGGTGCGGAGCCCGCGGCCGCTGGACCTGCTGGTGTGGCGTCTGGCGGTACTGGGCCTGGTGGTTCTCCGGGTGCCTCCACAGGAGCTGCGCGAGTGGTTTGCCTGGCGCTGGAGGCGTACTGCTGGAGCTGGTGCTTCTTCGGCTGCTCAGGGTGCTGGTGCCGCCGGTCTCGGAGGTGCTAGCCCTGGGAGTGCTGGAGCTGCTGGGCCTGCGAGTGCGACTGGAGTCGGAGCTGCTGAGGGTGTTGGCGCTGAGGCTACTGCTGTCAGTCCTAGTGGCGGTCCTGCTGCGGGTGCTGCTGGTGCTGCTGGAGGTACTGGAGCTGGAGGTGCTGTTGGCGCTGGTGCTGCCACTGGGGGTGCTGCTGCTGTCCCTGCTGTGTCTAAAGTCGCCGCGCGGCCTCGGCCGTACTTTGTTCCGCTCCTTCAGCAGGTTCTTGGTCTTCCTCCTCCCTTAGAGTGTCCACCGCCTGTCCAATCACAGTCACAGTTACCGCCGGCCTCCCCACTGCCTGCTCCTTCTCCCTACACTGGTCCTAGTGGAGGTCTTACTGAGCGTTGTGAGCCGGCGTCTCGTCCTGCGTCGCCGGTTCGTACTGCTTGCGCTAGTGGTCGCGGTTCGCGCCAGCGTCCTCCTCCTGTCCCTGGCACGCACCGGATGTCTCTGCGTCCGTCCACTGCTCCTCTGCGTGCCCCTTTGCCTTCTCCTCCTGAGTCCTCTCTTCCTGCCCTTGCCGACCCGGAGTCGGACTCTCTTCGTGCTACCAGTCCTTCTGTTACGCGTCTCCTTGCTACTGTCGTCACTGACCCCTCTTTTGAGTCCACTGCTGCGTCTGCTCTTGTTGCTGAGCTTGTCGACTTTGCTGCTCGCTATCCTCTAGACTACGCTGCTAGTCTCGTTGTTGAGTCTGCGTCTGTCTGTCCTCCGTCCGTCGGGGGTGAATGTGCTCTTGGCACGGACGTCCTTGAGGACAGGCAGGAGGAGTTCCAGTGTCTGGCAGCTGCTTCACCTCATCTCGTGTCCGTACTGCTTACCCCTGAGGGAGACCCGGATGCACTTGACATCCCGACTCCACGCTCTTACGCGGAGGCCGTAGAGGGTCCCTACTCCTCTTAGTGGCAGGCAGCTATGGATGCAGAGATGGCTTCCTGGAAGTCCACAGGCACCTACGTTGACGCGGTTCCCCCACCTGGGGCGAACATCGTCAGTGGCATGTGGATCTTCAGGGTGAAGCGGCCGCCGGGCTCTCCGCCTGTCTTCAAGGCGCGGTACGTGGCTCGTGGCTTCAGTCAGCGGCAGGGAGTTGACTACTTTCAGACCTTCTCTCCCACCCCGAAGATGACCACTCTTCGGGTACTGCTACACATAGCCGCTCAGCGTGACTACGAGCTTCACTCCCTTGACTTCAGCACTGCTTTCCTGCAGGGTAGCCTGCATGAGGAGATCTGGCTGCGCCGTCCACCTGGCTTCACTGGGACTTTCCCTCCTGGCACCCAGTGGAGCCTCCGACGGCCTGTCTACGGTCTCCGCCAGGCACCGCGCGAGTGGCACGACACACTGAGGACTACGCTTGCGGCTCTTGGGTTTGCTCCCTCTACTGCTGACCCGTCGCTGTTTCTACGCACTGACACCTCTTTGCCGCCGATCTACATCCTCGTGTACGTCGAAGACTTGGTCTTTGCCACTGCTGACACTGCTGGACTCGCCCACGTGAAGTCCGAGCTGCAGAAGAGACACACGTGCACAGACCTGGGTGAACTGCGTAGCTACCTTGGCTTGCAGATCACCCGGGACAGAGCACGCCGCACCATTACCCTGACTCAGTCACACATGGTGCAGCAGGTCCTTCAGCGCTTCGGCTTCACGTACTCCTCGCCTCAGGCCACTCCTCTGCCTACTCGCCACTCGCTCTCAGCTCTGCCTTCGGATGAGTCCGTAGAGTCGAGTGGCCCGTACCCAGAGCTTGTTGGCTGCCTCATGTACCTGATGACCTGCACACGACCAGACCTTGCATACCCTCTTAGCATTCTTGCACGCTATGTTGCTCCTGGGAGACACAGACCAGAGCACATGGCTGCAGCGAAGAGGGTGTTGCGCTACTTGTGCAGTACGTCGGGCATGGGGCTAGTGCTTGGAGGGCAGAGTCCAGTGGTCCTCACTGGGCACGCGGACGCTTCTTGGGCTGACGACCAGGCTACGCAGCGGTTGTCACAGGGTTACACCTTCAGCCTTGGTTCCGGCTCTGTTTCGTGGCGGGCTACTCGCTCGTCTTCTGTTCTCGGCTTCAGTTGTGAGGCCGAGATCTACGCCGGGGCCATGGCTGCACAGGAGCTTCGCTGGCTCACCTACCTGCTGACCGACCTTGGAGAGCCGCCTCGTTCTCGTCCAGTGCTGTACGTAGACAACAAGGCCATGCTGGCCTTGTGTCGAGAGCAGAGACTGGAGCACAGAACAAAGCACATTGCTCTTCGCTACTTCCTTGCTCGTGAGCTACAGCAGCGTGGTCAGTTGCGGCTTGCGTACGTGGCCTCTGAGGCCAACACTGCTGATGTTTTCACCAAGGCACTTGCGCCTTGTGATCATCAGCGCTTCTGTACTCAGCTTGGTCTTGTGCCTGTCTTGCCTCACTTGCTCACTTCTTGACCTTGCTTGTACTGTCACATATATATACATCTGCTCTTGTTTGCTTAGCCTCTTATATATATATATGTGCTCCTGCATGTGAACTGGCCTTCTGGCCTTGAACTTGTGCTCGGAATGTGTGGTGACTTTGTGATCCACCCTGAGCTTTGCTTTGCTTTGCTTGACTGGTCTTGTGACCCCTTGTTCTCCCCCACTTTGCCTATGGGGTGGTGTCAAATTATAATGTTGTCTAGGCTTTAGTGGGGTAGCCCATATGGGGTACACATTTCTAGGGTTGCATATTTGTATCACTTTCATTCCATAGTCATTCATTCTCGTTCTACTTTCCTTTGTTAGATAACCTGCTTGAGAAATAATTCATGTTACCCAGTTTGTCACCGTTCGCCACACCGATAGTGTTCACACTGAAGGACAGAGGGTTTTGCATGTGTATCGATTACCGCGCACTGAATAGTAACAGTCAAGTCACGATACCTTATCCTCCGCGCCGACGAACCGATCGATCAAAAGCGAATAGCGAGGGTTTTTTTTGTTTCTTTCAAAAATTGACTTACGCGGTAGTTACCACCGGATTTGAGTCGAACCGACAGACCGGCGAATAGCGAGGTTTTTTTTGTTTCTTTTTTGTTTCTTTAGCTAAGACCCTTTAGGAATAAATACGGGTCTTTTAAGTACACAGTTGTGCCATTTGGGCTGCCAACACGCCCGCGACATTTCAGATGATGATGAACGAGGCGTTTAGTCCACTCTTAGATAAATGCTTCATCGTTTACCTCGACGACATCTTAGTTTACAGCCAGGATAAGCAGCAGCACTTAGCAGATTTGGAAGCAGTATAAAATATCATAGACGATCATTGGATACTGTTGAAAGGTTCAAAGTGCGAGCTTCTTCAATACCGGTTAGAATGTTTTGGGCACATCATTTTGGAAGTTGGGGTTGAAATAGACCTGAAAAAACTGGATACTGTCAAAGCCTGGCACCCCCCGACAAACATCACGGAAATGAAGATTTTCTTGGGGTTTGTTAATTATGTACGTCGGTTCGTCCCCGACATGGCACGGTTAACAGCTCCACTGATAGACTCAATACGGAAGGGGGTCGCTTTCACATAGGGGGAAAAAGAGCATGTTGTCTTTTCTGCCCTGAAAAATGGCCAACTTTGCTTCCTACAAAAAGCCAATCTCAGCCGAAGAAACAGCCTGACTCTTCATTGCCAACGTCGTTTCACTACACGGGATACCCGCAGCGGTCATCAACGACCTTGACACGAAATTCAGTAGCAAATTCTAACGGAACCTATGGCAGCAGTTCGGCAAACGACTGCAATTCAGTTCATTGTACCACCCCAAAACATACGGTCAAACAGAACAACAGTCAAACATTAACCATGGAACAGTTAATCAGAGTCATGTGTGACGACCTGACAACTTGAAAGCAGTTGCCACTCATCGAGTTCGCTTACAAATCCACGTCAGCCACGACCCAACAAACGCCTTTCTACCTCGACTACGGACAAAACCCCACAGTACCCAAGACGCCGAATCCTGACAACACAGTACCACGTGCACAAAAGTTTGCCGAAATTTTAAAAGCAGCCCGGACCCGAGCAGTAGACGCCATGAAAAAATCAAACGTCATCGCTAAGCGCAACGCCGACCACCACCACCGCCCTGTCACTTACCAGACCGACCATCTCGTACTCCTCGATACTCAGAACCTCCACCTGCCCATCACCCCAAAATTACGCCCACGATATTGCGGGCCATTTCGTATCAGTCGCATCATAAAATATGTCACCGCCCACCTCCTCCTGCCCGCAGACTAGCACGTCAGTCTCCGCCCCCCCTACGTCCCGTTAACGAGTCAAATGCCTCGCAGCCGCCCGTCAAGCATGACACGTCCGCCCACAGAGACAACCACCAGCTCTGAGAAAATCTTGAGCCACGTGGAGCCCATCGCATCGAGTTCCTGATACAGTCGAAGGACCGTACACCAACTAAAGACAATTGGGTACCCCTGGATAAAATCGAGAATTACCCCGTCCTTACCGAGTATTTGCGCAAATGATTTTTTTTTTAGATGTACACGCACTGTCGTAAGGGGGCCTCCTAGGCGAGGGGGGTAGTGTAAGGAAATTTCATTTTTCTTACTTTGTGCCCCTGTTTACCACGTACATGATTGTTTCCGCCAACGGTAAACCGTTACCTCTCGCGATACTCGCCTCGACCACTGTTCTCACCACTATTCACATTGCAACCCTACCTCACCGCTCGGTTGGTAAACCATGCTCCAATCTTCTGCCTCGACAATTCCCAACCTCGGCAACAGGCCCGTCGCACATTGATAAGAAACGAGGAATGAAAATGACAAAGTGAAAGTTGGGTACAAGTACAAACCCTAGAAAAGTGTTGTACCCCATATGTGCTACCTGTGGAAAATAGAACGAAAATGAATGCACTATGAAAGAGTTGGGTACAAATAGCAAAACCCTAATTGGGTTGTACCCCCTATGGGATACCCCACTTAAGCCTACACAACAGCATAAGCTACATATATGTTCTGACACTACCCCACTATAGCATACATAGGCTAAGTCATTTAAGCCTGACACACCCCCATAGGCAAAGTGGGGGAGAACAAGGGGTCACAAGACCAGTCAAGCAAAGCAAAACAAGCTCAGGGTCGATCACAACGTCACCACACAGTCCGAGCACAAGAGCAATGCCACAAGGCCAGTTCACATGCAAGATCATATATAAAGGTAAACAAGCAAGTGCAGGTATAGAAAGATCACAGTACAAGCAAGGTCAAGAAGTAAGCAAGTGAGGCCAAGTAGGCACAAGACCTAGCATCGTACAGAAGCGCTGATGATCACAAGGCGCAAGTGCCTTGGTAAAGATATCAGCAGTGTTGGCCTCAGAGGCCACGTAGGTAAGGCGTAGCTGACCACGCTGCTGCAGCTCATGAGCCAGGAAGTAGCGAAGAGCAATGTGCTTCGTTCTGTGCTCCAGCCTGTGCTCCCGACACAAGGCCAGCATGGCCTTGTTGCCTACGTACAGAACTGGAGGAGAACGAGGCGGCTCTCCTAGGTCAGTCAGCAGGTAGGTGAGCCAGCGTAGCTCCTGTACAGCCATGGCCCCGGCGTAGATCTCAGCCTCACAGCTGGAGGTGAGAACAGAAGACGAGCGGGTAGACCGCCACGAAACAGAGCCGGAGTCAAGGCTGAAGGTGTAACCCTGTGATGACCGTTGCGTAGGCTGGTCGTCAGCCCAAGAAACGTCTGCGTGACCTGTGAGGACCACTGGACGTCGCCCTCCAAGCACTAGCCCCATGCCCAACGTACTGCACAAGTAGCGCAACACCCTCTTCGCTGCAGCCATGTGCTCTGGTCGGTGTCTCCCAGGAGCAACATAGCATGCCAAGATGCTAAGAGGGTATGCAAGGTCAGGTCGTGCGCAGATCATCAGCTACATGAGGCAGCCAACAAGCTCTGGGTACGGGCCACTCGGCTCTACGGACTCATCCGAAGGCAGAGCTGAGAGCGAGTGGCGAGTAGACAGAGGAGTGGCCTGAGGCGAAGAGTACGTGAAGTCGAAGCGCTGAAGGACCTGCTGCACCATGTGTGACTGAGTTAGAGTAATGGTGCGCTGTGCTCTGTCCCGGGTGATCTGCAAGCCAAGGTAGCTACGCAGTTCACCCAGGTCTGTGCACGTGTGTCTCTTCTGCAGCTCGGACTTCACGTGGGCGAGTCCAGCAGTGTCAGCAGTGGCAAAGATCAAGTCGTCGAAGTACACGAGGATGTAGATCGGCGGCAAAGAGGTGTCGGTGCGCAGAAACAGCGACGGGTCGGCAGTAGAAGGAGCAAACCCAAGAGCCGCAAGTGTAGTCCTCATTGTGTCGTGCCACTCACGGGGCGCCTGGCGGAGACCGTAGACTGGCCGCCGGAGGCTCCACTGGGTGCCAGGAGGAAAAGACCCAGTGAAGCCAGGTGGGCGACGCAGCCAGATCTCCTCGTGCAGGCTGCCCTGCAAGAAAGCAGTGCTAAAGTCAAGAGAGTGCAGCTCGTAGTCGCGGTGAGCAGCTATGTGCAGCAGTATCCGAAGAGTGGTCATCTTCGGGGTGGGAGAGAAGGTCTGAAAGTAGTCAACTCCCTGCCGCTGACTGAAGCCTCGAGCCACGTAACGCGCCTTGAAGACAGGCGGAGAACCTAGCGGCCGCTTCACCCTGAAAATCCACATGCCACTGACGATGTTCGCCCCAGGTGGGGGAGCCTCGTCGACGTAGGTGCCTGTGGACTTCCAGGAAGCCAACTCTGCGTCCATGGCTGACTGCCACTGAGAGGAGTAGGGACCCTCGATCGCCTCAGCGTACGATCGAGGAGTCGGGATGTCTGGTGCATCCGGGTCTCCCTCAGGGGCAATCAGCGTGGACACGAGATGAGGCAAAGCAGCAGCAAAACACTGGAACTCCTCCTGCCTGTCCTCAAGGACGTCCGTGCTAAGAGCACACTCACCCCGACGGACGGAGGACAGACAGACTCAGACTCAGCACCAAGACTAGCAACGTTGTCTAGACGACAGCGAGCAGTGAAGTCGACAAGCTCAGCAACTAGAGCAGACGCGGCAGTGGACTCAAATGAAAGGTCAGTGACAACAGTAGCCAGGAGACGCGTGGCAGTAGGACTGGCAGCACGAAGAGAGTCAGACTCCGGGTCAGCAAGAACAGGAAGAGAGGACTCTGGAGGAGACGACAACGGGACACGCAGAGGAGCAGTGGAAGGACGCAGTGCCATCTGGTGTGTGCCTGGGACCGCAGGAGGACGCGGAGCACGACGACTAGTGCGAGCAGCACGAACAGGCGACGCAGGACGAGACGCAGGCTCACGACGCTCAGCAAGACCTCCAGTAGGACCAGTGTAGGGAGAAGGAGCAGGCAAGGGGGGAGGCAGGCGGTAAGTGTGACTGCGACTGGACAGGCTGTGGACACCTTAAGGGAGGAGCAGCACCAGAAGAGGGCGGGAGGCCACGAACCTGCTCAAGAAGGTGAACGAAGTACGGCCGCGGCCGCGCAGCACCTCCAGAACCAGCAGGGACAGCACCAGTACCCCCAGCAGCAGTACCAGCACCAGCAGCACCTCCAGCTGTAACAGCGCCAACTCTAGCACCCTCAGAAGCACAAGCACTAGTTGCACCACCAGCGCCAACACCCCCAGCAGCTCCAGCTCCAGCAGCTCCAGCAGCTCCAGCTCGAGCAGCACCGACTCCAGCAGGACCGTCAGCTCCAGGACCGCCAGCAGCTCCAGCAGTACAACCAGGAGAACTAACTCCAGCAGCCCCAGCAGCAACCCCAGTCCCAGTAGCTCCAATACCACCAGGACGAGCACCTCCAGGACCAGCGGCAACAGTAGAAACTCCAGCTCCAGGAGCACGGCTGCAGCGGCGGGCAAACCACTCGCGTAGCTCCTGCGGAGAGAGTGGCTCCCGCCTCGACGAAGCACCACGAGAGGCAAAACGAGTAGACCCAGCACCCCCTGGCTCCGCACCCCCAGGCTCAGCATCCCCAGGCTCAGCACCTCCAAACTCAGCACCCCTAGGCTCAGCACCCCCAGGCTCAGCACCTCCAGACCCAGCACCCCCAGGCTCAGCACCCCCAAACTCAGCACCCCCAGGCTCAGCAGCGCCAGGCTCAGTACCTCCAGACCCGAGACCCGCAGGCTCAGCACCTCTAGCAGCACCAGAGTCAACAGCTACCTCGACAGGCTCGACTGCGTCTACCTGGGACACACCCGACGGGGCAGGACCCTGAGGGGGGAGGGGGTCTACCGGGGGAGGACCTGGCACAAGGAAGAGCGGCGGCGGGGGAAGGGGCGCAGCGCGGTAGGGGAAGAGACGGTAGTAAGGCACCGACTCGTCAAAGGTGACATCCTGGGAGGACAGAACACGGCGCTAGGTGGGGTGGTAAAACTGCAAACAAGGCGCGTCAGGGGGAAAGCCAAGGAAGACGCAGGGAACAGCACGGGGGGACAGCTTGTCCGCAGACAAGTCGCGGACAAACGCCCGAGATCCCCAGACCCGAAACGCAGACGCATCGCCAACCTTCCCCGTCCACTGCAGGGTGGGGAAGGTCTCTAGCAAGGAGACCCGGGGCTGAAGGTTGAACTGATGCGCTGCGTACAGAACCGCAAACGGCCACAGAAGATGGGGGCCAGCCGCATGGATCATGGACGTATGAGCGACGTCCATGACCATGCCAATGCGGCGCTCAGCAATCCCATTTTGCTGTGGAGAGGCCAGAAGCATGAAGGTGTGGCGGATGCCCTGTGCACGACAGAAGGCTCCCAGACGGGCAGAGGAAAACTCCCCGCCTCTGTCAGAGTGCAAACGCAGAACAGGAAAGTCCGAGCCGAAACTCTCTCTTAGCTGGAGACGAGCTGCGCGGATCCAGTCGATCAACACCTCAGTGATGTCGCCCTTGCTGCGCAAAGGAAAGACCGTGGTGTAACGCGAGTAGTCGTCAACCACCAACAGGAAGTAACGCTCGTGCCCCAGGCCACAGACGCGGGCGGGGCCCCACACATCCATGTGAAGAGTCTGCAACGGAGCCTCTGTCGGAGGAAACTCGGAGGAGTGAGGGGCGGCGCGCTGTTGCCCCTCGACGCAGGGGACGCAGGTAGGGGCAGGCCCCGGAGGTAGGGGAGGGAGAGACCGGGGGAGACCAGAGACAAGGACACGGGAGGCCATGCCTCAGAGACGAGGCAGAGAGGGGTGACCTAGGCGGTGGTGCCAAAGGAGAGTCTGGTGAGACAGGAGACGAAACGAGCAGGGAGCAGACTCAGGACTAGACCTGGACGCTGCAGCAAACACCTGACTCGATGCAGCTACCTGACCAGACTAAGCAGCCGGAGGAGACTCAGTAGTGAGGGTGTACAGGCTCGACCCTGGCTGACGGGTGAACGTGGCCAAGTGTCGGCCTGTCCGAGCACATGTGCAGTGGGTCACCCGCTGACTCGCAGGAGTGAACTGGTCAACCCCCCTATCCTGTAGATCAGCTCCACTCACCAAGTTCGTAGAGAACGAGGGGAGGTAGAGACCTGACAGGGTGTCAGAGGGGGCTGCCGGGCACGGTAAGACAGTGGAGAAGCGAGCAAGGACAGGACCCCCAGAGGGGTCCGCCAGGGAGACCGCAACCGGTTGACTAAGCGGCGTAAGCGTGGTGCGGTCTCGAAAGAAGGAGCGGGAAGCACCCGAGTCAAGGGTGAACATAGTACCTGAGAGAGTAGACTCACCAGCACCTGGGGCAGCAGACGCACTAGCACCTAGAGCAGCAGCCTCACCAGTACCTAGAGCAGCAGTCTCAATGCTCGGGACAGGCGGAACACACAGGTAACAGTCACCCTCAACACTATTAGACACAACATACATGGCAGCAAGAATAGCATCAATATCAAGATGAAAGATAGCAACCCCCGCCCTAGACAGCTCTCCCTAGCGAGGGATCTCAGAGGCCTCAGGGAACTGGTGACGCCACGCGTCCGTCAGGCGGCCGAAGTAGCGCTGAGTGGAGTGTGGGCCCCCGCACTGCTCACCAGCGCGGTCGCCGGTACGGAGAACGTAGGTGCAGGGACCAGTACCCCCACCGCGCTGACGCGCAGTGTACAACTCACGAAGCTGCTGAGGGGACAGGGTCTCACGAGTGCGCTGCTGCTGCTGCCGCGGACCACCACCGGAGCCACTCCTCTGCGCAGAGCCGCGACCAGGTCCACCGCTGCCGCCGCCGCCTCCGCCACCTCCGCCGCCTCCGCCACCTCCGCCGCCTCCACCACCTCCGCCGCCTCCGCTCCCTCCGCCACCGCCGTCGCCTCCACCGCCTCCATTGCTAGCACCAACACCTCCACCCCCGCCACCACTCCCACCACCACCCCCACCCCCTCCACTGCCTCCACCACCACCTCCACCGCCCCCGCCAGCCCTTCCAGCGCCCTTGCCCCCCTTGCCCTTGGCGGTGCGGAGTCTCCAGCTAGGGGCAGACGCAGCGCCGACTGACTCGAAACCAACGAGGTCGGCCGCAGCAGCAGAAGCAACAGAGGGCAAGAGGGGGGAGGGGAAACACCCCTCAAAGGCGGGGGTGCGAGGGTCACCACGAGAGGCTCCTACAGCGACTATGCTCTTCTCTACTGCTAGGAGGCGCTCCTCGAGGAGGTCAATGGTGAGTGTGGTGGGGCAAATTGAGAGGAAGTGATCCCTGATTGTGAGAGTACGACGGCTTATGCCAGCTATGCTTGCTTGCCTTTACTTTGTGATGCTATTTTTAGCATAGGATAATTATATGCATGCATGAATTGCTTGATTTCCTAGGCTAGGTGCTTTCCTATATTTTATTATAGTTATAGCACCGAGCTAGGTTGCGTGCACCGAATTCTGGCTTTTCGGCGGCCACCGAATTGCCTTCTACCGAATTCGGTAAGGATCTGTTCGGGACGCTTCGGGACCCGCGGAACCTTCGCGTAACACCTAGTTACGGGGCCTTGTGTCGAGCCTATATATAGCCTCGTGTTGTACCCAGGTGATCAATCAATTCGATTCAATTCAAACTCTCATTTCTGAGCTCGATCCTCGATCCTCAAACTTGGTAATCAGAGCCTGTTTAGACGCGAAGTTTTTCGACCGCTAAAACCTAGCTTTGAAAACCGCGGGGGCGACGATGGGAAGCGCCGATTTCGGGTACGTAAACCAGTTCCGAGCTATTTTCTAACGTGCCCCTCGAACCGGTTTTCGAACACTCCTCAGGTCCAGTGGCAAAAAGTTGGAATTTCGACCGTCGGATCGATTTGAATCTCAACGGCCTCGAGAATTTCGCCCAAAAACGTTGGAATTTGGAGCGTCGGATCGAATTTCTTCTCAACGGCCGAGATCAGACGCGAATTTCGACTAAAGAAGAATAACGCGACCTACAGAATCAGCCCTCGTCACTTCTGCAGTCAACTCGACTCACAGTAAGATGACTAGCACCTAAAATTCATATATTTTCGTCGCAAATCTTCTGATAAATCGCCAAATGGAGGAAAACGGTGATAATTCCGTACGGAAAATTACGGAGTTACACACCGGCCTGGACCAGACGCGAGCGGCACTCCAGCGAATAGAGGAGCTTCTCGCGAACCAGTCGGCAGCCGCCATAGCAGCAGCGAACGCAGCGGCGAATGCAGCAGCAACGTTAGCAGCAGCAGCGGCGACACCGACACTTAACCCAGCAGCAGCGGCAGCGGCTACAGTGAATCTTGAGGCGGCACGCCTGAGGCTACCGAAGACGTTCAATCCGAATGCGAGAGACACTGACGTTCGTCGATTCATTGCGACTCTCGAAATTTACTTCGAGGCCGTTGGCTGTACGACCCCGACACACGATGCAATGCGGATTCGGCTCGCAGCGACACTGTTACGAGGCCCGGCGCTCGAGTGGATTTACAACAGCAATAAGATCCGAGGCGAGGGGTCATGGACGCAGTTTCGGGAAGCTTTAATTTAACGTTTCGAACCAATCAACTCCAGCTACATGGCGCGGCAGCAGATTCATCGACATAAACAGTTCGGCAGTGTAACACAGTACACGCAGCTGTCAGAATTTATATATATAACTGTGGAAACAAAGAACGAGAATGAATGACTATGAAGTGAAGTGAATACAAATAGGAAACCCTAATGTGTTGTACCCCCTATGGGATACCCCACTATAGCCTACACAAACAAGTAAGCTATATGTTCTGACACACCCCCATAGGCAAAGTGGGGGAGAACAAGGGGTCACAAGACCAGTCAAGCAAAGCAAAGCAAAGCTCAGGGTGGATCACAAAGTCACCACGCATTCCGAGCACAAGTTCAAAGGCCACAAGGCCAGTTCACATGCAAGATCATATATAGAGATATACAAGAGCAAGAGTATATATATGCGAAGGTACAAGCAAGGTCAAGAGGAGAGCAAGTGAGGCAAGACAGGCACAAGACCCAACTGCGTGCAGCAACGCTGATGATCACAAGGCGCAAGTGCCTTGGTGAAGACATTAGCAGTGTTGGCCTCAGAGGCCACGTACGCAAGTCGCAGCTGTCCACGCTGCTGTAGCTCACGAGCAAGAAAGTAGCGGAGAGCAATGTGCTTCGTTCTGTGCTCCAGTCGCTGCTCTCGACACAAGGCCAGCATGGCCTTGTTGTCTACGTACAGGACTGGAGGAGAACGAGGCTGCTCTCCAAGGTCGGTCAGCAGGTAGGTGAGCCAGCGTAACTCCTGTGCAGCCATAGCCCCAGCGTAGATCTCAGCCTCACAACTGGAACCGAGAACAGAAGACGAGCGGGTAGCCCGCCACGAGACAGAGCCGGAACCAAGGCTGAAGGTGTAACCCTGTGACGACCGCTGCGTAGCCTGGTCGTCAGCCCAAGAAGCGTCTGCGTGCCCAGTGAGGACCACTGGACTGCGCCCTCCAAGCACTAGCCCCATGCCCGACGTACTGCACAAGTAGCGCAACACCCTCTTCGCTGCAGCCATGTGCTCTGGTCGGTGTCTCCCAGGAGCAACAAAGCGTGCGAGAATGCTAAGAGGGTATGCGAGGTCAGGTCGTGTGCAGGTCATCAGGTACATGAGGCAGCCAACAAGCTCTGCAAACGGGCCACTCGACTCTACGGACTCATCCGAAGGCAGAGCTGAGAGCGAGTGGCGAGTAGGCAGAGGAGTGGCCTGAGGCGAGGAGTACGTGAAGCCGAAGCGCTGAAGGACCTGCTGCACCATGTGTGACTGAGTCAGGGTAATGGTGCGGCGTGCTCTGTCCCGGGTGATCTGCAAGCCAAGGTAGCTGCGCAGTTCACCCAGGTCAGTGCACGTGTGTCTCTTCTGCAGCTCGGACTTCACGTAGGCGAGTCCAGCAGTGTCAGCTGTGGCAAAGACCAAGTCGTCGACGTACACGAGGATGTAGAACGGCGGCAGAGAGGTGTCGGTGCGCAGAAACAGCGACGGGTCGGCAGTGGAAGGAGCAAACCCAAGTGCCGCGAGCGTAGTCCTCAGTGTGTCGTGCCACTCACGTGGCGCCTGGCGGAGACCGTAGACTGGACGCCGGAGACTCCACTGGGTACCAGGAGGGAAAGACCCAGTGAAGCCAGGTGGGCGACGCAGCCAGATCTCCTCGTGCAGGCTGCCTTGCAAGAAAGCTGTGCTGAAGTCGAGAGAGTGGAGCTCGTAGTCACGGTGAGCAGCAACGTGCAGCAGAACCCGAAGAGTGGTCATCTTCGGGGTGGGGGAGAAGGTCTGAAAGTAGTCAACCCCCTGCCGCTGACTGAAGCCACGAGCCACGTAACGCGCCTTGAAGACAGGCGGAGAACCCGGCGGCCGCTTCACCCTGAAAATCCACATGCCACTGACGATGTTCGCCCCAGGAGGGGGAACAGCGTCAACGTAGGTGCCTGTGGACTTCCAGGAAGCCATCTCTGCATCCATAGCTGCCTGCCACTGAGAGGAGTAGGGACCCTCTATCGCCTCCGCGTAAGAGCGCGGAGTCGGGATGTCTGGTGCATCCGGGTCTCCCTCAGGGGCTAGCAGTACAGACGCGAGACGAGGTGAAGCGACGGCCAGACACTGGAACTCCTCCTGCCTGTCCTCAAGGACGTCCGTGCCAAGGGCACACTCACCCCCGACGGACGGAGGACAGGCGGACTCAGACTCAGTGACAAGACGAGCAGCGTAGTCTAGACGACAGCGCGCAGCAAAGTCGACAAGCTCAGTGACAAGGGCAGACGCAACAGACGACTCGAAGGAGGGGTCAGTGACAGCAGTAGCCAGGAGACGCGTGACAGTAGGACTGGCAGCACGAAGAGAGTCCGATTCCGGGTCGGAAAGAGCAGGAAGAGAGGAAGCAGGAGGAGAAGGCAAAGGGGCACGCAGAGGAGCAGTGGACGGACGCAGTGACATCCGGTGCGTGCCAGGGACAGGAGGAGGACGCTGACGCGACCCGCGACCACTAGCGCGCTCAGTACGAACAGGCGACACAGGACGAGACGCAGGCTCACGACGCTCAGTAAGACCTCCAGTCGGACCAGCGTAGGGAGAAGGAGCAGGCAAAGGGGAGGCAGGCTGTAGCTGTGGCTGTGACCGGACAGGCTGCGGACCCTCTAAGGGAGGAGGAGGAGGTGTAAGACCAAGAACCTGCTGCAGGAGCGGAACGAAGTACGGTCGGGGCCGCGCGGCGACGCTAGAAACAGCAGGAACAGCACCAGCAGCCCCGGCAGGTGCACCCACTCCAGCAGCACCTCCAGCAGTACCACCAGAAGCTCCAGAACCTCCAGCCGCAGCACCAGGAGCACTGTCAGTCGGACCGCCAACGGCAGGCTCAGCGCCAACACCCTCAGCAGGACCAGCCCCAGGAGAACTCTCAGACTCAGCAGCTCCAGCACCCACAGTACGAGCACCGGCGGGGCGCGCAGCAGCAGTACCCTCTGCAGCCGAAGAACCACCAGCACCAGCAGCACGCCTCCAGCGCCTGGCAAACCACTCACGCAGCTCCTGTGGGGAGAGTGGCTCCAGGCGAGACGAAGCACCCCCAGGCACAGCACCTCCAGGCTCAGCACCCCTAGACACAGCACCCCCAGGCACAGCACCCCCAGGCTCAGCACCCCCAGGCTCAGCACCCCCAGGCTCAGCACCTCCAGGCTCAGCACCCCCAGGCATAGCACCCCCAGACTCGGCACCTCCAGGCTCAGCACCCCCAGGCTCAGCACCCCCAGACTCGGCACCTCCAGGCTCAGCACCCCCAGACTCCGCACCCCCAGGCTCAGCTCCCGCAGCAGCACCAGAGTCACCAGTGACCTCGACAGGCTCGACCGCGTCTACCTGGGACACACCTGAAGGGGCAGGACCCTGAGGGGGGAGGGGGACTACCGGGGGGGGACCTGGTACCAAGAAGAGCGGGGGCGGGGGGAGGGACGGAGTGCGGTAGGGGAAGAGGCGGTAGTAGGGTACCGACTAGTCGAACGTGACGTCCTGGGAGGACAGAACACGTCGAGAGGAGGGGTGGTAAAACTGCCACCCAGGGGCGTCGGGGGGGAACCCCAGGAAGACGCAGGGAGAAGCACGAGGGGACAGCTTGTCCGCAGACAGGTCGCGAACAAACGCCCGAGATCCCCAGACCCGGAACGCCGACGCATCGCCAACCTTCCCCGTCCACAGCAGGGCTGGGGAGGTCTCCGGTCGAGAGACCCTGGGGTGGAGGTTGATCTGGTGCGCAGCGTAACTGACCGCAAACGGCCACAGAAAATGGGGAGCAGCCGCATGCATCATGGACGTACGAGCGACGTCCATGACCATGCCAATGCGGCGCTCAGCAATCCCATTCTGCTGTGGTGAGTCCGGAAGCGTGAAGGTCTGACGGATGCCTCGCGCATGACAGTAGGCACTCAGGAGGCCAGAGGAGAACTCTCCGCCTCTGTCCGAGTGCAGACGCAAAACAGGGAAGTCAGAGCCAAAGCTCCTCCGAAGCTGGAGACGAGCTGCGCGGATCCAGTCGATCAACACCTCAGTGACCTCACCCTTGCTGCGCAAGGGGAAGACTGTGGTGTAACGCGAGTAGTCGTCAACCACCAGCAGGAAGTAGCGCTCCTGACCCTGTCCACGGACGCGGGCTGGGCCCCACACGTCCATGTGAAGCGTCTGCAACGGGGCCTCTGTCGGAGGAAACTGGGAGGAGTGAGGGGCAGCACGCTGGCGCCCCTCGACACAGGGGACACAGGTGGGGCCAGGGCCCGGAGGAAGGGGAGGGAGAGACCGGGGAAGACCAGACACAAGGACTCGCGAGGCCATGCCTCTGAGCCGAAGCAGAGAGGGGTGGCCAAGGCGGTGGTGCCAGAGGAGGGTCTCGTGAGACAGACGACGGCACGAGCAGGGGGCAGACTCAGGACCAGACCTGGACGCTGCAGCAAACACCTGACCAGACGAAGGGACCCTACCAGACTCAGCACCTGGAGGAGAAGCAGTGGTCAGTGTGTACAGGCTCGACCCTGGCCGACGTGTAAACGTAGCCAGGTAGCGACCTGTATCCGCCTCCGTGCAGTGGGTCACCCGCTGACGAGCAGGGGTGAACTGGTGGACACCCGCATCCTGGAGGTCAGCACCACTCACCAAGTTCGTCGAGAACGAGGGGAGGTAAAGACCAGTCAGGGTGCCAGAGGGGGCCGCCGGACACGGGAGGACAGTGGAGAAGCGAGACAGGACAGGCCCCCCAGAGGGGTCAGCCAGGGACACCGCAACCGGCCGACTCAGCGGCGTGAGAGTGGTGCGGTCCCTAAAGAAGGAGCGAGACGCTCCAGAGTCAAGGGTGAAGGTGTGAGAGGCCGAAGCCGACACAGTACCTGAGAGGGCAGACTCACCAGCACCTGAGAGCACAGACGCACTGGCACCTAGAGCAGCAGCCTCACTAGTACCTGACGCGGCAGTACCAATGCCCGGGTCGGGCGGGAAACACCGGTAACAGTCATCCTCATCACTACCAATCGCAGCATACATAGCAGAGAGAATATCATCAAAATCAAGATCATAAATAGCTACACCAGCCCTAGACAGCTCTCCCCAGCGGGGGATCTCAGCTGCCTCCGGAAACTGCTGACGCCAGGCGTCAGTCAGGCGGCCAAAGCAGCGGCGGGCTGTGTGGGCGCCTCCACACCTCTCCCCTGCACGGTCACCGGTGCGAAGAACGTAGGGGCAAGGACCAAGCGCACCACCACGCTGACGCTGCGAGTACCACTCACGGAGCTGCTGAGGGGCGGGGACGGTGCGAGAGCGCTGCTGCTGCTGTGGCTGCTGCTGCGGCTGCTGCTGCTGCTGCTGCTGGCGCTGACCACCCCCAGAGGGCGGCGGGGCCGCGTAGCAGAGGGCGGCGGGGCCGCGATCGAAGGGCGGCGGGGCCGCTAGGGAAGGGCGGCGGAGCCGCTAGGGGAAGGGCGGCGCAACGGGCCGCTAGGGGCGACACGACGGGTCGCTAAAAAAACGCGCCTCGGGGCGCGGTTCGGTGGGCCCTAGAAGCAGTCCCTAGGAGGGAACCTGCTCTGATTCCATGTGGAAACAAAGAACGAGAATGAATGACTATGAAGTGAAGTGAATACAAATAGGAAACCCTAATGTGTTGTACCCCCTATGGGATACCCCACTATAGCCTACACAAACAAGTAAGCTATATGTTCTGACAATAACTGCCTGTAGCTGTAGTTAGTGTAGTTATTATAAACTTTGTTAGGTGGTGCACCTTCTTTGTTCACATGCTATATGTTCTTGCAAACCTATAGTGAACTCACCTTTTCCAACTTTCTCGATACCTTCCCTTGGCACAACCTACTCGACATCCTCCTTGGGCCTAGGCTACTAAGCCTAGGCCCTAGTTAAACCTAGCATCTAACTACACTCATCCTCGTTCATTCTCACATGGATTCAGAGTGTGTTTCGTCCTGGCTTGTGGGCCCGCCTTATGATTCCGCTGCTATTTTTCCGGTCGCGCGCCTAGGGCGGGTGGCGATTTTCGTCTTGTCCCGCCCCCGGGTGGCGAGTGACACCTTCTCTACCCGTCGCGCGCCCCGTGGCACGCGAGGGTGCCTTAAACTTGCCCGTCGTGCGCCCCGTGGCACGCGACGGTGCCCTGCTCGTCGTGCGCCCCGAGGCACACGACGGTGCTCTAAACTTGAACTTGCCCGTCGTGCGCCCCGTGGCACGCGACGGTGCTCTCCGCACCTGCACTCCCTGCAGCCGCCCCTGACCTACCTGCGCCGACCCTATTTAGCCGCTCTGCGGCTTTCTTCCCGCCCACCCCGTCCTCCTTCGTCTCCCTGCAGCCATGGGGGGGAGGGTATGGGGGTGGCGGGTGTTGGAGTGTTGGGTAGAGAGCTTCCCTTCCCCTCCTCCTCCTTTCGTTCCCACTGCTGCAGCTGCCGCTGGTGGGGAGGGTGTGAGGGTGTGGGGGAGCAGGGGGAGTGGCACCGGGGTGGCGGGTGTGAGGCAAACAGCAGCCGTCCCTCCACCTCTCCTCTCTTCCCCCCCCCCCTCTGCTGCTCCTGCAGCAGTGTGGGGGAGGGGAAGGAGGAGGGTGAGGAGATAGAGTGGGTGACCAGCCAGAGCCAGCCCGCCTCCTCACTCTTCCTCCTTCCCCTCCTGTGGTTGGGGGGGGGAGAGGGTAAGGGGGTGGCAGGAATTTCTTGCTGTCGACCTACTGTACCTGCTCACTTACCGTACTTGCTGTTGCTTGTTTATCAGTCTGCTTGTGTACCCCTGCAGGTTGTGTTCTGCACAAACTCCTGCTGCAGGCAGTTATGGGGGAGTGTCAGAATTTATATATATAACTGCCTGTAGCTGTAGTTAGTGTAGTTATTATAAACTTTGTTAGGTGGTGCACCTTCTTTGTTCACATGCTATATGTTCTTGCAAACCTATAGTGAACTCACCTTTTCCAACTTTCTCGATACCTTCCCTTAGCACAAACCACTCGATATCCCCTAGGCCTAGGCTACTAAGCCTAGGCCTACTTAACTCTCAATTACTCTTAGAGCTCGTTATTTAACAGCAGCAGATGGAGAGCCTCTTCAACCGAATTACCGACCTGACCGAAGGGGAAAAAATCCAAGCGTATACTGAGGGGCTAAAGATGGAAGTCCGCCGACAAGTGATTGCCGCAAAGTACAACAACTACCGCGACATGGTGTGTGCAGCAGAGAGATTCGATGCGCTAATGCGATGTGAGCCCGAGACACGACGCCACGTGCCGAACAGATCATTCGACACGAAGCGATCGGCACCACCCACGACCGCCGACCCGATGGATATGGACAAGATCGACGCGAAGCAGCGGCCGACAAAATATGAGAAGTGCGAGTTTTGCGGCGCAGCAGGACATCGATTCTTGGCGTGTTGGAAAATGAAGAAGGCACGAGCGGAGCTGCAGGGCAACAATAGTGCGACATCCACGATGGCGAAAAAAGGAGGACATGATGGCGCGAATTTAAAACGCCACGATCGGCCGACAACAGGGGAAATCGCCGAGACAAATAGAGGCTCCGCGAAACAAGACTCTGCACCGACCGGGAAACTCCAGCCGAACACCCCCGAGAGTAAGAATATTCCCTCTCGAGGTTTTCAAGCCTTTAAAAAATTCAGGGGAGATTTCAAGGCCAAGAAAAAGCCTTTAGAAACTATTCAGGTACCTGAGAAGTTGGGCAAACCACTCCGGAGCGTTGAAAAGGGTCGTGCGTTCCAAGGAGTTCATATTCTCTCCCCGCAGCATAGTGTTAAGGCTCCCCATTGCCCACAGGAGAAGCCTACACAGCTGCAAAGGCTTAAGGGAAGGTTCCAGGCCAAGACGAAGCTGAATCGGCCTCGGATAAATCCTTCTAACCCTGCTCAGTTGGAAACCGATATGGAGTCAGCAGCTTCGAGCGCAGGACCAAGGGATGATCTATTTGACGTACCCTACAATCCAATAAACGAGACCATCTACGGCTACTCGGAGCAGCAAAAACCACTACTACTCGAGGTGATCTGCAATGGGCGACGCCTCTAGGCAATGGTGGACAGTGGTGCGTCCCACTCGGTGTGCGACCGCGGGACGTTGGAGAAAATTGGAGAATTTTCGGAGGAGACCAAGTTCTCGGCAACAATGGTGGACGGTACGAAACTTCCCATCCACGGTGAAGCATCACTGCAGCTGCACATAGGGGCGCTGAGGTGGAAGCCGACATTGCCGATCACGAACATCAAGGGCTTAGATTTCATCTTGGGGCGAGATTTCTTGAAGCGGTTCAACCCCGAGATCGACTGGGTCAACAGGAAGGCGTGCATCTACAACAACGGGAAACTAGTGGAGCTGCGAAGCTGGACGGATACAGGGAACATTCCTGAAACGACACTGGCACGGTTCGAACGGACGGTGAACGAGAGTAATACGGGTTACTTAGCACTGGTTATGGCAGCAGCAGAGAAGGAGAAGCCGAGTTCGGAGCTACCTGCAGCAGTGAAGGAGGTCTTGGAGCAGTACAAAGATATAATGCCCGACGACCTTGTCAGAATGTTATCTTATGCTATAGCCTGTAGTGGGGTGCTCTATAGCGAGTACAACCCTTCTAGGGTTTGCTATTTGTATCCCCATTCTTGCTAGTGCAGCCCTCTTCTTTCTTCTAAACGTTCACATGGTATCAGAGCATGTGTATATATACATATGTAACAGTACAAGCAAGGTCAAGAGGTGAGCAAGTGAGGCAAGACAGGCACAAGACCAAGCTGAGTACAGAAGCGCCGATGATCACAAGGCGCAAGTGCCTTGGTGAAGATATCAGCAGTGTTGGCCTCAGAGGCCAGGTAAGCAAGACGCAGCTGACCACGCCGCTGCAGCTCACGAGCAAGGAAGTAGCGGAGAGCAATGTGCTTCGTTCTGTGCTCCGCGGGTGTTGACGCGGTGGCTACTGCTGTCGGTCCTGGAGGCGGTCCAGTTGGGGGTGCTACTGGTGCTGCTGGAGGTACTGGAGCTGGAGGTGATGCTGGTGCTGGTGCTGCCGCTGGGGGTACTGGTGCTGTCCCTGCTGTGTCTGGAGTCGCCGCGCGGCCTCGACCGTACTTCGTTCCGCTCCTTCAGCAGGTTCTTGGTCTTCCGCCTTCTACTGGTCCTCCTCCTCCCTTCGAGTGTCCACAGCCTGTCCCGTCACAGTTACAGTTACAGCCGGCCTCCCCACTGCCTGCTCCGTCTCCCTACACTGGTCCTACTGGAGGTCTTGCTGAGCGTCGTGAGCCTGCGTCTCGCCCTGCGTCGCCTGTCCGTGCTGCTCGCACTAGTGGTCGCGGTTCGCGTCAGCGTCCTCCTCCTGTCCCTGGCACGCACCGGATGTCTCTGCGTCCGTCCACTGCTCCTCTGCGTGCCCCTTTGTCTTCTCCGCCTTCGTCCCCCACTGCTGCAGCTGTCGCTGAGGGGGGTGGATGAGTGGGAGACTGGGGTTGAGGGTTTAAGGGGGGTGCGTGGGAGTGGAGATAGGGTTTGAGCAGTGGGCGTATGCCGAGAGTGTGGGATAGTTTTGGGGAAGCTGAATGGAGGTTGCCGTCGTGTCGCCAGCAGCACCTGTATTCCGGGGACTTTGTCCGGTAGCCCAGTCGTAGCCAGCTGTGCCAGCCGCCCGTGGGTCCGTTGCTCGTCTGCCGCTACTTTAGCCGCGGGGCCAGTTACTCCACTATTCCGGAGCGTTGTTCCGGTAGCCGCTGTGCCAGTGTGCCTCCTGTTGCCCGTGTGTCTGCAGCTTCATCCGTCGCCTCCTATCTCCTCTCCTCTCACTCTCTCTCCTCCTCCTCACTTGCCCGTTGTGACTACCACTAGCTTTGCTCATAATTGTGAACTTTAAACTATTGCTTCTTGAACTTGTGCTCAGAATGTGTGGTGACATTGTGATCCACCCTGAGCTTGTACTGCTTTGCTTGCTCTGCTGATTACACCCCACTTTGGCTATGGGGGTGTGTCAGAATGTTATCTTATGCTCTAGCCTGTAGTGGGGTGCTCTATAGCGAGTACAACCCTTCTAGGGTTTGCTATTTGTATCCCCATTCTTGCTAGTGCAACCCTCTTGTTTCTTCTAAACTTTCACAGACCTACCCGCAGAAGTACCTCCAGCACCCACCCACGAGCACGAGATCGTGGAGGAACCAGGTGCGAAACCCGTGTCACGTGCACTATACCGACTGAGTCCGACCGAACTCACAGACATGAAGAAACAGATAGAATATCTACTGGACCGACAACTGATCCGCCCATCCACCTCTCCCTACGGTGCACCATTCCTCTTCACACCAAAACCAGACGGCAGTCTACGGATGTGCATCGACTACCGTGCACTGAACAAACAGATAGTTAAAAACAAATACCCCATACCGTGCATAGACGACCTACTGGACCAACTGCGTGGTGCAACAGTCTTTTCGAAGTTGGACCTGTCGTGAAACTAGTACAATAGGTAGTTAGAGAATAGTTCGGCCTAGGCTTAGTAGCCTAGGCCAAGGAGGATCGAGTTGGTTGTGCCAAGGGTGTCGAAAGAATTGTGGGAAGAATGTTGTGTTCACTATAGATTTGCAATCACATATATGCAAGTGAACAAAGGTGCACCACCTAACACAGTTTGTAATAACTACACTAACTACAGCTACAGGCAGTTAAAGATATAAACTCTGACACTCCCCCATAACTGCCTGCAGCAGGAGTTTGTGCAGAACACAACCTGCAGGGGTACACAAATAGCAGCAATAGCAGGTAGGTAGGTAGGTAGTACAGCAGCAAAGGTACAGCAACAATTCCTGCTATCTCCTCACCCTCCCCCTCCCCCTCCCCCCCACACTGCTGCAGTAGCAGCAGAGGGGGGAAGAGAGGAGAGGTGGAGGGACGGCTGCTGGATGGTCTCACACCCGCCACCCCAGTACCACTCCCCCAGCTCCCCCACACCCTCACACCCTCCCCCCAGCGGCAACTGCAGCAGCGGGAAAGAAAGGAGGAGGAGGGGAAGGGAAGTTGGTCTCAGACCCGCCACCCCAGTGCAACTCCCCCAGCTCCCCCACACCCTCACACCCTCCCCCCATCGGCAGCTGCAGCAGTGGGAAAGAAAGGAGGAGGAGGGGAAGGGAAGCATACCACCCGTCACCCCAACACCCGCCACCCCCATACCCTCCCCCCCACGGCTGCAGGGAAACGAAGGAGGAGGGGGTGGGCGGGGAGAAAGCCGCAGAGCGGCTACTGATGGTTGGCGCGGGTAGGTCAGGGGCGGCTTCAGGGAGTGTAGGTGCGGGGTGAGGTAGTGGCGGCTGCACCAAGTGCAGGAGCGAGGTGGTGCAGGGGCGGCTGCATCAAGTGCAGGCGCTAGTAAGACACCGCCGAGTGCGCCAGGGGCGGGTACGCGGCGGCTCAGGTAGGTAGGCAGGTAGTGCACCGTCGCACGCCACGGGGCGCACGACGGGCAGGGCACCGTCGCGTGCCACGGGGCGCACGACGGGCAGGGCACCGTTGTGTGCCACGGAGCGCGCGACGGGCAGTTCAGGTAGGTAGGTAGTTTAGTTCCCCGTCGCACGCCACGGGGCGCACGACGGGCAGGGTAGATGTCACTCGCCATCCGAGGGCGGGACATTAATGAAAATCGCCACGCGACCTAGGCGCGCGACCGGAAAAGAACAGCAGCGGAAGCATACGGCGGGCCCACAGGCCAGAACGAAACTTGCTCTGATACCATGTCGTGAAACTAGTACAATAGGTAGTTAGAGAATAGTTCGGCCTAGGCTTAGTAGCCTAGGCCAAGGAGGATCGAGTTGGTTGTGCCAAGGGTGTCGAGAGAATTGTGGGAAGAATGTTGTGTTCACTATAGATTTGCAATCACATATATGCAAGTGAACAAAGGTGCACCACCTAACACAGTTTGTAATAACTACACTAACTACAGCTACAGGCAGTTACAGATATAAACTCTGACAAGACCTACGGTCGGGTTACTGGCAGATCAAGATGGCGGACAACTCGATCCACAAGACGGCATTCCGTACCAGATACGGCTCCTACGAATACTTGGTGATGCTGTTCGGACTCTGCAACGCACCAGCAACGTTTTAGGCGGAGATGAATCACATCTTACGACCCCTGCTGGACGAGTGCGTGGTGGTGTACCTGGACGACATTCTCATCTACTCCAAGAACATGAAGGAGCACGTGGAGCATCTGCGGAAGGTGTTCGAGATCCTGCGGAAAAACAAGTTCTACGTGAAGCTGTCGAAGAGCGACTTTGCCCTGAAGAAGGTGCAATTTCTCGGGCACATGGTGAGTGCCGAGGGCATACACGTGGACCCACGGAAGATCGAAGCCGTCAAGAAGTGGAAAGTACCGGAGAACGTGAAGGAGTTGCAGCAGTTCCTAGGCTTCGCCAACTACTACAACAGGTTCGTGCCGCAGTACGCTAAGATAGCAGCGCCACTGACCGACCTACTGAAAAAGGATACGCCCTACAAATGGGATACCCCTCATCAGCAAGCCATGGAGCAGCTACAGACAGCACTGACTACAGCGCCAGTACTCATCTTGCCGGATCCAGACAAGGACTACGTGGTGGAAGCAGACGCTAGTGACCAAGCAGTCGGAGCAGTACTGATGCAGGATCACGGACGCGGTTTGCAGCCCATCGCCTACCTCAGTAAAAAGCTACACGGAGGAGAACTGAACTACCCCATCCATGACAAGGAAGCCTTAGCGATAGTCATAGCCTTCAAGGTGTGTAGGTGTTACCTAGAGGGAGCCAAGACTACAGTCTATACTGACCACTGCAGTCTCAAATACCTGAAGTCGCAGCCGACGCTCTTACGACGACAGGTGCGGTGGGTGGACTTCCTGGAAACTCATTTCCACTACGACATCGTCTACAAGCCCGGGCTACACAACAAGGCAGACGCATTGAGCCGCCCCGGACATGTAGCAGGCATCCAGCTCGACGGGATGAACCCTCTGCTCAAGGGTCTATTCCAACATGGGTACTCCGTGGACGCAGAGATTGCTACAGCACAGACCAAGAAGCAGTTACAGTGGGAGAAAGACTTAGCTGTAAGGAAGGGTTCAAGAAGGATTCGGGTACCGAATTACGCCCCGCTACGGCAGATCCTATTGGAGGAGTTTCACGACGTACCTTACGCGGGACATTTCGGGAGCAACAAGACGTTAACAGGGATAGCAAAGTATTACTACTGGCCCGGGATGGCAGCAGACGTGCAGCAGTTCGTCACCTCATGCGACACGTGCCAGCGGATGAAGAGCAGTAAGCAGAAAAAGCAGGGTTACTTCAGCCTCTACCTGTACCGGAGCAGCCATGGCAGGTTGTTAGCCTCGACTTTATCACAGGACTTCCTTCGACCTCACGGGGGCACGAATCCATCCTCGTAGTCATCGATAAGTTCTCCAAAATGGGTCACTTCATACCGACCAACGCCACAGCTACAGCTGAAGCAACTGCTCGCCTCTTCTTCGACCGCATCCTCACCATCGACGGCATCCCCGCTACACTCATCTCAGATAGAGACCCAAAATTTACGAGTAAGTTCTGGAAGGAGCTCATGGGACTATTGGGGACAAAGCTTGCAATGTCTTCAGCATACTACCCCCAGACTGACGGACAGACAGAGCGACTCAATCAAGTGGTTGAACAGTTACTGCGCACAGCTTGCAAGGACGACGTCAGCCACTGGGACACACAGTTACCGACCCTAGAGTTCGCTTACAACAACGCATCACATGCGGCCACAGGGAAAACTCCTTTCTTCTTGTGTTACGGACGGGAACCACTCACACCACAGCAGCCAACTACACCGTGTTGGTGCAACCCTACGGTTTGCACTCGGCTTGTTGTCCGTGTGCGTGCATGTGTGTGTGTATGGAATGGTATGAGGGCATGGGATAATATATATTTCATGCTTATAATTGTGTGTGAATGTTGAGTCATGATGTCGAGTGTGCGTGTCGAGTCAATAGCGAGTTATCGCTAGACGCGTGTTACGCAGTCATTTGTGTCTCGCACGCGGTTTCTATTTTGTCGTGCGCGGTTTCTATTTTGTCCTGTGTCAAACGTTCGGCGTGTTGCAGGTGTGTGTAGAAGACCCATCAAGAACTCAAGGATGAGTTTGTGATGAAGAGCGCGAGCCTTGGTGTCAAGCCTCAAGTGATTTCGAAGCTCGCCAAAAGGGTGCACCTCAAGATATTGAAGATAGTTACATTACTTTGTGTAGTGTAACATTTCACTTGGTGTAGGCCCTAGTGAAGGGTAGTTTCGAGACCCTTCGTGGTTGGGGACAGTGAGGCACTTTTCCACATCACTGTATCTCGGCTCTTGGGGTTTGTAGGAGCTGGGAGTCATTCCCAACTCGTAACTCTTCCTAACTATTCCTATCTTGTGTTCTAAGACTATGTTGCTGCCATAGTGCTGTTCGTTTGATGTGTCGTCACTACTTGGTCAAATCGTGCGATCTAAATTGCCTAGTGTAGGCGATAATAAGACGCTCCAGATCCAAGTTGAATCAAGTCATTTGATGTTGTGACCGGAACGCTATGAATGTTTGAACCGCTGTGCAGAAATCCGACTGTGCACTCTATCTTTCGTCTTAGGCACATTGGAGCCTACTATGACTATAACAAGTGGTATCAGAGCCCCTTGGAGCAGTTTCGACAATGGCTGGACCTGAGGAAAGGGGTGGCAGAGGTGCTGGTGGCCGAGGAGAAGCCCAAGCTCAAGGCCAACCCCGTGATTCAGCCATGGCGCGTGTGCAATCAATTGTTGGCCCATCTAGGGATGAGCCTAGAGTGTTTGGCCTTGACAAGTTCAATGGTGACAACTTTGCTGAGTGGTCCTTCCGAATGGAGAACATATTTGACCACTATGACCTGCTGGAGGTAATGGAAGGAACGGAGAAGCGTCCCGAGAACGACCCGGAGAAGAGCCCGTGGGTGCGGAAGAGCGCACAAGGCTACCTCCTACTTGGGCAAGCGTTGGGGAGCAGCCAAATCCGTCACATCAAGCCTTTCCAGCGTGAACCAGAGAAGGGACCAAAGGCATGGGCTGCTCTCAAGGGTGTACACGCTCCTGCAACAGCTGCGGTAGCTGTGGTGTTGGAACGGCAAATGGCGACACTAAGAATTGAAGAGGATGAAGCGGTTGAAGAAGGGGTGCAGAAATTCTTGTTGTACATGTGCGTGCATGTGTGTGTGTGTATGGAATGGTATGAGGGCATGGGATAATATATATTTCATGCTTATAATTGTGTGTGAATGTTGAGTCATGATGTCGAGTGTGTGTGACGAGTCAATAGCGAGTTATCGCTAGACGCGTGTTACGCGGTCGTTTGTGTCTCGCACGCGGTTTCTATTTTGTCGTGCGCGGTTTCTATTTTGTCCTGTGTCGAACGTTCGGCGTGTCGCAGGTGTGTGTAGAAGACCCATCAAGAACTCAAGGATGAGTTTGTGATGAAGAGCCCGAGCCTTGGTGTCAAGCCTCAAGTGATTTCGAAGCTCGCCAAAAGGGTGCACCTCAAGATATTGAAGATAGTTACATTACTTTGTGTAGTGTAACATTTCACTTGGTGTAGGCCCTAGTGAAGGGTAGTTTCGAGACCCTTCGTGGTTGGGGACAGTGTGGCACTGTTCCACATCACTGTATCTCGGCACATTGGAGCCTACTGTGACTATAACACACCGGCACACGTCCAAGCCGCACATGACTTCGTCACCACCATGTAGCAGCTATGGGAGAAGATTCAGCGACGACTCACCACGATGCAGACCTCCCAGAAGCAGTATGCCGATCGTCAGCGACATGATCACTCAGTAGCAGTCAGAGATCAGGTGCTTCTGGACACGCGCAACTTGAACCTGTCTCACCTCCCATCCAAACTCCGGCCTCGCTTCTGTGGTCCTTTTCTCGTTGAGGAACAGGTGACACCAGTTACATTCCGCTTGCGCTTACCAGATACATGGAAGCTTCACAATGCTTTCCATGTCCAGCTACTGAAGCCCTACAAGGACCCCAACCAACAGTTCGAGGGACAGCAGCTACCGCCACCACAACCTGTTCTCATACAGGATGAACCCAAGTACGAAGTGGAGCGCGTTCTCACTCATCGGCGCCACGGCGGCAAGACCCTCGAGTTCCTGATACGCTGGAAGGGATACGACCCCACTGAGGACAATTGGGTTGCAGAAGCTGATATGCGCAATGCACGCCGTGCTCTCAAGGACTATCTTGTCAAGCAGGGTGTATCTCACGCCACCCAGCTTTGAGGGGGGGACGTGTGAGAGTACGACGGCTTATGCCAGCTATGCTTGCTTGCCTTTACTTTGTTATGCTATTTCTAGCATAGGATAATTATATGCATGCATGAATTGCTTGATTTCCTAGGCTAGGTGCTTTCCTATATTTTATTATAGTAATAGCACTGAGCTAGGTTGCGTGCAATGAATTCTGGCTTTTCCGCGGCCACCGAATTGCCTTCTACCGAATTCGGTAAGGATCTGTTCGGGACGCTTCGCGACCCGCGGAATCTTCGCGTAACACCTGGTTACGGGGCCTTGTGTCGAGCCTATATATAGCCTCGTGTTGTACCCAGGTGATCATTCAATTCGATTCAATTCAAACTCTCATTTCTGAGCTCGATCATTGATCCTCACACTGACTAAGCGAAGGGAGTCAGGGAGGCGGGTGACTATTAGTAGAGGGTGATGTACATGGGGGCGGGGTTCTTGGCGCAGAACTCATTAGGAAGCGCAGCGCGGTAGCGAATGTCACTAGTGCAAAGGTGCGTAATGAGGTCAGCGACTGTGGGAAAGGCAGCAAGGTCAGGGAACAGGTACGGCAGCATGAGGCGGCTAAGCGGAGCAGTGGCAGGGGAGGAGTTGCGTGCAACTACAGCGTTGTACAAGGTCTTAGCACTCATGTACTGGCTAAAGTGCGCAAGCTCAGTGGTCGGTAAGTGGCGACGCACAGCAAGGCGAGCAGCAGTATCGCGTGTGGCCCACTGTGAGCGAACAGTGCTGTCAGTAGTAGCAGTCGGGGCAGGAGAGACACCAGAGGTGAGATCGAACAGAGAGAGTCCGTCTGCCCTATCGCACTGTAGAAATAGCTTGAGGTCATCGACCCAGACCTCAAAGTCAACAGCACGGCCCTCAGCATCAAAGGTAAGGACACTGGGGGTAGCCATAACTACAGTGGCCTAGCAGGGAGTAATCTCACCAGTCTGAGTAAGTAGGGCCGGGGCGCGCCGGTAGGAACAGTAGTGGCTCGACAGCAGGGCGGCTTGGCGGCTCGGCTGCTGGGCAGCTCGGCTGCGGGGCGGCTCGGCTGCTGGGCGGCTCGGCTGTTGGGCGGCTCGGCTGCTGGGCGGCTCGGCTGCTGGGCGGCTCGGCTGCGGGGTGGCTCGGCGCCGGGCGGCTCGGCTGCTGGGCGGCTCCGCGGCTCGGCTGTTGGGTGGCTCGGCTGCTCGGCGGCTCGGCGGCTCGGTCGCTGGGCAGCTTAGCGGTGACGGGGCCAGTAGAGGCGGCGATGGGGCCGCTGGGGGAGGCGACGGGGCCGCTAAGGGGGGCGAGGCGGTCGCGAAGGGCGGCAACGGGGCCTCCAGGGGAGGGCGACGGGGCCGCAAGTGGCGGCGACGCGGCCGCAAGTGGCGGCGACGGGGCCGTAGAGGGGCAGCAAGGGGCCTAGAGGGGCGGCGACGAGGCCGCGAAGGGGCCGTAAGGAGCCTAGAGGGGGCGGCGACGGGGCCGTAAGGGCGGCGCGAGGGGCCGACGGACGGCGCGAGGGGCCGTAAGGGGCCGTAAGGGCGGCGCGAGGGGCCGTAAAGGGCAGCGCGAGGGGCCGTAAAGAGCGGCGCGAGGGGCCGTAAGGGTGGCGTGAGGGGCCGTGAGAGGGGCCGCTAAGGGCGCGACGGTAGAGAGGGCACACAGGGCGCGACTCGGGCAGGAGCGAAGCGCGCTCCGGGCAGGAAAAAAAATCGTGGTGGGCCCTAGGAAGCGTTCCCACTAGGGAACCTGCTCGATACCATGATAAGAAACGAGGAATGAGAATGACTAAGTGAAAGTTGGGTACAAGTACAAACCCTAGAAAAGTGTTGTACCCCATATGTGCTACCCCACTATAGCCTACATAGGCTAAGTCATATAAGCCTGACACACACATCACACCTCGCCCGTTACTGTTACCACTCTAGTTCGTTATATAACATTCGCTCATTCCTTCGCTCAATGAACTGTTTTGCTTCAATAGTGCAATCTTCATTTGCACACTCAATTGCACTCATAACATTGTTACACAGCGGACAGTAAAGCAGATTGTGGAAAGGGTAACAAGCAACATTAAAGAGAGTGCAACTTTATTCAAAGTAGTTGAATGAAACAACGTATATGATCGAATGTTCTGCACATCAGTTTTGCGCATTTTGTTATAGAACTTTGTAAGGAAGTTTTCCGGGTTTCTACCATGAACCCGCATAACGCTAACAACACCGGACCGTTCTTCGCCCGTTCCTAATTAACGGTGTTCGCCACTTCGCCATCACTTTACCAAACCACGCATTGCTGTACTTGGCCGAGTCGGCCTACCCGTCGGGACTAGCGCAAACATAGTTGCTAGCATTGCACTAGTTAGCTCGCAATGCGTGCGCACACGTTTTCACTAGAAGTGTTCGCTCATGCCTTTGCGCACATTGTTCGTTTCTTGCCCCTTCAAAGCAATCCTCGCTCGCTTAATCAATTGCACACGCAAAACTTTGCGATCAAAGCCCCTTTCCTTTCACACCGCACATTGTTTCTGCTACCAGCACCCTCAAAGTTTTGTTTTTTCATTCGAAGGAGCAAACGCACATCAATACACTAGGAGCCATTGTCCTCATATTCTCACGTAAGCACGTACAGCCACGACCGCATCTAGTAGCTAGGTGTCAGAATTCTAAGGCTTTCGCCCAAGAAGTGCTGATAGAGGGTGTAGAGAAGGGCGAGGTGTGGAAAACCTGTACATTTGTACAGAATCGGAGCATTTGACAGCGGGGAACAGCAGAGGCACTGGCCAAACAGGGCGGGTAACTCGGCAGTGGGGGTAGCACTGAGGGGATCAATGAACTTGGGCGGTGGGCTGAGCTGGGAGGGTGGAGCGGCAGTTGGGTGGCAGCGAGATAGCGTGTATGTGTGTGTTTGTGAATGTCGTAGTGTGGTATGCATGTGTGTGTTTCGTTTCTTTTGCAGACACCGAGTCCAGGAGGGAGCTGGAAGGCAATATCGCCAGCTAGAGGCAGGGAAAGCAGTGGAGTGGATGGTTAGCTAGGTAAACGTAACAACTACCAATTGTTAGAGTTGCCTAGCTAGGGTTTGAGGTGGGAGGCATATGGTTGTGTCTTGGGACTGCCACTGCGTGTTTGTTTTCGTGAATTACTGTAATGTCTTTTGGAGATAAGCAGTTTGCAACGAAGCCATATCCGCAGTCAACATGAGTTAGGAAGGGTCTGATCTTACAAACAAGCCGTCTAGTCGATGCGATTGTGGTCAGAAGAGTAGCGGGAAGGAGTAGAACCGACGCACGCGAGAAGTGTGACGATGGTGGAGGGAGCCGAGGCTCGGCATGGCACGAATCAGCCGCCGGAGCAAGGGGACACGGAAGGGTGGAATGGGCCGAGCGATGGATCGACCGGTCCGCAGGGCGGCGCTCGTACGGAGGTAACGGGTGGCGGGGAAAGCGCGCCTTGTGGATCGGAGGAGCAGCAGCGGGCTCATCCTCCCCCACTCTCACAGCAAGGGGGGCCAAGCGGCTATCAGCAGATTGCCTCCTAGCAGGGCACAGAAGACGAGACGGTGGTGCAGCGTTGGAGATACACACAGCTGCCTAAGATCGAGGTGCCGGATATGTTTTCGGGAGACATGAGACGCGGACCAAGCTTGAAGAACTACATTATGCAACTCGAGAATTTGAAGGCGCGTTGGGTGAAGGATCGGCTTGATCCTGAGGAGTTCTTCAGAGGATTGGCAAATATGCTGGCGGGGGAGTCAGAGACGTAATATCGGATCTCCTGGAAGGAGTTGCTAGAGTGGGCGGGACGTGCACCAGGCAAGCGAGATCCAACGGCACGGTTCTTAGGGATGCTGCGAGAGCAGTTTCCCCTACAGACGACTGAGCGGGTCGAGGAGTTCCGGGGGTTCAAGCGAAGAGAACGAGAATCCCTGTTGGCATACTATGGCAGGTTGGTGGAGCTGAGAAAGGATATTGTGAAGAATGAGGAATGAATGAACTAGCACAAAGTTGGGTACAAGTAGGAAACCCTAGGAAACTGTACCCCATAGTGTCTACCCCACTATAGCCTATACAAGCTATATAATATGAGTTTGACACACCCCCATAGGCAAAGTGGGGGAGAACAAGAGGTCACAAGACCAGTCAAGCAAAGCAAAGCAAGCTCAGGGTGGATCACAACGTCACCACACAATCCGAGCGCAAGAGCAAGGCCAAAAGGCTAGTTCACATGAAAGATCATATATAAAGGTAGACAAGCAAGTGCAGGTATAGAAAGATCACAGTACAAGCAAGGTCAAGAAGTGAGCAAGTGAGGCCAAGTAGGCACAAGACCTAACATCGTACAGAAGCGCTGATGATCACAAGGCGGAAGTGCCTTGGTAAAGATATCAGCAGTGTTGGCCTCAGAGGCCACGTAAGCAAGGCGCAGCTGACCACGCTGCTGCAGCTCACGAGCAAGGAAGTAGCGAAGAGCAATGTGCTTCGTTCTGTGCTCCAGTCTGTGCTCTCGACACAAGGCCAGCATGGCCTTGTTGTCTACGTACAAAACTGGAGGAGAACGAGGCGACTCTCCTAGGTCAGTCAGCAGGTAGGTGAGCCAGCGTAGCTCCTGTGCAGCCATGGCCCTCGCGTAGATCTCAGCCTCACAGTTGGAGCTGAGAACAGAAGACGAGCGGGTCGACCGCCACAAAACACAGCCAAAGCCAAGGCTGAAGGTGTAACCCTGTGACGATCGCTGCAGAGCCTGGTCGTCAGCCCAAGAAGCGTCAGTGTGACCTGTGAGGACCACTCGATGTCGCCCTCCAAGGACTAGCCCCATGCCCGACGTACTGCACAAGTAGCGCAACACCCTCTTCGCTGCAGCCATGTGCTCTGGTCGGTGTCTGCCAGGAGCAACATAGCGTGCCAAGATGCTAAGAGGGTATGCAAGGTCAGGTCGTGTGCAGGTCATCAGGTACATGAGGCAGCCAACAAGCTCTGGGTACGGGCCACTCAGCTCTACGGACTCATCCGAAGGCACAGCTGAGAGCGAGTGGCGAGTAGACAGAGGAGTGGCCTCAGACGAGGAGTACGTGAAGTCGAAGCACTGAAGGACCTGCTGCACCATGTGTGACTGAGTCAGGGTAATGGTGCGCTGTGCTCTATCCCGGGTGATTTGCAAGCCAAGGTAGCTGCGCAGTTCACCCAGGTCTGTGCACGTGTGTCTCTTCTGCAGCTCGGACTTCACGTGGGCGAGTCCAACAGTGTCAGCAGTGGCAAAGACCAAGTCGTCCACGTACACGAGGATGTAGAACGGCGGCAAAGAGGTGTCGGCGCGTAGAAACAGCGACGGGTCAGCTGTAGAAGGAGCAAACCCAAGAGCTGCAAGTGTAGTCCTCAGTGTGTCGTGCCACTCACGGGGCGCCTGGCGGAGACCGTAGACTGGCCGCCGGAGGCTCCACTGGGTACGAGGAGGAAATGACCCAGTGAAGCCAGGTGGGCGGCGCAGCCAGATCTCTTTGTGCAGGCTACCCTGCAGGAAAGCTGTGCTGAAGTCAAGAGAGTGAAGCTCTTAGTCGCGCTGAGCGGCTATGTGCAGCAGCACCCAAAGAGTGGTCATCTTCGGGGTGGGAGAGAAGGTCTGAAAGTAGTCAACTCCCTGCCGCTGACTGAAGCCTCGAGCCACGTAACGCGCCTTGAAGACAGGCGGAGAACCCGGCGGCCGCTTCACCCTGAAAATCCACATGCCACTGACGATGTTCGCCCCAGGTGGGGGAACCTCGTCGACGTAGGTGCCTGTGGACTTCCAGGAAGCCATCTCTGCGTCCATGGCTGACTGCCACTGAGAGGAGTAGGGACCCTTGATCGCCTCAGCGTACGATCGAGGAGTCGGGATGTCTGGTGCATCCGGGTCTCCCTCAGGGGCAATCAGCGAGGACACGAGATGAGGCAAAGCAGCAGCAAGACACTGGAACTCCTCTTGCTTGTCCTCAAGGACGTCCGTGCTAAAAGCACACTCACCCCCGACGGACGGAGGACAGACAGACTCAGACTCAGCAACAAGACTAGCAGTGCAGTCTAGACGACAACGAGCCGCGAAGTCGACAAGCTCAGCAACTAGGGCAGACGTAGTAGTGGACTCAAAGGAAGGGTCAGTGACAACAGTAGCCAGGAGACGCGTGACAGTAGGACTGGCAGCACGAAGAGAGTCAGACTCAGGGTCAGCAAGAAGAGGAAGAGAGGACTCTGGAGGAGACGGCAACGGGACACGCAGAGGAGCAGTGGAAGGACGCAGTGCCATCTGGTGTGTGCCTGAGACCGGAGGAGGACGCGGACGCGAAGCACCACCACTAGTGCGAGCAGCACGAACAGGCGACGCAGGACAAGACGCAGGCTCACGACGCTCAGCAAGACCTCCAGTAGGACCAGTGTAGGGAGAAGGAGCAGGTAGTGGGGAGGCGGGCTGTAACTGTGACTGCGACTGGACAGGCTGCGGACACTCCAAGGGAGGAGCAGGACGAGTAGAGGGCAGGAGACCATCAACCTGCTCAAGGAGCGGAACGAAGTACGGCCGCGGCCGCGCAACGCCTCTAGAACCAGCAGGGATAGCACCAGTACCCCCAGTGGTAGCACCAGCGCCAGCAGCACCTCCACCTCCAACAGCGCCAACTCCAGCACCCTCAGACGCACCAGCGCCAGCAGAAACACCAGCGCCAACACCCCCAGCAGCTCCAGCTCCAGCAGCTCCAGCACCATCAACTCCAGCAGCCCCAACAGCACCCCCAGTCCCAGCAGCTCCAGTACCGCCAGGACGAGCACCTCCGGGACCAGCACCAACAATAGTACCTCCAGCTCCAGCAGCACGGCTCCAGCGCCGGGCAAACCACTCGCGCAGCTCCTGTGGAGAGGGTTGCTCCCGCCGCGACGAAGCACCCACGGCGGCCACACGAGCAGACCCAGCGCCCCCAGGCTCCGCACCCCCAGGCTCCGCAACCCCAGGCTCCGCACCCCCAGGCTCAGCACCTCCAGATTCAGCACCCCTAGGCTCAGCACCCCGAGACTGAGCACCCCTAGACTCAGCAACCCCAGGCTCAGCACCCCCAGACTCAGCACCTCCAGTCCCGGCACCCGCAAGCTCAGCAACTCTAACAGCACCAGAGTCAACAGCTACCTCGACAGGCTCGACTGCGTCTACCTGGGACACACCTGACAGGGTAGGACCCTGAGGGGGGAGGGGGTCTACCGGGGGAGGACCTGGCGCAAGGAAGAGCGGGGGCGGGGGAAGGGGCGCAGTGCAGTAGGGGAAGAGACGGTAGTAAGGTACCGACACGTCAAAGGTGACGTCCTGGGAGGACAGAACATGGCGCGAGGTGGGGTGGTAAAACTGCCAACCAGGCGCGTCAGGGGGGAAGCCAAGGAAGACGCAGGGAACAGCAAGGGGGGACAGCTTGTCCGCAGACAAGTCGCGTACAAACGCCCGAGATCCCCAGACCTGGAACGCAGACGCATCGCCAACCTTCCCCGTCCACCGTAAGGTTGGGGAGGTCTCTGGCAAGAAGACCCGGGGCTGAAGGTTGAGCTGATGCGCGGCGTAGTGAACCGCAAACGGCCATTGAAAATGGGGGGCAGCCGCATGCATCATGGACGTAGGAGCGACGTCCATGACCATGCCAATGCGGCGCTCAGCAATCCCATTTTGCTGTGGAGAGGCCGGAAGCGTGAAGGTCTGGCGGATGCCATGTGCACGACAGAAGGCTCCCAGACGGGCAGAGGAAAACTCCCCGCCTCTGTCAGAGTGCAGACGCAGAACAGGAAAGTCCGAGCCGAAACTCTCCCTAAGCTGGAGACGAGCTGCGCGGATCCAGTCGATCAACACCTCAGTGACGTCACCCTTGCTGCGCAAGGGGAAGACTGTGGTGTAACGAGAGTAGTCGTCAACCACCAACAGGAAGTAACGCTCGTGCCCCTGTCCACGGACGCGGGTGGGGCCCTACACGTCCATGTGGAGAGTATGCAGCGGAGCCTCTGTCGGAGGAAACTCGGATGAGTGAGGGGCGGCGCGCTGTCGCCCCTCGACACAGGGGACGCAGGTAGGGCCAGGCTCCGGAGGTAGGGGAGGGAGGGACCGGGGGAGACCAGAGACAAGGACACGGGAGGCCATGCCTCAGAGACGAGGCAGGGAGGGGTGACCAAGGCGGTGGTGCCAAAGGAGAGTCTGGTGGGACAGGAGACGACACGAGCAGGGAGCAGACTCAAGACCAGACCTGGACACTGCAGCAAACACCTGACTCGACGCAACTACCTAGCCAGACTCAGCAGCCGGAGGAGACTCAGTAGTGAGGGTGTACAGGCTTGACCCCGGCCGACGGGTGAACGTGGCCAAGTGTCGGCCTGTCCGAGCACACGTGCAGTGGGTCACCCGCTGACTCGCAGGAGTGAAGTGGTCATCCCCCCTATCCTGTAGGTCCGCTCCACTCACCAAGTTCGTAGAGAATGAGGGGAGGTAGAGACCTGACAGGGTGCCAGAGGGGGCTGCCGGGCACGGTAAGACAGTGGAGAAGCTAGCAAGGACAGGACCCCCAGAGGGGTCCGCCAGGGAGACTGCAACCGGCCGACTAAGCGGCGTAAGCGTGGTGCAGTCTCGAAAGAAGGAGCGGGAAGCATCCGAGTCAAGGGTGAAGGTGTATAAGGCCTGAGCCGACGTAGTACCTGAGACAGCACACTTACCAGCACCTGGGGCAGTAGACGCACTAGCACCTGGGGCAGCAGATGCACTAGCACCTAGAGCAGCAGCCTCACCAGCACCTAGAGCAATAGCCTCAATGCCCGGGTCAGGCGGTACACACAGGTAAGAGTCACCCTGAACACTAGCAGTCACTGCGGAGATAACTGCTGCAACGGAAGCTAGGCTATGGGCTAGGCACGTGTGCTCGTGTGATCTCTGCGTTCATTCACTTAGTCGTTTCCTTGTGTTCACGCTGCTTGCTAGTTCACGGGGAGAAATGGCAAGAGTTTCACTAGGAAAACATGACAACAATGATAGCAACAACATTGGCATCACAGACTACATCAGTGCTAGCTAGGCTGCTGGTCGACCTCCAGCACAGCACGGTCGACCGCGCTCCAGCGCAGCAGCGCTCGCACCGCTCCAGCGTTGCAGAGTAGCGGTTCGCCAACGTTGCAAGTCCACGGTGTGCCAGCGCTGCACCAAGTCGGCTGCACAGCGTTGCACCCGCAGGACAACGGTGCACTAGCTTCGCAGGTGCGCGCAGCTGGTTGGCGCTCCACACCTTGTCACGAGCACAGCGCAGACGCCTGGCAGATTCCACACCAGTGACTGCGCCCACCAGCCACATCGACCTCGGGATACCACCCCCGAGGTCGGCATCGTAGACTCCACCCTGGCGACACTTGCGCACGTCGCCCGGGTATCCCAGTCGACCAGGCAACCACGCCTGGCCGACTAGCGCAGTCCGTAGCCGGCCACGCATGCCCGGCGTCCCCAGTCCGGCGTCCAGGCGCCCAGGACACCTTCCGAACCTCCAGGTCGGCGTCCCTCCTCCCAGGACGCCGACCAGACGCCCAGGTCGGTGTGTGGGCCCCCCGGGACGCCCAGGTCGGCGTCCGGACCCTAGGGCCCCGTGCAGACGCCTAGGTCGGCGTCTGTCCTTCCAGAAGGCCGTGCAGGCGCCCACGACGTCGACCAGGCGCCCGGGTAGTCGTGGCGACGCCCAGCTCGGCGTCCAGCTTCCCAGGACGCCGTCCAGGCGTCCGGGACGCCAACCAGGCGTCCAGGGCGGCGTCCTCCTGCTCGGCGCCCTCCAATCAGGCGCCCTCCAGCAAGGCGCCCTTGCAGTGGCCCCCGTGCCCACTGGTGCAGGTCGGCTACAACCTACGCACATCCAACCACAAGGTTGGCTCCGCCCAAGCAAGGACGGGGCCTTACAACACTCCCGTTTACACTCCCCTGCCGCGTTCACGCTTGGCCCCAGCCCACACGGCAGTACAGCTCCGAGAATAGCCCGTCGGCGTGCACCCAACACACAGCACGCCGGTCACTGCACCAGCCATGCAAGAGGGCATGGCACCTACTGCTGCACGTCGTTGTCGCCGTCGCCCACGTCTGCCAAGCGCACCTGGCCGTTTGCGACGGAGCACCGGTTGAAGGCCGGATATTGCAGCGCCTTCGTCAGGAAGTCGGCTGGCTGCTCAGCGGTCGGGATGTACTGCAGCGAGAACTTCCCACGCTTCACCATGTGCTGCAGCCAGGCCTGTCGCCGCTCAATGCTTGTCAACCCCATGCCCTCGGCGACCGTGATGGCCAACTTGTTGTCCACGCGCACGACAGTCGGCTTCCCAGCGTCCAGCTGTCGGAACTCGGCGAGGAGGAAGCGAAGGCGGCGTCCCTCCTTGCCAACTTCAGTGGCCGCCACGTACTCCGACTCGGTCGACGACAGCGTCGCACACTTGATGCGCTGGCTCGACCAGGAGACAGCGGCCCCACCGTAGACGAACACATAGCCACCCGTGCTCGTCATGTTCTGCTTGTCACCGGCGTCGTCGGCGTCCACGTAGCCGACCAGCTCCAGCGACTCAGGTCCACCGCCGAACTCCAGGGTGGTGTCACGTGTGTTGGCGAGGTAGGCAAGGCAACGGTCTACCTCGCGCCAGTGCTCGTCGCTCCTCACCGTGAGGCCGCTCCCCAGCTTGCTGCAGGCGAAGGCGATGTCCGGCCTCGTCGTCGTCGCCGCTAACTACAATGAGCCGACCTTCTGCCGGTACTCCTCCTCCTGCCGTTCCTGTGCCTCCTCGTCGTCGAAGGTGAGCTCGGCGTAGGCGTCGACCGAGACCGGCGTCTTCGGGGTGCGCCCGGTCTGCTCCTCGTCGATGAAACGCCTACGCAGCTTGTCGACGTAGCCCTGCTGGTGCAGCCACAGCTTCCCCGCCGACCTGTCACGCACGATCTCCAGCTCAAGGTACGTTTGCACCGGCGAGATCTCGCGCAGCTCGAAGGTGGCTTCCAGCAGCTCCTTCAGCTCCTTCAGCATCGCGGCGCTGCTGCTGGCGGCAAGCAGGTCGTCAACGTAGACCAGCACCCAGCAGGCCACTCCGTCCTCGCCGACCTTGAAGTAAAGAGCCTCGTCGACCTGGCTCTTCTTCCACCCGGCGCCGACCAGCACATCGTTGAGCGCCAAGTACCACAGCAGCGGAGACTGCTTCAGCCCATAGAGGCTCTTCAGCAGCCTGCACACCCGGCCGGATCCATCGTTGAAGTAGTCAGGCTGGTGCATGTACAGCACCCGGTCGAGCTTGCTCTGCAGGAAGGCGTTCTTCATGTCGAGCTGCATCAGGTTGAGGTTGAGGACGGCGACGATGCTGAGGAAGATCCTCAGCGTGACGTAGCTGCCCAACGGCGCGAACGTCTCGTCGTAGTCGGCGCCGTACACCTGCGTGAAGCCCTTCACGACTAGCCTCGCCTTCTCTCGCTCGACGGTGTCGTCGATGTGGTACTTTGTCGTCAACACCCACCGGTTCTTCATGATGTTCACTCCCAGCGGGCGTTTGACCAGCTCCCACGTTCCCATGTTGAGGAGGCTGCGAATCTCCTCCTCCATGGCGGCCTTCACCGCCAGGCCCTTCCAGCTCGCCAACGCCTCCTTCACCGACATCGTCGAGATGTCCCAACGGTGCTCGGGGTCAGCTAGCATATCGGGGTCGAGCTCTGGAAACTCCTCATCCTCCTCGGCGTCGTCGTACAGCAGGTCGTCGGCCTCATCGTCCACGTCGTACACCGTGGTGAAGGCAGCGGGGACGAAGAAGTCAGGCGGCCTCCGAAGTCGGCCTGAACGCCGTGGTTCTGGCTGGACCTCCTCGGCGTCCCCTCCATCGTCTTTGTCGTCGCTGCCCTCGGCATCCTGCTGCTCCTCAGCCGGCGTCGCAGCCGACTGCTCCACTGTGGTCGGCGTCCCAGCCGACTTCTCCCATGTGGTCGGCTCCCCTGCCGACGACCCGGTCGCCAACTGCTCCTTGATCGGCGTCGCTGCTGCGTGCTCCTTGGTCAGCTGCTGTTCTGCAGACGTCTCCTTCACCGAAGTTGGCTGCACCACCTGCTGCCTCCCGGTCGGCGTCAGCTTCGCTCCCGTGCCGCCTTGCACAGCAGCACGTTGGCCACCGGCGATGCTTGGGACCGGCGCCACAGGTGACGCACCCCGTCTCCCCTCATCGCCGGAGGCTGACAGCAAGGTCAGCCCATGCAAGTCGGCAACAAGGGGAGGGGCAGGTGGAGTGCAAGGAGCGGGGATGTCCTCGGCGTCCTCACCAGCAACCTCACCGACCTCGGCAAGTAGAGACGGGGTCGTCGTCGAGGTGTCCGTTGGCGGGGGAACCGGCATCCGCCCTGACGCCGGCCCGTGCGCTGACTTCCACACCTCCAGCGACATGCTCTCGTAGAACACCACGTCCGACGTGGTGACAACCCGGTTGTCGGCAATGTCGAGGAGCTCCCAGCCCTTGCTCTCCGCCGACACGCCGAGGTGAAGGCCCCACCGAGCCTTGGGCTGCAGCTTGCCTCCACGCTACTGCTCAGGGACCAAGAACTGCGCCATGCAGCCCCACACCCGCGCCAGCGACAAGTCGGGCTTCTTCCCGGTCAGCAGTTGGTACGGCGTTGTCCCCGGCGGCAGCGCCGACCTCTCAAGGCAGTTGCGGACCCAGACGGCCTGTCGGAGAGCGAGGTGCCACCAGTGGTGCTGCAAGCCCATGTGCAGCAGCATCGTCCGCACCGACTCCACCACCATCCTCATCTCCCGCTCCGCCATGCCGTTCTGCTGCGGGGTGTATAGGCAGGTCAGATCGTGGACGATCCCCTTGCCGTTCACAAAGTTGGTGAACTGCTTCCCGAGGAACTCCCCTCCTCGGTCAGAGCGCAGCATCAATACCGACTTCCTTGTCTGCCGCTCAGCCACCGCCAGCCACTGCACGAACACCGGCAACGCATCTGACTTCTTGGCGACCGGCTTCACCCACACGTAGCGGGTCTTGCGGTCCTTCAGCAGCAAGAAGTACAGGCTGCCATCCTTGGCAGTCACGCGGAACGGCCCGCACAAGTCGATGTGCACGACGGCTAGCACGTCGTCGGCGTCGGAGCCTTGGTCAGGGAAAGTGTGCCGCGCCAGCTTCTCGCCGACGCACGAGACACACGGTGAGTCGGCGCCCGTCGCCGACTTGAGGTCCAGCCCAATGGCGACCTCGTTCTTCGCCGAGTTCCTGATGGTGTCCATGCCGACGTGCGCAAGCCTTGTGTGCATCCTGTCCGGAGATGCCTTCGTCGCCGAGACGATCGCGCGCAAGGCCACTACCTCCGTGGTAGGCTTTGTCGGCGTGGCCGAGCAGGGGCGCAGATCGGTGCAGAGGACACGCCCGGTGTACGTCGCCTGACCGAGCACCTCCCCTGCTGCCAAGACGAGCAGCATCCCGTCGCCGTCCTCCTGCAGCTTCACGCCGTGCTCCTTCAGCTGGCCGGCTGAAAGCAAGTTTGCCCGCACACCCGGGACGTACAGCACGTCGGGGATGAGCACCTGCTTCCCGGCCTCCCCTTGCAAAGCGACGGTGCCGCGGCCCTGGACGTTCTGCAGTGCCCCATTGAAGCCGCAAACGTGCTTGATGGAGCTGCTCGGCTGCAGGTCGACGAAGACTTCCTTCGTCCCCATCAGGTGGTGGGAGCAACCGCTGTCGAGCAGGACCACCGCTGGGTTCGCCTGCACAGCTGCCGCCACCGCCTTGAATTCCTCCCCGGCCTCTGGCGCCAGCGAGACGGTCGGCTCCACGATGCCGACCAGCGAGCACGACGCCGTCTTGTCGTCCCGCCCCTTGCCGCCTGCAGAGGAGTCGGCGTCCTTCGCCGAGGTCGACGTTGTCGACTGCTTCTCCTTGCGCGGCTTGTTTCCTCCTCGACGAGGGCGATGACTGCCAGACCTCCCGCGGCCTCCCTTGGCGTCGTCGTCGTCGGAGTCACTGCGGTCGGGGCACTTGTAGGAGAGGTGGTCGGGGTCGCCGCACAGCCAGCACTCCCGTCGTCAACCTCCTCCTCCTCGACTGCTGTCTTTGGCCGACATCTTCTTGTCGGCGTCCTTGCTCGGCTTCCAGCCACTGCTACCGCCACCGCCCGACTGCCCACGCTGCCCTGGTCGGCCTCCTTGCTACGTCGGGGCGACGAAGTTGGCCTGCGCCAAGAGCTCCTGGGATCGCTCGGCCTCATGCATCGCCTCGTCCTGCAGGATATACGAGGTCAAGTTGTCCTCGTTGAGAGTCGCCGTCGTGCTCGGCGCCATGGACAGCCGCTTTAGCAGGTTGTAGCTGCTCGAGAGTCCCTGCATGTCGTGGGTGACGTACGACGCTGTCGAGTACTGCGCGCCGGCCATCCTGATGGTGGCGAGAATTCGCCGGGCCCGGTTGCAGTAGCCGGTCGCCGTCTCCTCGTCGCCCATGCTCAGATGCGTCAGCTGTCCCTCTATCTGAGCGATGAACAAGTCGTCGGTGACTTGATAGGTCGACTCGATGAAGTTCCACGCCCGGTGGCCGGCGTCGAGGTACTCTCGGCACCACTTCAAGGCAATCTACACGCCCGGCGAGCAGCACCGCGAGATGACCGTGAAGGTCAACAACTGCACGGCGCGAAACTCTGCACGCAGGTCGGGGTGGTGCTCCCCCGGTGTCGCCACGGTCCCTCGAGCAAAGCCGATCAGCCCGGCCATCTCCAGCTGGGGCTCGATGGCTTCCTTCCAGGTGAGGATGTCTTGTCGACCAACGAGTGGCGGGGTGACCAAGATCCTGTCCGGCGTAAACTTGAAGTAGCCGTAGCTCGGTGCGATCCCACCCGTTGTCACCTGGGTCGCCGACATCGGCGACAAACCACTTCGACGCCCACCGGCGTCGCCCTGCGAGGAGCCTGCAGCCGCCGACGACTGCATCCCTCGCGCCTGAACGCCGCTGGCTTCACCGGAGTGTATCACACCTCGCTGCCTCGACGTGTCTCCCGCACTGCTGCCGACTTGGCCACCTCCGGCGTTGACGCCCACGTCGACGCCGCCTTCGTTGGTCACCGGTCGAAGAGAAGCTGGTCGTGAAGAGGGATGTTCCATCGCCCACATGGAGCGGAGTCCTGCCTCAACGACTGCCCAGGGTATCGCCCCGTACTCCTGTGCCTCATGGCGTCTCCTCGCATCCTCCACCCGTCCCTCGAGTGTGTCCATCACCTCGGCGTCGCCTACGCGCACGCTAGTGACTGCACGGCTGCCGGTCTACGAACACTATCGGTAAGTGCGAAGTCGGCTAGACTAAACTACGTCGCGGTGTAGTCCACGCTCACCGCACCATGCGGAGATAACTGCTGCAACGGAAGCTAGGCTATGGGCTAGGCATGTGTGCTTGTTTGATCTCTGCATTCATTCACTTAGTCGTTTCCTTGTGTTCACGCTGCTTGCTAGTTCACGGGGAGAAATGGCAAGAGTTTCACTAGGAAAACATGACAACAATGATAGCAACAACATTGGCATCACAGACTACATCAGTGCTAGCTAGGCTGCTGGTCGACCTCCAGCACAGCACGGTCGACCGCGCTCCAGCGCAGCAGCGCTCGCACCGCTCCAGCGTTGCAGAGTAGCGGTTCGCCAACGTTGCAAGTCCACGGTGTGCCAGCGCTGCACCAAGTCGGCTGCACAGCGTTGCACCCGCACGACAACGGTACACGTGCTTCGCAGGTGCGCGCAGCTGGTTGGCGCTCCACACCTTGTCACGAGCACAGCGCAGACGCCTGGCAGATTCCACGCCAGTGACTGCGCCCACCAGCCACGTCGACCTCGGGATACCACCTCCGAGGTCAGCATCGCAGACTCCACCTTGGCGACACTTGCGCACGTCGCCCGGGTATCCCGGTCGACCGGGCAACGACGCCTGGCCGACCAGCGCAGTCCGTAGCCGGCCACGCATGCCCGGCGTCCCCAGTCCGGCGTCCAGGCGCCCATGACACCTTCCGAACCTCCAGGTCGGCGTCCCTCCTCCCAGGACGCCGACCAGACGCCCAGGTCGGTGTGTGGGCCCCCTGAGACGCCCAGGTCGGCGTCTGGACCCCAGGGCGCCGTGCAGACGCCTAGGTCGGCGTCTGTCCTTCCAGAAGGCCGTGCAGGCGCCCACGACGTCGACCAGGCGCCCGGGTAGTCGTGGCGACGCCCAGCTCGGCGTCTAGCTTCCCAGGACGCCGTCCAGGCGTCCGGGACACCAACCAGGCGTCCAGGGCGGCGTCCTCCTGCTCGGCGCCCTCCAATCAGGCGCCCTCCAGCTGGGCGCCCTTGCAGTGGCCCCCGTGCCCACTGCTGCAGGTCGGTTGCAGCCCCCGCACATCCGACCACAAGGTTGGCTCCGCCCAAGCGAGGACGGGGCCTTACAACGCTCCCGTTGACAGTCACAGCATACATGGCAGCAAGGATAGCATCATAGTCAAGATCAAAGATGGCAACCCCCGCCCTAGACAGATCTCCCCAGCGAGGGATCTCTGACGCCTCAGGGAACTGGTGACGCCACGCGTCCGTCAAGCGGCCGAAGCAGCGCTGGGTGGAGTGCGGGCCCCCGCACTACTCACCAGCGCGGTCGCCGGTACGGAGGACGTAAGTGCAGGGACCAGTACCCCCACCGCGCAGCGTACCACTCACGAAGCTGCTGAGGGGACAGGGTCTCACGACCGCGCTGCTGGTGCTGGCGCGGACCACCACCGGACCCACTCCTGTGCACAGAGTCGCGACCAGCTCCACCGCCGCCTCCGCCGCCGCCTCCGCCGCCTCCGCCACCTCCGCCACCTCCGCCGCCTCCGCTCCCTCCGCCACCACCGCCGCCTCCTCCACCTCCACTGCTGCCACCGCCGCCGCCACCCCCGCCACCACTCCCACCACCACCCCTACCCCCTCCACTGCCACCACCACCACCTCCACCACCCCCGCTAGCCCCTCCAGCTCCCTTGCCCCCCTTGCCCTTGCCGGTGCGGCGTCTCCCGCTAGGGGCGGACGCAGCGCCGACCTCGTAGAAACCAACGAGGTCGGCAGCAGCAGCAGAAGCAACAGAGGGCAAGAGGGGGGAGGGGGAACACCCCTCAAAGACGGGGGTGCGAGGGTCACCACGAGAGGCTCCTACAGCGACTATGCTCTTCTCTGCTGCTAGGAGGCGCTCCTCGAGGAGGTCAACGGTGAGTGTGGTCGGGCAAACTGAGAGGAAGTGGTCCCTGACTAAGCGAAGAGAGTCAGGGAGCCGTGTGACTATGTAGTAGAGGGTGATGTACATGGGGGGGGGGGGCTCTTGGCGCACAACTCAGTGGGAAGTGCAGCGCAGTAGCGAGTGTCACTAGTGTGGAGGTGCGTAATGAGGTCAGCGACTGTGGGAAAGACAGCAAGGTCAGGGAAGAGGTACGGTAGCATGAGGCGGCTCAGTGCAGCAGTGACAGGGAAGAGTAGCGTGCAACTACAGCGTCGTACAAGGTCTGAGCTCTCTTGTACTGGCTAAAGTGCGCACGCTTAGTGGTCGGTAAGTGGCGACGCACAGCAAGACGGGCAGCAGCATCGCGTGTGGCCCATTGTGAGCGAACAGTGCTGTCAGCAGTGGCAGGCGGGGCAGGGGAGGCAACAGAGGTGAGGTCGAACAGGGAGAGGCCGTCTGCCCTATTGCACTGGAGGAACAGCTGGAGGTCATCGACCTAGACCTCAAAGTCAACAGCACGACCCTTAGTATCAAAGGTAAGAACACTGGGGGTAGCCATGACTGCAGTGGCCTAGCAAGGAGTGAGCTCACCAGTCGAAGTAAGTAGGGCATGGGCGCGCCGGTAGGACGAGGAGCGGCTCGACGGCAGGGCGGCTCGGCTGCTAAGTGGCTCGGCTGCTGGGCGGCTCGACTGCTGGGCGGCTCGGCTGCTGGGCGGCTCGGCGGTTCGGCCACTGAGCGGCTCGGCGGCTCGGCTGCTGGGCGGCTCGGTGGCTCGGCTGCTGGGCGGCTCGGCTGTTGGGCGGCTCGGCGGCTCTACTGCTGGGCTGCTTGGTAGGGGCGGCGTTGGGGCCGTTAGGGGCGGCGACGGGGCCGCTTAGAGAGGGGAGCGGCGACGGGGCCGTGTAGTGGCGGCGACACGGCCGCTTAGAGGCAGCGACAGGGCTGCGTAGGGGCGGCAACGGGGCCGCTTAGGGTCGGCGACGGGGCCGCTTAGGGGCAGCGACGGGGCCGCTAGGGGGCAGCGACGAGGCCGCTAGGGGCGGCGACGGTGCCGCGTATGGGCGGCGACGGGGCCGCGTAGGGTGAGAGGCGGCGACGGGGCCGATAGGGGCGGCGACGTGGCCGCTAGGGGCGGCGACGGGGCCGCGTAGGGGCGGCGACGGGGCCGCGTAGGGTGAGAGGCGATGACGGGGCCGCTAGGGGCAGCGACGGGGCCGCTAAGGGCGGCGACGGGGCCGTGGAGGGGCGGCGACAGGGCCGCGTAGGGGCGGCGACGGGGCCGCGTAGGGTGAGAGGCGGCGACGAGGCCGCGTAGGGTGAGAGGCGGCGACGGGGCCGCTAGGGGCGGCGACGGGGCCGCTAAGGGCGGCGACGGGGCCGCGTAGGGGCGGTAACAGGGCCGCTTGGGGGCGGCGACGAGGCCGCTCGGGGCCACTAGGGGCCTGGAAAGGGCGGCAAAAAGGCGCGCCTCGGGCAGGAGCGACTGGCGCTCCGGTCAGAAAGGAAGTTTTCAGTGGTGGGCCCAAGGAAGCGTTCCCACTAGGGAACCTGCTCTATACCATGTGAAGAATGAGGAATGAATGAACTAGCACAAAGTTGGGTACAAGTAGGAAACCCTAGGAAACTGTACCCCATAGTGTCTACCCCACTATAGCCTACACAATCTATATAATATGAGTTTTACAGATATGAACTTCCAGGACCAGGGACAGCTGATCGGAAAGTTCATTCACGGGCTAAGCCAGCCCATGCAACAGGAGGTACAGGTGCACGTGTTTGAGCTGGGGCCAGAAGCCATGCTGAAGGATGCGTACGAGATCATCAAACGCTTGGAAACCGGGCGTCGGCTCTATGAGGTGGAGCGCATAGTGGATAGAGGACCAGAGAGAAGGCGGCCGGCGTTGGCAACGACTTCCGCATACCCGGAACTGGAAGATAGAGGGAGAGAGGAAGCTCAACGCTTCCACAACTGCGGGCTACCAGGGCACCTACGAAGGGATTGTCATAACCTGGCGGCGTGTTCGTTGTGCAGGAGCCGCGATCATATGCGACGGGAGTGCCCAGGAGCGCCAGTCTGCGCTCGTTGCGGGCGGAGGCGCTACTAGGAGGCAGATTGCTACGAGAACCGAAGGGAGCGACGGGGGACAGAAGGAGGAGAGGATAGGCAGGCCACCATGGCGTGCCTGCGGGCGCAGCTAGCGGATCCAGAGGCAGCAGAACAGAAGCAACCCGAAATGGTGGCGCAGGAGGAGGAAGAGCCGAATGAGCCGGAATTCATGTTGATGGCCCAGCTAGCCCGAGATCGGGAAGAATTGGGCTTGAGGGGAGCTGCGCAAAGACAGCTGTTTCGGGAGGATGAACGGCGGGAAGACGGGCCGAGGAGGAGACCAGCGAGAGTGTGGAGGCGGAAGGGGCAGTATATCGGCACCCGCAAGAATGAATGATCTGTCAAGCTACGGTCCAAACGATTGAACCAGGGGCGATCACAGTTGGGGGGTTAAAAGCTCAACGGGCGATTCTGGATACTGAGGCAGCGCATGTGCTTATCGTGAGGCGGTTGGCGGAGAAGTTACAGCTGCACAAGCCAGGGCGACTGATAGCAGAACGATACCTGCTGATGACCGCAGACCGCAGGGAAGCGAAGTGGATGCCCAAGACCTGGCAGTCCATGGTGCTGATGCTTAGTCGAGGGACCCCGGAGGAATGCACGCTGAGGGTATACAGCGGAGTGTCAGATGTCAGATTTATATGACATAGCTACTGTAGGTTATAGTGGGGTAGCACATATGGGGTACAGCTTTCTGGGGTTTGTACTTGTACCCAACTTTCCCTTAGTCATTTCATTCTCGTTCTCTTTTCTCATGGTATTGAGCAGGTTCCCTAGTGGGAACTGTTCCTAGGGCCCACCGACTTTTTTTTCCTGCCCGGGGCGTGTCTCGCCCCTGCCCGAAGCGCGCTTAGGGTCGCGCCTTCCCTAGCGGCCCCGTCGCGTCGCCCTTAGCGGCCAATCGCGCCGCCCTTAGCGGTTCCGTCGAGCCGCCCTTCGCGGCCGCGTCGCGCCGCCCCTTCGTGGCCCCATCGCGGCCCCGTCGTACCGCCCTCAGCGGCCCGTCGCCGCCCTCCCCCTGTGGCGCGTCGCCGCCCTTTCACCTACGGCCCCGTCGCCGCCCTTACAACTGCCCCGTCCCTGCCCTTGCAGCGGTCCCGTCGCCGCCCTCCCCTTACGGCCCGTCGCCTCCCTCCCCTTACGGCCTGTCGCCGCCCTTACAGCGGCCCCGACGCCGCCCTTATAGCGGCCCCGTCGCCGCCCTTACGGCAGCCCCGTCGCCGCCCTCCCCTTACGTCCCGTCGCCGCCCTTTCAGCGGCCCCACCGCCTTCTTCAGCGGCCCCGTCGCCACCCCTGCAGCGGCCTCGACGCCGCCCCTTCAGCGGCCCTCCCGCCGCCTCCTCTGTGGCCCCGTTGCCGCTCACTTCAGCGGCCCCGCCGCCCCTCGCGGCCCCGCCTTCCTTAGCGGCACAGCCGCCCAGCAGCCGAGCCGCCGAGCAGCCGAGCCGCCCAGCAGCCGAGCCGCCAAGCCGCCCAGCAGCCGAGCCGCCAAGCCGCCCAGCAGCCGAGCCGTCGAGCCGCCCAGCAGCCAACCGCCGAGCCGCCGAGCCGCCGAGCAGCCGAGCCGCCAAGCAGCCCAGCCGCCCAAGCCGAGCCGCCGAGACGCCCAGTCACCGAGCCGCCGAGCCGCCCAGTTGCCGAGCCGCCGAGCCGCCGGACTGCCCGAGCCGCCGGACTGCCCGAGCCGCCCTGTCCGGTAAGAGCAGCGCCTCTGTCACTGCACTGCCCTTACCCTACCGTTCGCGCTGCTAGTCTACTGCTGTCATGGCTACCCCTAGTGTCCTCGCTTTTCACGCTGAGGGTCGGGCCATTGACTTTGACGTCTGGGTAGATGACCTGCAGCTTTTCCTACAGTGCGATAGGGCAGACGGTCTCTCCCTCTTTGACCTCACCTCTTGCGCCTCTCCTGCCCCTGCTGCTGATGCTGACGCCACTGTTCGCTCACAGTGGGCCACACGCGATGCTGCTGCACGTCTTGTTGTGCGTCGCCACCTGCCTACCTCTGAGCGTGCGCACTTTAGTCAGTACAAGAGTGCTCAGACCTTGTACGATGCTGTAGTTGCACGCTACTCCTCCCCTGCCAGTGCTGCACTGAGCCGCCTCATGCTACCGTACCTCTTCCCTGACCTTGCTGCCTTTCCCCCAGTCGCTGACCTCATTACGCACCTCCGCACTAGTGACACTCGCTACCGCGCTGCGCTTCCTGCTGAATTCTGCGCCAAGAACCCCCCCGCCATGTACATCACCCTCTACTACATAGTCACCCGGCTCCCTGACTCTCTTCGCGTAGTCAGGGACCACTTCTTCTCAGTTTGCCCCACCACTCTCACCGTTGACCTCCTCGAGAAGGCCCTCCTAGCAGCAGAGAAGAGCATAGTAGGTGTAGGAGCCTCTCGTGGTGACCCTCGCACCCCCATCTTTGAGGGGTGTTCCCCCTCCCCCCTTTTGCCCTCTGTTGCCTCTGCTGCTGCGGCCGACCTCGTTGAGCTTGAGTCGGTCGGTGCGGCGTCTACCCATAGCGGGAGACGCCGCCCTGGCAAGGGCAAGGGGGGCAGGGGCGCTGGAGGAGCTACCGGGGGCGGTGGAGGAGGCGGTGGAGGCGATGGAGGGGGTGGGGGTGGCGGTGGGGGTGGTGGCGGGGGTGGAGGTGTCGGTGGCGGCAATGGAGGCGGAGGCGGCGGCGGCGGTGGCGGTGGGAGCAAAGGTGGCGGAGGTGGCGGCGGTGGAGGAGGCGGTGGCGGTGGAGGTGGAGCTGGTCGGGGTGGCGCTGCACAGAGGGTCGGCTCCGGTGGTGGTCAGCGCCAGCAGCAGCAGCACCTGCAGCGCACCGGTGACATCCCCCCCCCCCCTCAGCAGCTCCGTGAGTGGTACGCTGCACGCCAGTGGGGTGGGGGTACTGGTCCGTGCACCTACGTCCTACGCACCGGCAACCGCGCAGGTGAGCAGTGCGGGGGTGCTCACTCCACCCAGCGCTGCTTTGGCCGCCTGACGGACGCTTGGCGTCACCTGTTCCCGGAGGCCACTGAGGTCCCCCGCTGGGGCGAGCTTTCTAGGGCGGGAGTAACTGTCTTTGACCTTGACTTTGATGCTATTCTTGCTGCCATGTATGCTGTGACTATTAGTGATGAGGGTGACTGTTACCGGTGTTTTCCGCCCGACCCGAGCATTGAGACTGCTGCTCTAGGTACTGGTGAGGCTGCTGCTCTAGGTGCTAGCGAGGCTGCTGCTCTTGGTGCTCGTGCGTCTGCTCCCTCAGGTGCTGGTGAGTCTGCTCTCTCAGGTACTGCGTCGGCTTCGGCCTCCCACACCTTCACCCTTGACTCGGGGGCTTCTCGCTCCTTCTTTCGAGACCGCACCACACTCACGCCGCTTGGCCGGCCACTTGCAGTCTCTCTGGCAGACCCCTCTAGGGGTCCTGTCCTTACTCACTACTCCACTGTCCTCCCGTGTCCGGCGGCCCCCTCTGGCACCCTGTTTGGTCTTTACCTCTTCTGGTTCTCTACAAACTTGGTGAGTGGTGCTGACCTACAGGATGCGGGGGTTCACCACTTCACTCCTGCGAGTCAGCGGGTGACCCACTGCACGGACGCTCGGACAGGCCGACACCTGGCCACGTTTATACGTCGGCCGGGGTCGAGCCTGTACACACTGACCACTGAGTCTCCTCCAGTCACTACGTCTGGTCAGGTAGCTGCGTCAGGTCAGGTGTTTGCTGCAGCGTCCAGGTCTGGTCCTGAGTCTGCCCCCTGCTCGTGTCGCCTCCTGTCTCACGAGACTCTCCTCTGGCACCACCGCCTTGGTCACCCCTCCCTGCTTCGTCTCCGAGGCATGGGCTCTCGTGTCCTTGTCTCTGGTCTTCCCCGGTCCCTCCCTCCCCTTCCTCCTGGGCCTGGCCCTACCTGCGTCCCCTGTGTCGAGGGGCGGCAGCGGGCTGCCCCTCACTCCTCCCAGTTTCCTCCGACAGAGGCCCCGCTGCAGACGCTTCACATGGACGTGTGGGGCCCGGCCCGCGTCCGTGGACAGGGTCACGAGCGCTACTTCCTGCTGGTGGTTGACGAGTACTCGCGTTACACCACAGTCTTCCCCTTGCGCAGCAAGGGTGTTGATCGACTGGATCCGCGCAGCTCGTCTCCAGCTCAGGCAGAGCTTCAGCTCAGACTTTCTTGTTCTGCGTCTGCACTCTGACAGAGGCGGAGAGTTCTCCTCTGGCCTTCTGCGAGGCTACTGTCGTGCACGAGGCATCCGCCAGACCTTTACGCTTCTGGACTCTCCACAGCAAAATGGGATTGCTTAGCGCCGCATTGGCATGGTCATGGATGTCGCTCGTACGTCCATGATGCATGCGGCTGCCCCCCATTTTCTGTGGCCGTTTGCGGTTCGGTACGCAGCGCATCAGATCAACCTTCACCCCAGGGTCTCCATGCCGGAGACCTCCCCAGCGATGCGTCTGCGTTCCGTGTCTGGGGATCTCGGGCGTTTGTCCGCGACTTGTCTGCGGACAAACTGTCCCCTCGCGCTGCTCCTTGCGTCTTCCTTGGCTTCCCCCCTGACGCGCCAGGGTGGCAGTTCTACCACCCCACCTCTCACCGTGTTCTGTCCTCCCAGGACGTCCCGTTAGACGAGTCGGTCCCCTACTACCGTCTCTTCCCCTAACGCACTCCGTCCCTCCCCCCGCCACCGCTCTTCCTTGTGCCAGGTCCCCCCCCGGTAGACCCCCCCCCCCCTCAGGGTCCTGCCCCTTCAGGTGTGTCCGAGGTAGACGAAGTCGAGCCTGTCGAGGTTACTCGTGACTCTGGTGCTGCTGAGGGTGCTGAGCCTGGGGGTGCTGACTCTGGGGGTGCTGAGCGTGTGGGTGCTATTCCTGGGGGTGCTGAGCCTGAGGGTGCTACTACTGGGGGTGCTGAGCCTGGGGGTGCTGAGCCTGGGGATGCTACCACTAAGGGTGCTGAGACTGGGGGTGCTGAGCCTGGGGGTGCTACGCCTGGGGGTGCTGAGCCTGGGGGTGCTACGCCTGGAGGTGCTGCGCCTGGGGGTGCTGAGCCTGAGGGAGCTGGGCCTCCTCGTGTGGCGTCTGGCGGTGCTGGGCCTGGAGGTTCTCCGGGTGCTTCGTCTTGGCGGGAGCCACTCTCTCCACAAGAGCTGCGCGAGTGGTTTGCCCGGCGCTGGAGGCGTGCTGCTGGAGCTGGAGGTTCTTTGGGTGCTGAGGGTGCTAGTGCCGCGGGTTCTGGAGGTGCTCGTACTGGGAGTACTAGAGCTGCTGGGCCTGCGGGAACGACTGGAGCTGGAGCTGCTGAGGGTGTTGGCGCTGAGGCTACTGCTGTCGGTCCTAGAGGCGGTCCTGCTGGGGGTGCTACTGGTGCTGCTGGAGGTACTGGAGCTGGGGGTGTTGCTGGCGCTAGTGCTGCCGCTGGGGGTACTGGTGCTGTCCCTGCTGTGTCTGGAGTCGCCGCGCGGCCTCGGCCGTACTTCGTTCCGCTCCTTCAGCAGGTTCTTGGTCTCCCGCCTTCAACTGCTCCTCCTCCTCCCTTAGAGTGTCCACAGCCTGTCGTGTCACAGTTACAATTATAGCCGGCCTCCCCACTGCCTGCTCCTTCTCCCTACACTGGTCCTACTGGAGGTCTTGCTGAGCGTCGTAAGCCTGCGTCTTGCCCTGCTTCGCCTGTCTGTCCTGCTCGCACTAGTGGTCGTGCTCCGCGTCAACGTCCTCCTCCTGTCCCTGGCACACACCGGATGTCTCTACGTCCGTCCACTGCTCCTCTGCGTGCCCCTTTGCCTTCTCCTCGTGAGTCCTCTCTTCCTGATCTTGCCAACCAGGAGTTGGTCTCTCTTCGTGCTGCCAGTCCTACTGTCACGCGTCTCCTTGCTACTGTCGTGAGTGACCCTTCCTTTGAGTCCACTGCTGCGTCTGCCCTAGTTGCTGAGCTCTTCGACTTTGCTGCTCGCTGTCGTCTAGACTACGCTGCTAGTCTTGTCGGTGAGTCTGAGTCTGTCTGTCCTCTGTCCGTCGGGGGTGAGTGTGCCCTTGGCACGGACGTCCTTGAGGACAGGCAGGAGGAGTTCCAGTGTTTGGCCGCTGCTTCACCTCATCTCGTGTCCGTACTGCTTACCCCTGAGGGAGACCTGGATGCACTTGACATCCCGACTCCGCGCTCTTACGCGGAGGCGATAGAGGGTCCCTACTCCTCTCAGTGGCAGGCAGCTATGGACACAGAGATGGCTTCCTGGAAGTCCACAGGCATCTACGTTGACGAGGTTCCCCCGCCTGGGGCGAACATCGTCAGTGGCATGTGGATTTTCAGGGTGAAGCGGCCGCCGGGATCTCCGCCTGTCTTCAAGGCGCGTTACGTGGCTCGTGGCTTCAGTCAGCGGCAGGGAGTTGACTACTTTCAGACCTTCTCTCCCACCCCGAAGATGACCACTCTACGGGTACTGCTACACATAGCTGCTCACCGCGACTACGAGCTGCACTCTCTTGACTTCAACACTGCTTTCTTGCAGGGCAGCCTGCACGAGGAGATCTGGCTGCGTCGCCCACCTGGCTTCACTGGGTCTTTTCCTCCTGGCACCCAGTGGAGCCTATGGTGGCCAGTCTACGGTCTCCGCCAAGCGCCCCGTGAGTGACACGACACACTGAGGACTACACTTGCGGCTCTTGGGTTTGCTCCTTCTACAGCCGACCCGTCGCTGTTTCTGCGCACCGACACCTCTTTGCCGCCGTTCTACATCCTCGTGTACATCGACGACTTGGTCTTTGCCACAGCTGACACTGCTGGACTCGCCCACGTGAAGTCCGAGCTGCAGAAGAGGCACACGTGCACAGACCTGGGTGAACTGCGCAGCTACCTTGGCTTGCAGATCACCCGGGACAGAGCACGCCGCACCATTACCTTGACTCAGTCACACATGGTGCAGCAGGTCCTTCAGCGCTTCGGCTTTACGTACTCCTCGCCTCAAGCCACTCCTCTGCCTACTCGCTACTCGCTCTCAGCTCAACCTCCGGATGAGTCTGTAGAGTCGAGTGGCCCGTACCCAGAGCTTGTTGGCTGCCTCATGTACCTGATGACCTGCACACGACCTGACCTTGCATACCCTCTTAGCATTCTCGCACGCTATGTTGCTCCTGGGAGACACAGACCGGAGCACATGGCTGCAGCGAAGAGGGTGTTGTGCTACTTGTGCAGTACGTCGGGCATGGGGCTTGTGCTTGGAAGGCAGAGTCCAGTGGTCCTCACTGGGCACGCAGACGCTTCTTGGGCTGACGACCAGGCTACGCAGCGGTCGTCACAGGGTTACACCTTCAGCCTTGGTTCCGGCTCTGTTTCGTGGCGGGCTACCCGCTCGTCTTCTGTTCTCGGCTCCAGTTGTGAGGCTGAGATCTACGCAGGGGCCATGGCTGCACAGGAGCTATGCTGGCTCACCTACCTGCTGACTGACCTCGGAGAGCCGCCTCGTTCTCCTCCAGTGCTGTACGTAGACAACAAGGCCATGCTGGCCTTGTGTCGAGAGTAGAGACTGGAGCACATTGCTCTCCGCTACTTCCTTGCTCGTGAGCTACAGCAGCGTGGTCAGCTGCGCCTTGCGTACGTGGCCTCTGAGGCCAACACTGCTGATATCTTCACCAAGGCACTTGCGCCTTGTGATCATCAGCGCTTCTGTACTCAGCTGGGTCTTGTGCCTTCCTTGCCTCACTTGCTCACCCCTTGACCTTGTTTGTACTGTTGCATATATATATACACCTGCTCTTGCTTGTCTAGCCTTATATATATATGTAATCCTGCATGTGAACTGGCCTTGTGGCCTTGAACTTGTGTTTGGAATGTGTGGTGACTTTGTGATCCACCCTGAGCTTGCTTTGCTTTGCTTGACTGGTCTTGTGACCCCTTGTTCTCCCCCACTTTGCCTATGGGGGTGTGTCAGATTTATATGACATAGCTACTGTAGGCTATAGTGGAGTAGCACATATGGGGTACAGCTTTCTAGGGTTTGTACTTGTACCCAACTTTCCCTTAGTCATTTCATTCTCGTTCTCTTTTCTCATCAGAGTCGGAAGACTTTGACTTGCTGATAGAGGGTGGAGTACCTTTTCGGAATAGGATCAACGATATGCATGTGGGAGGAGAAAGTGCAGATCCGGGTGCGCTACTGGGAGGATGATGGCCCCATTGGGACACTGCCGGTGCGGTTCGTGCGAAGGGAACCAAGGGAATCTTACCAGTGCACTGAGGCGCAGCTATGCGAGGAACTTGTGAGGATGCTGGCGGCGCCATCAAGGGAAGGCGAGGGGGAAGCAGATCTGAAGTCGCTGTGTACGAACACGAAGAGGCTGCTGGGACCCACTGTAGTGCTTGAGCTTTTTGGAGGCATAGGTATAGGGCCGGCGGCGCTGCTGAAGTCGGGAGCACACGTGGATTTGTGGATTCTGGTGGAGAATGACATGGAGGCGGTGAAGATGGCATGGTGCCACGCGGATAAGCTCCAGAAAAGGTATCCGCATCATTTTTGCTCTGTTTCTATGGAGGAGAGTGCGCGGTGCGGAACCTGTGATATACGCCATATATACAAGAGTACCATACGGCGATGGGGAAGGATCGACGTGGTAATCGCATGGTGGGAGTGACAAGGCTACTCACGAGCGGGGGCAGGCAGAGGCATGAGGGATGAGAGGAGCAGCCTGTTCCGGGAGTTGGTGTGAGTGTTAAGGCCGATAAAGCGGGTGCAATGGGACGTCTTGTACATTGTGGAGAATGTAGATATGGAAGGGGATGCCAGAGAACAGGTGCAAGTGGCACATGAAGAGGTCATGGCGGCCCTTGGGCCTGGTGTAGTGGCAAATGGAGCGCAAGCGGGGAGCAGGACTCACCGAGTCCGCCGATACTGGGCGAACGGGGTGTGCGAGGCAACGCTACAGTGCCGTCTCTCACTGTTGGAACGACCAGTACCGCTGCTGGTTGAACACATTCTAGAGCTAGGAAGGATGCCGGCCCCAGTGAGGCATCCCGACCATCCGACGCAGTTTCCGTGCAACGAAATGGGGAAGCCGAGATAGGCATGGCCGACGTTCGTATCATACGAAGAAGCGGTCGCCTTCAAGATGCACGATGGGACACCAGGACCAGGCATGGTGTATGAATGCACCGCGCAAGAGTGGCAGGAGCCGACGGTGTTGGAGAGGGAACTAGCTATGGGGTTCATGAAAGATGCAACGGCTCACCCGGAGGTGACAGAGGCAGAGATGAGGAGGGCGCTGGGAAGGGCTATGGATCTCAACGTCTTGATGTACCATTCAATCTGGATGTACCATTCACAACTGCCGTGGAAGCGGAAGCGTGATAAAGCAGCGGCGGTCCAACCCCCAATATAAAGGGCGGCAGCGAAGGAGGCACTGGCGCGGGCCATGCTAGGGGAGATTCAAGACAATGAGAAGGTGCAACATGAGGGAGGACATTCGTTGGAAATGAGATGGGTGTACTTGTGGGAGGAGGATGATGAAAGGTCGGCTCTGTATGCGGAGCAAACAAAGATCTGGCTCTCAGGTGACCGGGAGGAGGCGGCGGTGGATACGAATTGAGAAGACTTCAGTTGGCTCGAGGAAGCCATTGAGAGGTAGAGAAGTAGGGAGAGTTATGAGCGAGAGTTCGGGTCGCGGGAATTCGCCCTGATGGTAGCAACAAATGAGGAGGATAGGGCAGTGACGGAAGGGCAAGGCGTAGAGGAAGCAGAGGGTGGGAGTACGGCACCGCAAGAGCCCACGGTGGCAGGAAGCTTACATTGGTCGGATGAGGGGGAAAGCCAGCATCGGTAGAAAGCGGGAGAGAAAGAGTAGGAGATAGGGGAAGGCATGGCGTAGGAGGACGCGGCAGAATTGAAGTAGGTGCTAGTTAAGTACCGGCCGACCTTTGTGTATACTTGGAAGGAAGTGGGAAGATGGAACATGGCGGAGGTCACCATAGAGCTAACCACGGAGGTACCCATGTATCAGCGGAGGCGACAGATGACAGTGGAGGAGATACAGATGTGCACGGAGAAATGTCAGGAGCTTATGTAGGCGGGCTTCATCCGAAAGTCTAGCTCGGAGCGGCGGCGACGGTGGTGGCGGCACGGATGGATTTGATGAGGCAGGGGCTGTCTAAGCGCATGTGCGGAGATTACCGAGGACTGTTTCAAGTCTCTATCATGAAGAGGTACCAAACACCAACGTCGGACGAGATATTTGATAAGCTAGCAGAGGCGCTAGTCTTCTCCACGTTGGACCTGCGGCAGGGGTTCAACTAGATCCCCATAGCGGAGGCAGACAAGAGAAAGACGGCCTTCCATGGGCCAGACGGGCAGTACGAGTGGAACACCCTGCCGTTCGGCTTGAAGTCAGCCTCCCCTAAGTTCCAGCGGGTCATGGATTAAGTGCTGCGGAACGTGTAGAACGCCGCGTGCTACATCGACGACGCCATCGTGTTCAACACTGATAGTCACTCGCATGTGAAAGACATGGAAGCCTCATTGAACGCCATCCAGAGTGCGGGCCTGACCTGTCACCCGGGAAAGTGTAAATTCAGGCAAACAACCATGGAGTACCTGGGGTTCGAAGTGGAGGGGGGGAAAATTGGGATCCAGAAGGCGAAGGTGGAGGTGCTGGATCGGGTAGCCATGCCGAAGGACATGAGCACGCTGCGAGCACTGCTAGGTTTCCTGAATTACTATAAGAAGTTCGTGCGGAACTTCAATTGTCGGGCCACCGCGTTGAACCACCTACTGAGGGAAGATCGTAAGTAGGAATGGGGACTGGACCAGTAGAAAGCAGTGCAGGACCTCAGGGAGCGGTGAAGAATGGGGCAGTGCTAGAACTGCCGAAAGCAGACCTGCCGTTTACCCTGTACACGGACTGGAGTAGCGCGGGCATGGGTGCGGTCCTAGCACAGATGAAGGGGGAGGTGGAGAAGGTAGTGGCCTTCGCAAGCCGTAGCTGTAACGTGGCAGAAGCCAACTATTCGTCGTGCGAGCGGGAGGGGCTGGCGGTGGTGTGGGCAGTGAAGCACTTTCAGGTGTACTTGCAAGGCAGGAAATTCACGTTGGTGACAAACCACCAGCCGCTACTGTGGCTGATGCAGACGCCGGATCTCATGCAGCGTAATGCCAGATGGGCAATGAAGCTGCAAGAGTACGATTTTGAGATCAAGCCCGGCAAGACCACGCAGCATGTGGATGGTCTCTCATAGAAATCACCAGCCATGCAGCTGTCAGCATGCCTGATGGCAATGGCAAAGGAAGCAGACCACGGGCGAGCGTGGGGGGAGGTGAAAGGAGGCTCCACGGACATTTGGGAAGACCAGGCAGCTCTAGCGTGGATCCAGGGGGTAACAATGGAGGAGGGAGCAGTACCCGCCAGAGTACGTGCTAGGGGTGAGCACTACCGCTGGTTCAAGGGGCAAGTGCAGCTGTGGACAGGGGAAGGTTGGAAGCACATGCCGCCCCCAGGTGAACGGGAGGGCATCATACGCAAAGTACATATGAATCTGGGACACTACGGGCCACCGAGAACTCAGCAGCTAGTGCAGACAGGGTGGTGGTGGGCAGGCATGCGTGGACTGGGTGTGGAAGTGTGAGACATGCTGTAGGAACCGAGCTGTGCTGGAGAGAGAAAAGGCAGAGTTGACAGCCGCTTCCCATTGTGAGTTTGGGTTACAGATGGTCACTGGTCATAGCGGGAGAACTACCGGTCACCACAAAGGGGAGAAGGTACATTATGCTGATGGTGGAACATGTCAGCAAGTGGGCAGAAGCGAGGCCACTGGTGCACAAGACGGCGGACGCGGTGGCCGAGGCGTTTGAAGAGATTGTGATAACACGGCTGGGGGCATGTGGAGAGGTACTGACAGACCAGGGAACGGAGTTCAAGGGGGCATTCGAGGAACTACTGAAAGCCACCGGCATCAGGCATCGCAGCACATTGCGCTACCACCTGCAGAGCGACAGATTGACGGAGCGGTTTGTGCAGACAGTGAAGAAAGGGCTAAGGGCCTATGGAGAAGAGCATAAGAGGGACTGGGATAGGAAGCTCTGCTGAATTAAGGCGGGATATCGGTTCAGCAAGCAGGCAGCGTTGAGGGGCGTGTCCCCGTTCTACCTGCTGTTTGGCAAGGAGCCAGTAATGTCGGTGGGAGCTCCTAGGCTCCTGCTGGATGTGGTAACCACAGGCTCAGCGGAGAAGTGAGTGGCGCGCGGGCGGCGTACCTGAGGCAGCTGCTGCCAGCAGTGATGGAAAACCTCCATGTCGCACAGCTCTGGGACATCGAGCGATACAAGCAGCGGCAGGAGGCAGGCGGAAAGGGGGCAAGGGCAGGGGTATAGGAGGAAGAGGAGGTGTACCTAAGGAGGCAGCGGAAGCATGCGCTGGACGTGGGTCTGTCACAGCAGCGATGGGCCGTGATGGAAGTGAAGCCATTTGGAGTCATAGTCCTGGAAGATGGGAAGGGTAAGCGTGTGGCAGACCATGTGACTAACGTGGCCAGGATTCTCACTCAGAAGGAGAAGGCAGGACCCAAGGGGCCCATGACGCGCGCGAGGACGGCTGCAATGCGTCATGGGAGGGGGCAGGAAGGGTCTGAACAGATGCAGGACAAGGGCAAGGGCAAGGACAAAGTGGGGTGAGGAGACTAAGGACACCGCTGGGGAAAATCGGGGGGGGGGGGGGGGGGGGGGGGGGTGGAGGAAGGAAAAAGGTGATGAAAACGTCAAACAGGAGAGGATGGCAGTGGCAGGAAAGGATGGCAGGGGTAGAACTGTCTTACCAGGGAAGGGAACATGAAGGCGGTGAGGAGGTTTCCGACATAGGAATGCTGATGCCCTTCAGATAGGAGACCATATTAGTCTTGCCGAGCTCACAAAGGAGCGCATGGATGACTTACAGCATCAATTGCACGATGACTCGCTCGAAATCCCGAAAATCACTCTTGCGCATGTCAGTTTCTGCACAAACACAAGCATCGCTAGCAGCACCGGCAAGAAACTCAAGCAGTGGAGCTCCTGCGCAGCCATAGCGCCGTCGTAGATCTCAGCCTCAGCAATAGACAAAGCAACTGACGACAAGCGCGTCGACCTCCAAGAGACACTGGGTGCCAGGAGAGAACGACGCAGTGATACCAGGACGGCAGCGCAACCAGATTTTCTCGTGCATTCTACCTTGAACGAAGGCAGTAGAGAAGTCCAGTGAGGCTTGTAGTCACGTTGTGCTGCAATGTGTAACACTAGAGAGTGGTCATCTTCGGGGTGGGGGAAAAGGTCTTAAATCTACCCCCTCTCGCTGACTAAAGCCTCTCGCCACGTAGTGCGCCTTGAAGACAGGCGACGATCAAGGTGGTCGTTTCAACTTGAAGATCCACGTGCCATCGACTACGTTCACCCCAAGAGGATGACGAGCATCGATGTAAGTGCCTGTGGACCTCGAAGGGCCAACTTTGCGTCCATGGCTGCTATTCACTGAGAGGCCCAGAGTCCCGAGGCTACCTTATTCTAAGTGCGAGGAGTCATGATGTCAACAGCGTTTGGGTCACCCTCCGGAGCTAGCAGCATAGCACAGAGGTGGGGACCAATGGCCGCAAGGAAGGCTAGCTCAAACTGCCCATCCTCTAGGACGTCCCAGCCAAAGGCAGGAGCATCCCTGAGGGACTGAGGATGGGCAGTCTCAGACACCTGCTGACCTGCGTAGTCAAGGCGGTGGGTGGAGGCAACGTCAGCGGCAGCAAGACCAGATCCGAGACAGACTGTGGCAGAACAGTAGGGTCAGTGAACAAGGAAGAAAGGACACTAGAGACTGTAGGGCGAGCAACATAAAGTGTGTCAGATAATGGAGGAGGAGAGATAAGAAGGGATGATTTAGGACAACAGGAGGAGGGAGAGAACGAAGGCCGATGGAGTGGAAGCCTAGAATAAGGAGACGAGTGATGACCACGAGGGGGACGAGGAGGAAAGGGGCCAAGAGACGGATCAGGGAGAAAAGGAGGAGACAGCGAAACTGGTAGGAAAACAAGCCGGAGAAGGGTCCGGGATGTTATAGACTAAGGACGGAGTCTATGAAGATTAGGAGCCGAAATATCTCAAAATCGTTGGACTAGGATTCTGGACAGAATTGTCGACTTCACAGAAAACATCGTCGATGAAAATTTCACCGTTAGAATGATCTCAAACTCGATATGTTGTAGCTCTTGATCGTGGCTATCTTTCCCAATTTGAGTCGTATCCAAAGATGGAGTATAACTTGAGTTATGAATTTCGGCGCACTAGGGGGTATGCTACCATAGCAACTTAACTCAATCACAATTTTCTCAAGATCCACACAAGAAAGTTAGAGTAGCAATCAACCAGGTAGGAGTGAAGAAGAGGACTAGATGGAAGGTCCCCAAGGAGTCCCCAGCCAAGGAAACCCCATACCACACAATTCCCCTCCCTATAGCCACCTCACAACTTTGACATTTGTCACTTTACCAACCCATGCCATCCACCTCACCCAACTTGGCCACACTTGCCAACCTGGTTTGGCTTCTCCCAACCATTTGGCATCCACTAGAGTAGTGATGACGAATTTCCCAACCCCCAATGGTCTATGCCCCTTATGGAGTCACCCCACAAATTCCCAAAGTTGCTGCAACCAAATATAAGAAGCATACGAACTTCAACCGTTTGTAACTTTCTCGTTCGTGCTCCGATTGAAGCGATCCTTGGTTCGTCAGAATGCTCTCGAGCAGAGGAGTCACTTCAGATATCTTCTCAAGAAAAATAACATTCACACACACTCAGAAAATCCAAACCACGCCAAATACAAATTCTTGCACACACCACGCATGCAACGCACGAACATAGGATGGGAGGTAGACAGACGTGAATGCAAATGATAGCATCACATAACACGGGATAGGCAGTGGAGGGGAGGAGGGTATCTATTGTCAGTGTAAGGAAGATCAAGGACGACCTGCGGTGGCTGCGGCTGCGGTCGGCAGCTGTTGATGCGGGTGTTGCTACTACTGCTGCTGATGCTGCAGCCTTGCCGACTAGTGCGAGCCTATCGCACCTCCAGGATCCAAACCTCTAGCATCAGCACCCCCAAAACCAGAACCTCCAGCGTTCGGGTGCTACTGCTTCTGTTGCGGCTGCGGCTGCTGTTGCTGTTGCTCCTGCTTCTGCTGCTGTTGTTGTTGCTGCTGCTACTGCTGTTGCTGTTTTTGTCTCGCCAAATGCCGCGAGCCCTCTGCTGCTGCTGCAGTCTTGCCGACTAGTCCGGGCCTATCGCACCTCCAGGGTCCAAACCTCTAGCATCAGCACTCCCAAAACCAGAACCTCCAGCGTCCGAGTGCTACTGCTGCTGCTGCGGTTGCGGCTGTTGTTGGCGCTGTTGCTATTGCTCTTGCTCCTGCTGCAGCAGCTGCTGTTGCTGTTTCTGTCTCGCCAAATGCCGAGAGCCCGCTGCACCTCTGGGGTCCGTGCCTCCAGGGTCACCACCACCAGATTTAATACCTCCAGGGTCTGCACCCCAGAGCCAGCACCTCCAACGTCAGCAGCCTTAGTAGCAGTATCCTCAGGGTTCGCACCCTCCAGCACCCCTCGAGTCCACAGTGACTGGCCACTGCGGTGACAGCTGCTGCGGCGACTACGAGAGGAGGCCAGGGACGGAGGAGACTGCGGGGTGTCATGCGACACATCAGACGGGACAGGACGCGACGAGGGGTGGGAGGGGGGAAGGAGGTTACGGGAGGAGTGGGACCAGGGGGGGGGGGGGAGTGAGGAAGAGGGGAATGAAGGGGACTGGGGTACAACAGTGGGGGTGACGAGTGTAGAAGCGAACAGACTCATTAAAGGTGACGTCCTGAGAGTTGAGGAACCGGTGAGACAAAATGGTAGAACAGCTAGTTAGGAGCATTTAGGGGGAAACCGAGGAAGACATAGGGGATACTGCAGCCAACCTTGTCCGAGTGAGAGCGCGAACGTGAGCAAGGCAGACACGAAATGCAGCCGCAACTAAATGAGAGACCCACTCCAGCGGTGGGTCGGCATACGAGCGTGAGAAACAAGGCCGCATGTTAAGCTGGTGCGCGGCGTGGCAGACTGTAAAAGGCCACAGAAAATGGGAGGCATTGACATGGCACATGGGGGTACAAACGATCTCCATGACCAAGCTAATTGCGCCACTCGGCGACCCCATTCTACGTGGCAAGTCCGCTAGCATTTAGGACTGGCGGATGACCTTCGCACGACCGAACTGCTCACATAGCTGAACTCACCACCGCGGTTGGAGTGCGGACGAAGCACAAGACACGCGTGCTAGGCACGGACAGCCACTTGTCACGTGAGGAGAACATCCGGCTGCTCACATAGCTGGCGAGCGTGCAAACTATGCAGCTGCTAGCGATGACCTAATGCAACAGCGTGTCAAGCGATAGCACCGCTACGGATGGCAAGATCGTGATGCGCGGTAGTAGCGCAACGAACGGCAGCAGCGCGAAGAGCGGCCTGGTGACTACCTATCTGGGGTTTGGATTGAGGGGCCGCGGAGGCCTAGTGGGGCGCGAATCGACGGGGCTATAGGGGAGCCTTAGGGGGCGTGAATCGAGGGGTCTGCGAGGCGCGAAGTGAACCAAACTATTAGATGATTGAAATCGGCGCTACCTAGAGCATGAAACCTCGAGTGGACTTGCTCACCAAACTTGAATTGTGACTGTTGAAGCATGACACATTGGCTTTGGGGAAGCAAGCGGAGGTGAAAGACATGGGCATGGCCATGTTCAAGGGTGCTGACAGGAAGGTGGCAGGCCTCAAGAAGGTGCTTTTGGGTGCCCAACCTTGCAGCCAACCTGATTTCCGTGCGGCGGTTGCAAAAGGCCAGCATGGACACGAGCTCGAAGGGTTCCAAGACTTAAGGCTTGGCGAGCAAATTCTATGGAACCTTTACGAGTACATGGATGTCTATAATGAGGTGTGGCAGATTCTTGTGGTTCTTATGCCTAATGAGAGGCAAGTGGCAGCATGCATCAGCAGCAAGGGTAGAGCGGTTGGTAGCTGCAATAATACGAACGATGATGCCAAGGAGAATGAGTCCAAGAAGAGAAATCTTGGAGGGACCAACAAGTTGTAGGATCACAAGGAGATTTGTGGAGCAGCCAAGCAGCAGCAAAAGGGTGAGGAGAACCCCAAGGCCATATTCAAGGGTGGCGATGGAAAACAGGTGGGCCTCAAGAACGCCCTATGGGCGCCCAACCTTGCTGCCAACCCGATTTCTGTGCGGTAGTTACTAAAGCGGCGTGGACACGAGCTCGAAGGGTTTTAAGACCTACACCACTAGGCTTGGGAAGCGGATTCTTTGGGTCCTCCATGGACACGAGCTCGAAGGGTTTTAAGACCTACACTGGTAGGCTTGGGCAGCGGATTCTTTGGGACCTCCATAAGGACTAGGACGTCTACAATGAGATGTGGCAGATTCATATGGTCTCAATGCATAAGAAGAGGCAAGTGGCAGCAAGCATCAGCACCAAGGGTGAAGCGGTTTGCAGTGGCAACGACAAGAACACTGACACCAAGGAGAAAGAGTTCAAGAAGAGCAATTATAGAGGGACCAGCAAGTTGTGTAATCACAAGGAGATTGGTGCAACACCCAAACGGCAGCAAAGGGGTGATGAGAACCCCAAGGCAACAGCAAAGGAGGAGTACAGGGAGAGCAACTAGGGCACTATTGCGAGTGCCGCGCACTCCAATCCGACTTCTGCTACAGGGGAGTGTGATTGGCTGACCCTGATCGGTGACTGGGACATGTGGAATTGCCCATTTTGCAGAAACTAGTGAAGCAAGAGATGGTTGCTGGGATAAGTGTGAAGGGGGGGGGGGAGTGGTGAGATACTTGGCTGTCCGACATGCATGCAAGCCAAGTTCAGTCATTTCACATTTTCTAGCTCGGGGACATCGGCTAAGACAGCACTCGATGAGGTGGCGATGGATCTGGTGGACCCCTTGAAGCTTGGAGCTGATGGGGCTGAGTATTTCCTCACCGTAGTCGATGCTTGCACCCGCATGACTTGGGCATATGTGCTATCCAAGAAGAGCGATGTGGCTGATACGGTGTGAAGGCGGATTGGTTGCCTACGGTGGAGCGGCAACAAGACCAGCTTGTGAAGGCAATCCGCATTGATCGAGGGGGGGATTTCATGAGCAAGGAGTTTTCTATGACGCCGAAGAAGGACAGTATAAGGCACTTCCTTGTCATGCCATACTCCCCTGCAATGAACGGCATTGCCGAGCGAGCGAACCTTACACTCACGGAGAAGGCTCGTGGTCTACTCATTGAATCCGGGCTACCCGACTATTTCTGACCAGATGAGGTGCGGCATGCTTGTGTGGCCAATATCAGAGCCTCAACTCATGTGGGAGCAGACAAGTGGGCGGCCTATGAGGAGTGGATAGGCAGGAAACCGAAGGTGGGCATGCTTCGGTTGTTTGGGTGCATGTGCACGGCACCTGTGCCTAAGCAACTTTGGCACAACAAGCTTGGTGCCAAGGTGATATGGGCGGTGCACTTGAGCATGGCTCAAAACAGCAAAGGGTGGCTTCTTTTGAACCCATTCACCAAGAAGTTCATGGTGAGCAGGGAGTGCACATTCACGAAGAACCCCGTGTACAAGGATTAGAAGGCGAAAAATGAGGCGAAGATAGGCGTGCAACTTGATGAGGTGAAGGGATCTGACTTGGAGCATATGGAGCTGCCAATGGAGTTGAGCAGCAGCACCAACATCACAAGGTAATCTCCGCTTGAAACTGAGAGAGAGGAGGCCAAGAATGGAGAGGAAGAGGGGGAGGAGGTGCAGCAAGCGAGTCAGCATGCACCCATAATTTTACCTCGTGCTACAAGTGCTCCTCAGATTCGAGAGCATTCAAGTCCCTGCGCCTGAGGAGGAAGGAAAGGGCAAGAAGAAATTGCAAGCCCCCAATAGGCTGAGGTATGGTGCGGCAGGAAGGCCAGTCAAGTCAGCCTTGACCGGAGCAGCGCTCATAATTGGAGACGACGAGGAGAGTGAAGGCGAGAAATGTGCCTTTGCGTTCTTCTCTCCGGTGGAAATGCCTGGGGAACCAGCAACTCGTAAGAAGACCTTAGAGAGTAGCGATGCTGAGGAGTGGAAGAAGGCCAAGGATATTGAGATGGAGAGTATCAAAGAGAAGGACATGTGTGAATTGGTGGAGCTATCGGAGGGGCGTAAGGCACTTACGTCCAAGTGGCGCTGACTGGAAAATCGAGCGCTACAAGTCTAGGCTTGTGGCCAAGGGGTATGAGAAGAAGGAGAAGGTGGACTTCAACGTGTTTTTTCCTATAGTGAAGCCCAAAACACTGCAAACTCTCCTCACAGGGGCTGCCAACGTGTTTTCTCCTATAGTGTTTTTTTTTCTAGTCGCGTGTCAAGTCGTCGTTTGCGTGTTATATGCATTTTCTATTTTGACTTGTATCAAACTTTCGGCGTGTCGCATGTGCTTACAGCAAGCTTCTCTAAGGAATCAAGGAGGGATTTTGTAATGAAGAACCAGAGCTTGGGTTTCACAATTCTAGTGATGTTGGAGGTCGCCAAAACGGTAAATATCACGATAGTAAAAATAGTTGTATTGCATTGTGTAGTGTGGCATTTCTCTTGGTGTAGGCCCTTGTGGTGAGAAGTTTCGAGACCCTTCAGGGTTGGGTGTGGCATTTCTGGAACTTGGCTCTTGGGGGTTTGTAGAGGCTGTGAATCTTTCCGAACTCGAACTTCTTCCTAACATATGCTCTATTACCTTAGTGTTGTTTGACATCCATTCGCTCAAACTAAGATCAAGCCGTCAATCCTTTATCAAGTCGAGTGATTCAAATTTCCTAATGTAGAAGAGATCAAGATGCCGCAAATCAAAGTTACATAACATCATTCCATGTAGTAGTTAGTCTGCTATCATTGTTTAAACATGCTCTACCGAAATTTGTTTGTGCACTCTCTATTTTGTTTAAGACACATTTAAGGCTTTTCTGACTATAACAAGATCTAATAAAGCCAGGTGGACAGTGGAGCTAGATCTGCTTATACAGACTACCCTGAATTCAAATGAGTGCAGCTCGTAGTCGCGCTTTGCTGCGATGTGCATCAAATTTCGGACAATCTTTGGGGTGGGGGAGAAGGTCCAAAAGAAGTCTACCCCCTCTCGCTGACTTATGCCTCTAGCCACATAATGCACCTTGAAGACAGGTAGCGCTCGAGGTGGGCGCTCCAGGTGGCCGCTTCACCTTGAAGATCTAAATGCCATCAACTACGTTCTCCCGTGGAGGGGGAACTCCGGCGAACTAGGTGTCTGTGGACCTCCAAGATGCCATCTTTGTGTCCATGGCCGCTATCCGCAGAGAGGCCCTGTGTCCTGACACTGCCTCAGCATAGGTCCGAGGAGTCAAGATCTCAATAGCATCTAGGTCACCCGCAGGGGCTAGCAGCAAGGCACAGAGGTGAGGAGTAGATGCTGTAAGGAAAGCCAACTCAAAGTGCCTGTCCTCTAGGACCTCCAAGCCAAAGGCAGGAGCACCTCGAGGGACTGAGGAGGAGCAGGAGCAGACACCAGCTGAGTGGCTTAGTCAAGGCGGTGGGTGGAGGAAAATTCAGTGACAGTAGCGACAAGAGCCAAGACAGACGACCAACGAGCAGTAGTGTTAGTAACAAGGGAGGGAGGGATACGAGGGGCCGTATGGCGAGCAGCACGGAGAAATTCGGACCTGGAGGGGGTGAGACAGAGACCGCTGAGGAGGCAACGGTCGAATAGGAGGTGAGAAATGAATGGGGAAGAAAATGGAGGCCCATAGGGTGAAATCCAGGAATAGGAGACGAGGCACGAGAATAAGGGGCACTACGAGTGGTTCAGGGAGAAGCGTCACGCGACGGGTCAAGAAGGAGAGGGGGAGACACCGGAGAACAGGGAGAAAAACAAGCCGAAGACGTGTCTGGGAGAGGAAGTGGTGAGGAGGGAGAAGAACTGTCAGTGGAAGGCCAAGGAAGGCCAAGTACAACAAGGCACGACTGTTGTGGCTGCTGCTGCTGTGGCCGCAGCTGCTGCTGGTACAGAAGTTTCGCTGAACGTCGAGGGCCCACAGCACCCTCAGGGTCCACACCTCAAGTGTTACCCCCAGAAGCAGCACCCCCAGGGTCCGCACCCTTCACCTCTTGCACCCCCAGGGTCCACACCTGTTGGATGCACGTCATCCTGAGTGCATGTCATCCTAACGTCCTGCCGAGTGCTCATGCTATTCATACGTGCATTGTTTGCATGAGCATATGTCATTGTGCATGGCTGTTGGATATTATCATCTCTGTGTTTTTCTCCAAGTTTAAATGCTTGATCATGCAGGAGAACTCCAGAGCTTTCCAACGATACCAAGATCACCTTATTCCGACCAAGATCGCCCAAGTTACAAGATCTCCAAGACTTGGATTTCTTTTTACCTTTTGGGGTTATATCTAATTTGGGTGATTACTTGGACATGACTAAAAATGGATCTTTGGTTGGGTGGTTAAGGAAGACAACTTTGACTTTTGGATTGGGGTGGCTAGAAGTTTCTAGCATGGGTTGCAAATGTTGCAACACCTAGGCAAAATCCAACTAGATTGGATTTTGCATGTGACACTTCAAGGACCTCATGATGAGGGTTGCATCCTTGATACTAGGAAGGTTCCTACCAACCTTCCCTAGCTCTTGGAGAACCCCTTCCCTCTCATGGTTCTCTTGGAAGTCCCCAACTCCAACTTCCTATGCCCTAATGCTCGTACTTCCTCCACCTTTCTAGTTATGCGGCTGCTGGACTTTTTCACTTGGTTCTCACTCTATAGACCATCTTAACAAAATGATGTAACTTGGAGATGGTAGCTAAGCCTAAGGCGCAACATCCTACCGAACGGATTTGCGTTTAGTTGAGAAATGAGTTCATCGTAAGCTCTCAAAGTGACGGATCCTGAACAACAACAGCGACCGGTCGCTACGACTGTTATAGTCACAAGAGGCTCCAATGTGCCTAAAACGAAAGATAGAGTGCACAGCCGGATTTCTGCACAGCGGCTTCAAACGTTCATAGCGTTCTGGTCACAACTTCAAATGACCTGATTCAACTTGGATCTGGAGCGTCTCAACGTCGCCTACAATAGGCAATTTAGATCGCACAATTTCACCAAGTATTGACGACACAGTGTCGGTTTGAACGAACGGCACTATGGCAGCCACTATAGTCTTAGAACACAAAATAGGAAGAGATATGAAGAGTTACGAGTTGGGAATGACTCCCAGCTCCTACAAACCCCAAGAGCCGAGGTACAGTGATGTGGAACAGTGCCACACTGTCCCCAACCACGAAGGGTCTCGAAACTACCCTTCACTAGGGCCTACACCAAGTGAAATGTTACACTACACAAAGTAATGTAACTATCTTCAATATCTTGAGGTGTACCCTTTTGGCGAGCTTCGAAATCACTTGAGGCTTGACACCAAGGCTCGGGCTCTTCATCACAAACTCATCCTTGAGTTCTTGATGGGTCTGCTGCACACACCTGCGACACACCGAACGTTCGACACAGGACAAAATAGAAACCGCGCACGACAAAATAGAAACCGCGCGCGAGACACAAACGACCGCGTAACACGGGTCTAGCGATAACTCGCTATTGACTCAACACACACACTCGACATCATGACTCAACATTCATACACAATTATAAGCATGAAATATATATTATCCCATGCCCTCATACCATTCCATACACACACACATGCATGCACACGGACAACAAGCCGAGTGCAAACCATAGGGTTGCACCAACAAACCCCCCCTCGGATTGTTGGCCTTAGGATATGTTGCTCTCTCAGTTCAGAGCCATCCCAGCCAGCTTGCAACACTTCCAATGCTGCTGCTCCACCAGCCTCTTGGTCATCATGTCAGCCGGCTGCCCCGTGGTCTTCACGTACCGCAACTCAACTTCACCCGCGGTCACCATGCTCCTTGTCCAATGCCACTTCACCCTCATGTGCTTTGTGAGTCCATGCAACACAGGGTTCTTAGCAAGAGCAATGGCACCCTGGCTGTCACAGTAGAGTGGGGTAGGTCCTTGCTGCTCCTCCCCCAATTCAGCCAACAAACGCCGCTGCCACACAATCTCCCGTACGGCACGGAAGAGTGCCATGTACTCGGACTCCACCGAGCTCAAAGCTTGGTCAACCTGCTTCTTGCTCTCCCAAGCAGTTGGGCCTCCACCAACACAGCATATGAAGCCTCCCACACTTGTCATGTCCTCTGGTTCCGATGCATATGACGCATCCGAGTAGGCGGTGAGGAACAAACGCCCGGGCCTCAACACCATCCGCGCCCTTTTGGCGCCTTTGTGCCGCCGCCGAGTATTGCAGCCCAACGGTCGGTGTTTGGCCAAGATACTTGGCCACCCTCATTCCAGCTGCTACCTGCTCCTCATTAGGGCATTGCAAAACCCTAGCCAGCTGCCCGGTGGCAAACGCGACGTCCGGTCGGGTGTTTACCGCCGCATACATGAGGCTGCCCACCAACGAGTGAAATCGGCGCCTCTCCTCTTCTCCAACGCTCTCCTCCTCTGGCCCCTTCACACACTTGAACCCAGAGGGAAAGGGAGTAGCCACATGACCTTCACTCTGGCCGAAGTTGGCAGCCAACGCCTCTAGGTACTTCCGTTGGTGCACTCGCATGCTCCGCTTCTCCACGTCTCGTTCGATGTGGAGCCCAAGGTAGAAGTTCACGTCGCCAAGGGACTTGCACTTGAACTTGTCATGCAGCTTCAGCATCACCTCCTTCACAAGGTCAGAGGAGGGTGAGAATATGAGAATGTCATCCACATAAACCACCATGAAGCTCCTCTGCTCCCCCTCGCCAAGCATGAACAAGGAGTGATCGGCCGTTGAGGGAGTGAAGCAGATCTCCTCCAACACTTCGCGCAGCTTCATGTACCATTGCCTAGGGGCCTGCTTCAGCCCATAGAGGGCCTTCTTCAGCTTCCACACTCTGCCACTACCATCATCAAACCCCTCTGGCTGCGCCATAAAAATCTCCTCCTCAAGGATGCCGTTAAGGAATGCCGTTACGATGTCCATTTGTTTAACTACCCATCCTTTGATGGCGGCTCCCGCGAATAGGGTTCGCAGCGTCGTCGGCTTCACCACAGGAGCAAACAGCTCCTTGAAGTCCACCTTCTCCTTCTGCTGGTACCCCTTGGCTACAAGCCTAGACTTGTAGCGCTCGATCTTGCCGTCGGCATCCGACTTGATTTTGAAGAGCCACTTGGACGTTATCGCCGTACGCCCCTCCGGTAGCTCCACCAATTCAAACGTGTCATTCTCCTTGATGCTCTTCAGCTCACTCTCCATGGCCTTCTTCCACTCCTCAGCATCACTACTCTCCAAAGCCTCCTTGAGAGTTGCTGGTTCTCCCGGCATCTCCACCGGAGAGAAGAACGCGAAGGCACACTCCTCGTAGTCACTCTCCTCGTCGTCTCCGACCATCATTGCCGCTCCGGCCAGGGCTGTCTTGCCCTGCTTTCCCAGCGCATCATAGGTCAGCCTATTAGGGGGTTGAACTCTCCTCTTCCCCCTTCCTTCCTCCTCAGCTGCAGGGACTTGAAGGCCTTGGCGTTGCTGCGGTGTGGCTCGATTCCGTGGAGCACTTGTATTGCGGGAAGGGAGTGACGGTGCACGCTCGCTCACTTGCTGCACCTCCTCCTCTTCTTCCTCTGCATCATTGGCCTCCTCTCCCCCATTCACAAGGGAAGATTGCCTTGTGGTAGTGCTGCCGCTGCTCAGCTCCAAAGGCAGCTCCACATGCTCCAAACCGGAACTCTTCACCTCCCCAAACCGCACGCCTATCTTCGCCTCATTCTCCGCCTTCCAATCCTTGTACATGAAGTTCTCCATGAACTTGCAGTCCCTGCTCACCAAGAACTTCTTGGTGAATGGGTCCCAAAGAAGCCATCCCTTGCTGTTTTGAGCCATGCCCAAGTGCACGGCCCACACCGCCTTGGCACCAAGCTTGTTGTGCCGAAGATGCTTAGGCACGAGCGCTATGCACATGCACCCAAACACCCGAAGCATATCCACCTTTGGCTTCCTTCCTAGCCACTCCACATAGGGCACCCATTTGTCTGCTCCTACATGAGTCAAGGCTCTGTTCTTGGCCACACACGCACTCCGCACCGCATCAGGCCAGAAATAGTCGGGTAGCCCGGCTTCAATTAGCAACCCACGTGCCGCCTCCGTGATTGTGCGGTTCGCTCGCTCGGCGATGCCGTTCATTGCAGGGGAGTATGGCATGGTGAGGGAGTGCCGAATACCATTCTTCTTCAGCCACAACCCAAACTCCTTGCTCAGGAACTCTCCCCCTCGATCGGTGCGGATTGACTTGACTAGACGGTCTTGTTGCCGCTCCACCATCGGGAACCAATCCGTCTTCAACGTTTCAGCCACATCGCTCTTCCTGGCCAGCACGTACACCCAAGTCATACGGGTGTAGACGTCCACAATAGTGAGGAAGTACTCAGCTCCAGCAGCTCCAAGCTTCAGGGGGCCCTCCACGTCCATCACCACCTCATCAAGTGGTGCCTTAGCTGTTGCCTCCGAACTAGAGAATGGGAAACGGGTGAACTTGGCTTGCATGCACGTCGGGCAGCCAAGTACCTCATCGGGCTCCCCCTTCACACGTATGCCAGCAACCATCTCATTCTTCACTAGCTGCTGCAAGATGGGCAGGGCCACATGCCCCATGCGCCGATGCAAGGTGAGCCAATCACACTCCCCCGTAGCCGAAGTTGGATTGGAGAATGCCGCGCTCGCAATAGCGCCCCACATACTCTCTCCGTAGTCCTCCTCCGTTGCTGCCTCGGGGTTCTCCTCACCCTTTTGCTGCTCCTTGGCTGCTGCACCTCTCTCCATAGGTTCACCAAGCTTGCTGGTCCCTCCAGGTTTTCTCTTCTTGAGCTCAATCTCCTTAGCGCGACCGTTCGCGCCATCGTCGCTACCGACCGCTCCATCCTTGGTGCTGATGCTTGCTGCCACTTGCCTCTCCTTAGGCATAGGGACCACTGGGATCTGCCACATCTCGTTGTAGACATCCTTGTCCTCATGAAGGTCCCAGAGAATTCGATCGCCAAGCCTTGCGGTGTAGGTCTTGGCTCCCTTCGAGTTCGTGTCCATGCCGGCCTTTGCCAACCGCCGCACGGAAATCAGGTTTGCAGCAAGGCTGGGCACCCAAAGCACGTTCTTGAGGCCCACCATCTTCCCATCAGAACCCTTGAACATGGCCTTCCCCATGCCTTTCACCTCAGCTCGCTGCCCCAAAGCCGATGTGACATGCTTCACCGGTGACGGCTCGAGTTCGGTGAGCAAGTCCGGGCGAGGTGTCATGCTATAGGTTGCGCCACTATCAATCACCCAGTAGTCCAGGGGGTGTAGGGTCACCTTCCCCACAGCTGCTGGCTCCTCAAAGCCTTCATCCTTCTCTGGACCAGCCGGTGCTTGCGTCGACACGAAGTAGAATAGACCCGGGTATCGATCGTCGCTCGGGTCCTTGTCGTTGTCTCCGCTCTTCATGTTTGCAGCTCCGCCACCGCGACCGCCACGGCCTCCACGGCCTCGTCCTCTCCCTCCTCCTGCTCCTCTACCCTCTTGGCCTTGAGCAGGGGTCCAACCATCAGGGATTTTGTAGCAGTCGCGCCACATGTGTCCGCTCTTGTGGCAATAGTGACACTCGCCGTCGAATCGGCCGCGACCGCGTCCGTAGCTCTTGTCGTCGCTGCCGTAACCGCCACTCCCGCGGCCTCCCCGAAGTTGCTGCCACCAAACCTTCCTCCCCCTCGTCCTCTGCCTCTTCCTCGACCATATCCTCGGCCGATGCTCGCTGCCCCAGCGCCATCCGCACTCGCCAACTCACGGCGGCGGAAATCCTCTTGAAGGATAGCCCGCTTCACGTCTTCGAGCGAGAGGTGGGGCAAGTCGCGATTCAGGTTGATGATGAGCGAGGACCATGATTCGGGGAGTAGGGCCAGCAACTTGGTCTTCTTTTGGAGCTCACTATAGTTCAAATCCGCTCCCTCAAGCCGCGTCAACAAGTCGAAGAATTTCTGCACCCCTTCTTCAACCGCTTCATCCTCTTCAATTCGTAACGTCGCCATTTGCCGTTCCAACACCACAGCTACCGCCGCTGTTGCAGGAGCGTGTACACCCCTTGAGAGCAGCCCATGCTTTTGGTCCCTTCTCTGGTTCACGCTGGAAAGGCTTGATGTGACGGATTTGGCTGCTCCCCAACGCTTGCCAAGTAGGAGGTAGCCTTGTGCGCTCTTCCGCACCCACGGGCTCTTCTCCGGGTCGTTCTCGGGACGCTTCTCCGTTCCTTCCATCACCTCCAACAGGTCATAGTGGTCAAATATGTTCTCCATTCTGAAGGACCACTCAGCAAAGTTGTCACCATTGAACTTGTCAAGGCCAAATACTCTAGGCTCATCCCTAGATGGGCCAACACTTGGTTGCACGGGCGCCATGGTTGAATCACGGGGTTGGCCTTTCCTCAGGTCCAGCCATTGTCGAAACTGCTCCAAGGGGCTCTGATACCACTTGTTATAGTCACAAGAGGCTCCAATGTGCCTAAAACGAAAGATAGAGTGCACAGCCGGATTTCTGCACAGCGGCTTCAAACGTTCATAGCGTTCTGGTCACAACTTTAAATGACCTGATTCAACTTGGATCTGGAGCGTCTTAACGTCGCCTATAATAGGCAATTTAGATCGCACAATTTCACCAAGTATTGACGACACAGTGTCGGTTTGAACGAACGGCACTATGGCAGCCACTATAGTCTTAGAACACAAAATAGGAAGAGATATGAAGAGTTACGAGTTGGGAATGACTCCCAGCTCCTACAAACCCCAAGAGCCGAGGTACAGTGATGTGGAACAGTGCCACACTGTCCCCAACCACGAAGGGTCTCGAAACTACCCTTCACTAGGGCCTACACCAAGTGAAATGTTACACTACACAAAGTAATGTAACTATCTTCAATATCTTGAGGTGTACCCTTTTGGCGAGCTTCGAAATCACTTGAGGCTTGACACCAAGGCTCGGGCTCTTCATCACAAACTCATCCTTGAGTTCTTGATGGGTCTGCTGCACACACCTGCGACACACCGAACGTTCGACACAGGACAAAATCGAAACCGCGCACGACAAAATAGAAACCGCGCGCGAGACACAAACGACTCGCCGTAACACGCGTCTAGCGATAACTCGCTATTGACTCAACACACACACTCGACATCATGACTCAACATTCATACACAATTATAAGCATGAAATATATCTATCCCATGCCCTCATACCATTCCATACACACACACATGCATGCACACGGACAACAAGCCGAGTGCAAACCATAGGGTTGCACCAACAACGACGACCCCCAATGCCGCTGCTGCGGGGACTGTGAGGACGAGGCAGGGACGGCGGAGAGAATGTGAGGTGACGTGCAACACACCAAACGGGGCAAGAAGTGGGAGGGGGGGGTTGGAATCTACCAAGAGGAGTGGGAATAGGAGGAGGGCGGGGAGTGAGGAATAAGGGGGCGGAGGGAACGGGGTACCTCGGTGGGGGTGACGATTGTAGAAACAGACAGACTCATCAAATGTGATATCCTAAGAGCTAAAGAACAGCCAGCGAGAAATGTCGAGGGGGAACCCGAGGAGTACACATGTGATATGAGAGTTGAGAGCTTGTCTGCGCCACGGGCACCGGATATGAGCAAGGCAGCCCCACACACAAAACGCAATTGCAATACTAGGGGGACCCTGCCCAGAGGAAGGTCGGTTGTAAACCTGCGGGCGGCGTGAGCGGTCGGCGAGCTGATGGCGCGCGTGGGCTGCGAGCTGCTAGCGTGTAGGAGAGGGCGCGAGGGGCGCTACGACGGGACCAGTGGGATCTTACGGCATGGCCAGCTAAGCGTAGCGGCGGGGCCAGTGAGGGGCACTATGGTGGTGCCCGCGAGGGGCGCTACGGGGGGGTCAGTGAAAGCGCGATTGTGGGGCCGGTGAGGAGAGCGTCAGTGGGACCAGTGAGGGGCACTAAGGCGGGGCCAACGGGCCTTACAGTAGGGCAGGTAAGCGGCCACGAGCTAGGGGTGACGTACGGGGGCAGAGGGGCCGTGAGATAAGGGCGAACGACAAAACCAGCGTGGCCGCGAGCTAGGGGCGACTGGCGGGGTTAGCGGGGCTGCGATCTAGGCGTGACGGGCGGGCTAAGCGACAATGGTCGTGCTAGAGAAATCGGGCGGGCTAAGGGGCAATGGGCATGCTAGGGTCGATGGGCATGCTAGGGGTTACGGGTTGGCTAGGGTAACCCAACGATGATACCTTGTAAAAGAGTGAACTAAATAGAATAAATATATTAATAACATACAATGGTACATACAGGAAACCCTAATCTGTCCAACCTAGCATAACAAAGAGTACACATGCAAGCATACAAAACATATTAAATGTGCTCTAACAATTGGGACCTTCCCTCCTCGGACCCAGTGGAGCCGCAGGCACCCCGTGAGTGGCATTACATGTTACGCACTACGCTTACAGCCCTTGGCTTCTTCCCATCTTCTACTAATACTCCTCTCTTCATTCACTACGGCACTACACCTTTCTACACTCTTGACTACGTCGACGATCTGGAATTAGCCACTCCCAACAGAGCAACACTGGCCTCGGTGAAGGACGAGCTGCTAAGGAGACACACTTGCACTAACCTAGGTGAGCTGCGCCGCTATCTTGTCTTGCAGATCACCAGGGACAAAGCATTACGCACCATCATTCAGACTCAGTCACACATGGTGCAGCAGATCCTCGACAGCTTCTGCCTTTAGCTCTCCTCTAGTCAACCCAGTCCTCTCGCAATTTACCATAAGCTGTCAGCTCCTGTCCCTGACGAGGCAGCTGACGCTAGTGGTCCGCAGAGCTGGTGCTGTGCCTCATGTACCTGATGACCTGCACTCGTCCGGACCTTGCACTCACAAGACACGCAGACGCGTTGTGGGCAGATGATGTCAAGATTCTTAGGTCCTCTCAGGTCTACTGCTTTAGCCTTGGCGCCGGAGATGTCTCGTGGAGGTCCACTCATTCGTCATCGGTGGCACACTCCAACTGTGAGGCAGAGGTATATGTAGAGGTTATGGCTTCTCAGGAGCTCCGCTGGCTGACATTCTTTCTCACAGACTTAGGTGAGCCGTCTCGCTCTGCCCCAGTCCTGTTTACTGATAACAATGCCATGATCCTCCTGTGTCAGGAGCACTGGAGGGCAGGGCGAAGCACATC
>CANXME010002519.1:0-201372 GCA_948144175.1 Closterium sp. NIES-65
CAGCGTTTCATGGGCCAGACGGGCAATACGAATGGAACTTCCTGCCCTTCGGGCTGAAGACCGCATCGCCAGAGTTCCAGCGGGTCATGGACCAGGTGCTGCGAGAGGTTAAGAACGTAGCATGTTACATCGATGACGTCATCGTGTTCAGCACATATAGCAGCTCGCACGTGCAGGATGTAGAGGCCGCGCTGAGCGCCATTCAGGGGGCAGGTCTGACCTGCCATCCAGGAAAGTGCAAATTCGGGCAAACGACAGTCGAGTACGTGGGGTTCGAAGTGGAAGGGGGGAGGATTGGGATTCTGAAGGCGAAAGTGGAAGTACTGGACCGCGTGGCCACACCGACGGACCGGACTACCTTGCGGGCGCTGCTGGGGTTCTTAAACTACTACCGCAAGTTCGTCCCGAACTTCAGTAGCCGCGCCGCAGCACTAAACCAGCTACTCAGGACTACAAGCCGTGGGAATGGGGACCAGACCAAGAGAGGGCGGTGCAGGACCTGATGAGAGAGCCGTGAAGAATGGGGCAGTGCTGGAGCTGCCCCGAGCAGACTTGCCCTTCACCCTATACACCGACTGGAGTAGTGCGGGCATGGGGGCGTGCTGGCGCAGATGAAGGGTGAGGTGGAGAAGGTGGTGGCCTTTGCTAGCGCGAAGCTGCAACGCGGCAGAAGCCAATTACTCATCGTACGAAGGGGAGGGGCTGGCGGTAGTCTGGGCGGTGAAGCACTTCAGGGTATACCTGCAGGGAAGGAAGTTCACACTGGTGACAGACCACCAGCCGCTGCTCTGGCTTATGCAGACACCTGACCTGACTTGGAGGAACGCTCGCTGGGCAATGAAGTTACAGGAATATGATTTTGAGATCCGGCGGCACCGCCCAGGCAAGACCATGCAGCATGTGGACGGCCTGTCCAGGAATCCGCCGGGGGTGCAGCCGTCGGCCTGCCTCATGGCTATGGCAAAAGAGGCAGACAGGGGACAGGCGTGGGGGGAGACTAACGGGTGCCGGCAGACATTTGGGAGGATCGGGAGGCGTTAGCTTGGATACAGGGGGCAACCACAGAAGAAGGAGCAGTGCCACCCAGGGTGCGCGCCAGGGGAGAGCACTACCGCTGGTTCAAAGAACAAGTCCAGCTCTCGCACGGGGGAAGGATGGAAGCACGTCCCGGCACCGCCCGAGCGAGAGGCTATTATCAAGGATAGTCTCACACGAGAGCTGGGGCACTACGGGCCGCTGCGTACACAACAGTTAGTACAGACGGGATGGTGGTGGGCGGTTATGCGGCGGCGGCAGATTAAGGGAGTGGGTGGAGTAAGTGTGAGGCAATGCTGCAGGAACAGAGCAATGCTGGAGAGGGAGAAGGCGGAGCTGCACAGCCCTTGCCCGTAGTAAGCCTTGGCTACCGCTGGTCCACTGGGACATAGCGGGGGAGCTGCCGGTCACAACCAAGGGGAGGAGGTATATCCTCCTCATGGGTAGAGCATATCAGCAAGTGGGCCGAAGCGAGGCCGTTAGTGGCACAAGACGGCTGAGGCGGTGGCAGAGGGCGTTTGAGGAGATGTGTTATAACCAGGCTGGGGGCATGTGGGGAGGTATTGACAGATCAGGGCACGGAGTTCGAAGGGGGCCTTTGACCTGCTGCTAAAGGCCAGCGGCATACGGCATCGGTCAACCTCACGATACCAATCCGCAGAGCGACGGCTTGACAGAACGGCTGGTGCAGACGGTCAAACGAGGGCTGAGGGCCTATGGGGAGGAGCCACAAGCGTGACTGGTATAGGAAACTGTACTGGGTCATGGCGGGCTACTGCTTCAGCAAGCAGGCAGCCTTGAAGACGTGTTGCCTTACTACCTGTTGTTCGGCAAGGAGCCGATTATCCCTGGTGGGAGCGCCACGGCTGCTCCTGGATGTGGTCACTACAGGCTCAGCTGAGAAAGTGGGTGGCAGTGGCGGATGCACGGGCGGCGTACCTGAGGCAGCTACTGCCAGCAGCCCTGGAGAACCTGCACGTTGCTTCAGCTGCGGGATATCGAGAGGTACAAGCAGCGACAGGAGGCAAACGGCAAAGGAGCTAGGAACCGGAGTGCGGGAGGAAGGAAGAGGTATACCTTCAGCGCAGCGGAAGCACGCCCTGGACGTGGGGCTCTCGCAGCAGCGGTGGACGGTGAAGGAGGTACGGCCATCGGGAGTCATAGTGCTGGAGGACGGGACAGGGAAGCGGGTGGCAGATCACGTGACGAATGTGGCAAGGATTCGGGGGAGAGAGAGGCAGGGACGTACCTCAGGGTCCCATGACACGCGCGCGAGGACGGCGGCCATGTGCCATGGGAGGGGGCAAGGAGGTACTGAGAAAAGGGAAGGGATGAGGCAAAAGGAAGGAGAAAGTGGGGTAAAGACCACTCGGGAGGAAGGAGTGGGGCATAGAGGAGGGTAAGGGGAGCCGTAGGGATGAACCAGGTGCAGGACGGTGGGAGGGAAGAGCAGAAGAAGCGAGGGCACAGCAAGAAAGGGCTGAGTTGGTACACGAGTACCTGAGCAGTACAGTAAGGGAGCAAGACAACAGGAGGGAATAGGCAAGGGGGAGAGATACAGCAACCATGGGAGTGGGGAGTTTCCGACAGCTGTCAGAATTATGAGGTTAAGGCCTAAGAAATCCTGACAGAGGGTGTAGCGGAGAGCGAAGGCGGAAAACATGTACATTTGTATATAAGCAAAACCGATAGTGGCGAAGGGCAGTAACGGCAAGCGGCGTGGCGGGGTGAGACAGGTTGAGGAAAGGTGGGGCGAGGAACGGGATTCGGGGTGCGCTGGCAGGGTTGCAGCGAGATGACGTGGAGGAGGGTGCGGGTGGGGAGCATGTTGTGTGATGTGTTGTGTGCATCTGTGTGCTTTGGTTTCTTCTTGCAGACACCGGATCCAGGACAGAGCTGGGAAGCAGCAACGCCAGCTGGAGACGGGTGGAAGAGCATTGTGGATGGCAAGCTAGGTAGCCTAGCACTGTTGAATTGTTAGGCCAGCCTTGCTAGGGTTTGCGTAGGGAAGCTTAAGGCAGGGTCCTGGGCCATGGGACTGCCACTGCGTATTTGTTTTCGTGAATTACTGCAGCATTCTGTTTTCAAGATAAGCAGTCTTAACACGGAGCCATAACCGCAGTCAGGATGAGTTACAAGGTAGTTGAATAGAAAGGAGGTACTGAGAAAAGGAAGTCTGAAGGCAAAGGGAAGGAGAAAGTGGGGTAAAGACCACACGGGAGGAAGGAGTGGGGCAGAGGGAGGGTAAGGGGAGCCGTAGGATGGAACCAGGTGCAGGATGGTGGGAGGGAAGAGCAGAAGAAGCGAGGGCACAGCAAGAAAGGGCTGAGTTGGTACACGGTACCTGAGCAGTGCAGTAAGGGAGTAAGGCAACAGGAGGGAATAGGCTGGGGGGAGAGATACAGCAACCATGGGAGTGGGGAGTTTCCGACATGAAGAATGAGGAATGAATGAACTAGCAAGCAGGTGGTTACAAGTAGGAAAATCTAGAAATGTTGTACCCCATATAGTCTACCCCACTACAACCTACACAGATTATAGCATATAAGTTGGCACACCCACATAGGCAAAGTGGGGGAGAACAAGAGGTCACAAGACCAGTCAAGCAAAGCAAAGCAAGCTCAGGGTGGATCACAACGTCACCACACAATCAGAGCACAAGAGCAAGGCCAAACGGCCAGTTCACATGCAAGATCATATATAAAGGTAAACAGCCAAGTGCAGGCATAGAAAGATCACAGTACAAGCAAGGTCAAGAAGTGAGCAAGTGAGGCCAAGTAGGCACAAGACCTAGCATCGTACAAAAGCGCTGATGATCACCAGGCGGAAGTGCCTTGGTAAAGATATCAACAGTGTTGGCCTAAGAGGCCACGTAAGCAAGGCGCAGCTGACCACTTTGCTGCAGCTCACGAGCAAGGAAGTAGCGAAGAGCAATGTGCTTCGTTCTGTGCTCCAGTCTGTGCTCCCGACACAAGGCCAGCATGGCCTTGTTGTCTACGTACAGAACTGGAGGAGAACGAGGCAGCTCTCCTAGGTCAGTCAGCAGGTAGGTGAGCCAGCGTAGCTCCTGTGCATCCATGGCCCCCGTGTAGATCTCAGCCTCACAGCTGGAGCCGAGAACAGAAGACGAGCGGGTAGACCGCCACGAAACAGAGCCGGAGCCAAAGCTGAAGGTGTAACCCTGTGACGACCGCTGCGTAGCTTGGTCGTCACCCCCAAGAAGCGTCTGCCGTGACCTGTGAGGACCACTCGATGTCGCCCTCCAAGCACTAGCCCTATGTCCGACGTACTGCACAAGTAGCGCAACACCCTCTTCGCTGCAGCCATGTGCTCTGGTCGGTGTCTCCCAGGAGCAACATAGCGTGCCAAGATGCTAAGAGGGTATGCAAGGTCAGGTCGTGTGCAGGTCATCAGGTGCATGAGGCAGCCAACAAGCTTTGGGTACGGGCCACTTGGCTCTACGGACTCATCCGAAGGCAGAGCTGAGAGTGAGTGGCGAGTAGACAGAGGAGTGGCCTGAGGCGAGGAGTACGTGAAGTCGAAGCGCTGAAGGACCTGCTGCACCATGTGTGACTGAGTCAGGGTAATGGTGCGCTGTGCTCTGTCCCAGGTGATCTGCAAGCCAAGGTAGCTGCGCAGTTCACCCAAGTCTGTGCACGATTGTCTCTTCTTGCAGCTCGGACTTCACGTGGGCGAGTCCAGCAAGTGTCAGCAGTGGCAAAGACCAAGTCGTCGACGTACACGAGGATGTAGAACGGCGGCAAAGAGGTGTCGGTGCGCAGAAACAAGCGATGGGTCGGCACTAGAAGGAGCAAACCCAAGAGCCGCAAGTGTAGTCCTCAGTGTGTCGTGCCACTCACGAGGCGCATGGCGGAGACCGTAGACTGGCCGCCAGAGGCTCCACTTGGTACCAGGAGGAAACGACCCAGTGAAGCCAGGGTGGGCGGCGCAGCCAGATCTCCTCGTGCAGGCTGCCTTGCAGGAAAGCTGTACCGAAGTCAAGAGAGTGAAGCTCGTAGTCGCGCTGAGCGGCTATGTGCAGCAGCACCCGAAAAGTGGTCATCTTCGGGGTGGGAGAGAAGGTCTGAAAGTAGTCAACTCCCTGCCCGTGATTGAAGCCTCGAGCCACGTAATGCGCCTTGAAGACAGGCGGAGAACCCGGCGGCCGCTTCACCCTGAAAATCCACATGCCACTGACAACGTTCGCACCAGGTGGGGGAACCTCGTCGACGTAGGTGCCTTTGGACTTCCAGGAAGCCATCTCTGCGTCCATGGCTGACTGCCACTGTGAGGAGTAGGGACCCTCGATTGCCTCAGCGTACGATCGAGGAGTCGGGATGTCTGGTGCATCCGGGTCTCCCTCAGGGGCAATCAGCGTGGACACGAGATGAGGCAAAGCAGTCTTTTGCTGCTGCTTTGCCTGTCCTCAAGGACGTCCGTGCTAAGAGCACACTCACCCCCGACGGACGGAGGACAGACAGACTCAGACTCAGCAACAAGACTAGCAGCGTAGTCTAGACGACAGCGAGCAGCAAAGCCGACAAGCTCAGCAACTAAGGCGGACGCAGCAGTGGACTCAAAAGAAGGGTCAGTGACAACAGTAGCCAGGAGACGCGTGACAGTAGGACTGGCAGCACGAAGAGAGTCAGACTCCGGGTCAGCAAGAACAGAAAGAAAGGACTCTGGAGGAGACGGCAACGGGACACGCAGAGGAGCAGTAGAAGGACGCAGTGCCATCTGGTGTGTGCCTGGGACCGCAGGAGGACGCGGACGCGGAGCACGACCACTAGTGCGAGCAGCGAACAGGCAACGCAGGACGAGACGCAGGCTCACGACGCTCAACAAGACCTCTAGTAGGACCAGTGTAGGGAGAAGGAGCAGGTAGGGGGGGAGGCGGGCTGTAACTGTGACTGCGTCTCGACAGGCTGTGGACACTCTAAGGGAGGAGCAAGACCAGTAGAAGGCGGGAGACCCAGAACCTGCTCAGGGAGCGGAAGGAAGTACGGCCGCGCTCCCGCGCAGCGCCTCCAGAACTGGCAGGGACATCACAAGTACCCCTAGCGGCAGCACCAGCGCCAACAGTACCTCCACCTCCAACGACGCCAACTCCAGCACCCTCAGACGCAGCAGCGCCAGTAGAACCACCAGCGCCAACACCCCCAGCAGCTCTAGCTCCAGCAGAACCAACAGCTCCAGTATCGCCAACAGCTCCAACAGTACCTCCAGCAGGACGAACTCCAGCAGCCTCGGCAGCACCCCCAGTCCCAGCAGCTCCACTACCGCCAGCACGAGCACCTCTGGAACCAACAGCAACAGTAGCACCTCCGACTCCAGCAGCACGGCTCCAGCGCTGGGCAAACCACTCGTGCAGCTCCTCGGGAGGAGAGTAGTTCCCGCCTCGACGAAGCACCGCGAGAGACCACACGAGCAGACCCAGCAACCCCAGGCTCCGCAACCCCGGGCTCAGCACCCCCAGGCTCAGCACCCCCAGACTCAGCACCCCCAGACTCAGCACCCCTAAGGCTCAGCACCTCCAGACCCAGCACCCCCAGGCTCCGCACCCTAGGCTCAGCACCTCTAGACCCGGCACCCGCAGGCTCAGCACCTCTAGCAGCACCCGAGTCAACAGCTACCTCGACAGGCTCGACAGCGTCTACCTGGGACACACCTGACGGGGCAGGACCCTGAGGGGGTAGGGGGTCTACCGGGGGAGGACGTGGCGTAAGGAAGAGCGGCGACGGGGGGGAGGAGCGCAGTGCGGTAGGGGAAGAGACGGTAGTAAGGCACTGACTTATCAAAGGTGACGTCCTGGGAGGAAGGAGGGTGGCGCGAGGTGGGGTGGTAAAACTGCCACCCAGGCGCGTCAGGGGGGAAGCCAAGGAAGACGCATGGAACAGCACAGGGGGATTGCTTGTCCGCAGATCCCCAGACCCGAAACGCAGACGCATCACCAACCTTTCCCGTCCACCGCAAGGTGGGGGAGGTCTCTGGCAAGGAGACCCGGGGCTGAAGGTTGAGCTGACGCGCTGCGTACTGAACAGCAAACTGCCACAGAAAATGGGGGTCAGCCGCATGGATCATGGACGTACGAGCGACGTCCATGACCATGCCAATGCGGCGCTCAGCTATCCCATTTTGCTGTGGAGAGGCCAGAACCGTGAAGGTCTGGTGGATGCCCTGTGCACGACAAAAGGCTCCCAGACGGGCAGAGGAAAACTCCCCGCCTCTGTCAGAGTGCAGACGCAGAGCAGGAAAGTCCGAGCCGAAACTCTTTCTGAGGTGGAGACGAGCTGCGCGGATCCAGTCGATCAACACCTTAGTGACGTCACCCTTGCTGCGCAAGGGGAAGACTGTGGTGTAACGCGAGTAGTCGTCAACCACCAACAGGAAGTAACGCTCGTGACCCTGGCCTCAGACGCGGGCGGGGCCCAAAACGTCCATGTGAAGAGTCTGGAGTGGAGCCTCTGTCGGAGGGAACTCGGAGGAGTGAGGGGCGGCGCGCTGCCATGACTGCAGTGGCCTAGCAGGGAGTGATCTCACCAGTCCAAGTAAGTAGGGCCGGGGCGCGCCGGTAGGAGCAAGTAGCGGCTCGACGGCAGGGCGGCTCGGCGGCTCGGCTGCTAGGCGGCACGGCGGCTCGGCGGCTCGGCGGTTGGGCGGCTCAGCGGCTCGGCTGTTGGGCGGCTCGGCTGCTGGGCGGCTCGGCTGCTGGGCGGCTCGGCGGCTCGGTTGCTGGGGGGCGGGGCGGCTCGGCGGCTCGGCTGCTGGGCGGCTCGGCTGTTGGGCGCCTCGGCTGCTGGGCGCCTGGCGGCGTGGTGGCTCGGCTGCTCAGCTGCTGGGCAGCTCAGCGGTGAAGGGGCCGATAGAGGCGGCGACGGGGCCGGTAGAGGCGGCGACGGGGCCGGTAGAGGCGGCGATGGGTCCGCGAAGAGCGGTGACGGGGCCGCTAGGGGCGGCGATGGGGCCGCTAAGGGCGGCGAGGTGGCCGCGAAGGGCGGCGACGGGGCCTCCAGAGGCGGCGACGGGGCTGCTAGGGGCAGCGACGGGGTCGCAGAGGGGCCAAGAGTGGCGGCGACGAGGTCGTGAAGGGGCCGTAAGGGGCCTAGAGGGGGCGGCGACGGGGCCTAGAGCGGCGGCGACGGGGCCGCGAAGGGGCCGCGAGGGGCCTAGAGGGGCGGCGACGGGGCCGCTAGGGGCGGCAACGGGGCCGCGAAAGGGCCGCGAGGGGCCTAGAGGGGCGGCGACGGGGCCTAGAGCGGCGGCGACGGGGCCGTGAAGGGGCCGCGAGGGGCCTAGAGGGGCGGCGACGGAGCCGCAAAGGACGGCGACGGGAATGCTAAGGTGGCGCGAGGGGCCTCTAAGAGGGCGCGGCGTGAGGGCGGCCTATGGGGCGCGCCTCGGGCAGGAAAAAAAAGATCGAGTTAGGTGGTGGGCCCTGAGAAGCGTTCCCCACGAGGGAACCTGCTCTATACCATGTGAAGAATGAGGAATGAATGAACTAGCAAGCAGGTGGGTACAAGTAGGAAAACCTAAGAATGTTGTACCCTATATAGTCTACCCCACTACAGCCTACACAGACTATAGCATATAAGTTTGACAATGGGAACTTTGATATATTTTTTTTTGTGCAATTTACAGGCATCAAGCTGTATCGAACTTGAACAAAAGACATCACATGTAGTTTACGTATCGTCATGTTCTGTGTGATTTCTATGTAAGATGCTTTGAAGTGTAATGTTGGTGCTTATACGGTAAGTTTTTCCTAAAATTTGTATACCGTCGTCACACGCAATCGATTATGCCCCGACGGCATCGCGTCAGTTGGGTTCGGCCAACATTTCGGCCCAAACCACTTCCGAGTTGCCCTGCACCAATCGAGACACTTCCAATCTTCGCACGTCTGAGGTCCTCGTCTAGCCAGAGTTCGCCCTATAATTGCTCGCTCATTCGTTCAATTCTCAGCTTCCAGAATCACAGTCTCTTTATAGAATATTCAGTGCACTTTGTTTTGTACACCTTGTAACAAAATGCATAACAGAGTTACAGAATCACATGTAATGTTGAAGTCTGATGTAAGGATTTACCGAATCCTTACTGAGGCACTCGTTAGCGAGGCCATCCCGAGGGTCACGCGACGAACCTGTCCTTCCTATTTCGTCGCACTGAACCACCCCCGAGTCGCCTCCGCACCAATCGCATCCATCACCAAGCCATCCTCGCCCAACCTCCCCGCCTTGCTAGGACTTCCCCTATTTAGGCCTCGTCACTTCCATTGTATCGTCATTCAGTAATTCTGTATTTGACATCCTTTTTATTAAGTCTTCCGCGCACTCTTCTTAGTACAACTCATAACATCTGTGCTCCTTTCCAACCGTCGATTCGTTTTGCTTGCTGCCTGGTTATTGACGGAGGTCCGTCAATTTTCGGACTTCACAAAGCGGGAAAACGAGGGTTTGGTGACTGAAGTACGCCACGCCTCTAGCTAGTCTTCCATCTTGCACTCCACAACGGCACTGGCCTCACTTCCATCCCATCTCCCAAGCAACAACCACACCTCTGTCCACCGACCTGGCAAGCCTAGCTTGTCAAAGCTGCTGCTGCCTGCCAGTACCACATCTGCAACCAGGTTTCCTTTTCCTACATCTGCAGATCCGAGAATTGTAGCCGTTGTGTCTGGTTCGTCGCCTGCCTCTGCTTCCGCTTCTACTCGCGTGGAGATCTGTATTATTCTTCGTGCCGTCTTCTGACGTGTGCTGCTCACAGTTGCGTCATCATGGCTTCCGAGCTTGATCAGTCCCTCGACGATATCATCAAGTCTAAGAAGTCGTCTGGTCGCGGCGGCGGCCGAGGGGGACGCGGATCCGGATCTGGTAGGGGCTATGGTCCTGTCCGCAGATCTGGACGAGGCGGATTTCGATCAACACCATATGGCCAGGCAAGCGGATCTTCTATCTCGCCATCCAAATCCCACTCCTGGTTTCTCTATTGAGAGCCAGGAAGGCTTTTCAGAACTCCTTATTCTTCAAGGCTTTCTCCGCCTCATCTCTCGTCCTCGCTGGGAAGAATCGTCCAGGAGATTTTTAGAATTCGTCGATGCCGTTCAAGGGGTGTGTTTATTCCACGATGAGCGGCTTACGGAGAGCCGTTTGGTGGGATCGGTTGTCGTGGAATCGTCCAACCCTCTGTCGCTCAGCTCCTGGTTTTCGGGAACGCCTGACGTTTTACCTCGAACCATCTTGGCGGGCTGACATGTTGGTGACAACTAACCACATCATTTCTTAAATTACGCTGTTTACTATCTCTAAGCTATGCACTTGGAGTATGTAGCATTAGTTCAAGTATGCAGCAATAGTACGTCGGTTTGGAGCAGGCGCTTGGATGCACAGCTCTGCACGAGCTCTTGTTCACACGTTTTTTGTTTCTTGTTTTTCTCGCCAGCCTGCTGGCATGGTAACCGATCGTGCCTGGCAACACGACATGTACGATGCTGGCGCTGTTGCTGTTCCGGCTGCCGGACGTGCCGCGGGACAAGGCATCGAGACAGGGACGAAGCTCTATGTGTCGAATTTGGACTACGGCGTGTCGAACGACGATGTTAAGGTGCGAATAAAGTATGCTTTTCAAGTATTGTCATGTCTTATTCCTGTCAAGATTCAGTGGACGAACTCAAATACACTGTCTTTCTGTTGCAGGAACTTTTTTCGGAGATTGGAGAGCTCAAGCGCTTCTCGGTTCACTATGACAGAAGTGGCCGTTCCAAGGTATGCACAAGTGCTCTTTCTACCGCTTTTGCGTTATACGGCTACCGTTATCAGAGCTGACATCCTATTGTTTGTTACCTCACAGGGTACAGCGGAAGTTGTGTTCGCACGGAAAGCGGATGCTTTGGCAGCCATGACCCGGTACAACAACGTTCAGCTAGACGGAAAACCAATGAAGATTGAGCTGATCGGTTCCACCGTTGCGCCATCTGTTCCGGCTGTCGCGAGGGTGGCAGTTGCACCAGCTATTGTTGCGCCGTTTGGCTTTCCTGCAGGGTAAGCGTTCCTTCTTTTTTGTCTCTCAGTATCATCTGTTCTGGCTATGGAAGTTTGCTGACGCCTCTCTTGTGTGTTGCTGCTTGTCACCAGGGGTGGTGGGTTTGGTGGTCGTGGTCGGGGTGGGAGGGGAGGTGCACGAGGCCGGGGCCGAGGGAGAGGCAGAGGGAGGAAGTCGGAGACACCCAAGACGCAGGAGGAGCTTGATGCAGAGCTTGACCAGTACAACGCCAAGAAGGACACTATGCAGTCTTGATTGCGGTGGTTCGTTTTTGTGTCAGATATTGGGAGATGGTAGAGCTACCGTACCAGGGGGCATGCACACTCTAATTTGATTTGCTGTTTAGGACATGTGACATGAAATTATCTAGCATAGAAAATTCTTTTGAATTGAACCTACTCGAACCCAGTCTTCTGGTTTATGTGCTTTTTCGAATCTCTCTTGAATGTGCTTGTATCTGCACAGTATTGTCTCTCTCTGTAAGGAAAATCCCTTTTCCTTACTTCGCATCCCTACTCATCGCGTACATCACTGTAGCACCTCAGTCAGCACCGTTACCACTCGCGACCATCGCATCAACACTCATCCCGCCATTTTCGCACATCGCATCCCGACCTCACGGCTCGGCTGGTAACCCGCGCTCCGGGCCTACGCTTCGACATTTTCCCAACCTCCGTCCCAGGCTCGTCGCGCGACAACCACAGTCCATTACCGTTACCACTGTAGTTTCGCTATATATTCTTCGCTCATTCCTTCGCTCATTGTACTCTTGCTTCGATAGTGCAACTCTCGTTCGTTCACTCAATTGCACACGTAACACTTGGTATTCAGAGCCTACGATCCCATCTCGGACCGCATCCATACCTTCGCTTCCCCACTATCTCATTTTTTTGGGGGGGGTAGACGTCTCTCAGCGACACAGCACCGCCGCTCGTAGTGCTCTCTCGTAAGCACGCACGGCCACGACAGAGGCTCTCGCGGAGCTTGCCCGACACCCCCGCCATGGCCGATTTCACGATCGCCACGTTGACGCAGGAACAACTTGATCGTCTTGTGCGTCAGCTGGAAGAATAAGCGCTCGAAATCGCGACGCTCACGGCGGAACGTGACTCCGCTCGTCAACAGTCTACGATGAACGTACCAACAACACACCACGCACCAACAAACGCATCTGCACATTCGGATGAGCCGATTGTAATCTCGTCCGGCACACCAACACGACATGACAGCACGGGACAACGCTCAGGCGCAGCCAGTGAGGGCGCCGCCCAGCCGATGCCTGGCATGGGAGGAAACAGGATCGCGCCAAGCCCACGGGAGCCTCGAGAAGTCCGTCGGCACGTGGAATTTGCGGCGACAAGTGGCGAAAACTCCAACATGGCACCAATGCCGCTCAAGCCGCAACGCCCGCCCTGCTTCGACCCAAGTCAGCGCGGCGGTCCGACAGTTCAATCGTGGGTCTTCACGATGAACGTTTTCTTCGACGCCAATTACGTCGAGTCGGACGCCGCAAAGATCCGGTATGCGGTTTCACTGCTAAGGGGCCCCGCCATGGACTGGTGGCGAGTCATCGTGACGTCGCCACGCGCCTACGAGCCACCGTCGCATGAGGAAGGGCCCTCGGGCCCAGCTGTCACCTGGAGTTCGTTCTGCGAGACCGCCCAATACAGCACGTGGGATGCGTGGTGCGCATGGCTTCGGGCGCGTTTTGAGCCGATCGCGGGTTCAATTTCGGCGCGTCAGAAACTGCGCACTTGGCGCCAGCTCGGGTCAGTTCAAGACTACACCAGCGGTTTTCTCGCACTTTGCGAACAGGTCGGCTACATGCACGAAGCGGAGCGGGTGGACCGTTACGTCAGAGGGCTGAAGCCGGATATCTCGCACGAAATAATGCTGCGCGGACTCTCGAACTTCAACGAGATTCTCGCGCTCGCCGAGAAAATCGACATCCTACGCCGACCGAGACCGGGTCCTACTACGGACATCGTCCTCGGGGACCGATCGAGCACGCCACTATACACGCCGTTGCGTCGAATGCAGCTGCCGCACCGTTTAAAGGGCGCTGCTTTGCTTGCAACAGGCCGGGCCACCGCAAGAGCGAGTGCCCAGAGGAGCTGAGGCGCCGCGGAGCAGAGCAGGGGAGGGAGTCTCAGAGGCAGGGAAACGCCAGCAGTCAGTAGAAGTTGGGCCAACTACTGACGAGGCGGCCTGCTCGCCCAACCACACCGACCCTCACCGAGTCACAGTACCGATTCACGCCATCGATCGGGCTCGGATGAATAAGGAGGGTACAGCGACGGATTGCCCGGTACTGATCTACGGGAAAATACAGGGAGCAGCAGTGAAGATTTTTATTGACGGAGGAGCAAGTCACAGCTTAGTTAATACCGCAACCGCACGGAAGTTACAGTTAACACTTAACCGATGCTTACCTGAGATAGACGCACGCTTAGTCGACGGAACACCATTGGCCATACGGGAAAAGGTGGAGCGCGTAAAAGTCCGCTGCGGAGGGAACTTCGGGTTTACACAGGAAATGCTCGCAACGACACTGGATGGGCACGACATTTTATTGGGACGTGATTGGCTGCGACGGTATAACCCACGAATTGACTGGACGACGGGTAGCTGCACAGTGCGAAGTGGTGGTAACTGGGTCGTCCTACCTCGCTGGCAGCCACCCGAGTCTTCGACGGTCCAGGTCAACGCCATCACGATGAAACGGGTTGTCGCTGCTGGAGCTGACGTGTACGCAGTGGATATCGCATTAGTTGAAAAAGAGGAGCAGCCGAGTGATTTTCAGAAACTGCTGGCAGCCGTACCGCCCGAACTACAGGCACTACTGAAACGGTTCCCGGGTATCTTCCGGATGACTTACCGCAAGGACTGCCACCTCAGCGGGCACATGACCACAGGATCGAGTTAGAGCCGGGGGCACAGCCAACCGTACAGCGCCAATTTCGACTGACACAGCCCGAGCTCGACGAATTAAGGAAGCAGTTAGATTACCTGTTAGAGAAGCAGTTTATCCGACCGAGCTCGTCACCGTTCGCCGCACCGATACTGTTCACACCGAAAAAAGACGGAGGGTTTCGAATGTGTATCGACTACCGAGCGCTTAACAGGGTAACAGTCAAATCACGATACCCCATCCCCCGCGCCGACGAACTGATCGACCAGCTGCGAACCGCACGAGTATTTTCGAAAATCGACTTACGGGGAGGTTACCATCAAATTCGGGTCGAACCATCGGACTGCGCCAAGACAGCATTTAGGACTAGGTACGGGTCATTCGAATACACGGTGATGCCTTTCGGGCTGACCAACGCGCCCGCAACATTTCAGATGACCATGAACGAGGCGTTTAGGCCACTTTTAGATAAATGCGTCATCGTTTACCTTGATGACATCCTCGTTTACAGTCGGGACCAGCAGCAGCACTTAGTAGATCTCGAAGCAGTTTTTAAAATTCTAGAGAAACATCGGTTACTCACCAATGGCTCCAAGTGCGGGTTTTTTCGGGACAGACTAGAGTTTTTAGGTCACGTCATTTCGGAGGCTGGGGTTGAGATTGACCCTAAGAAGCTGGATACGGTAAAAGCGTGGCGTCCCCCGACGAACATCACGGAACTGCAGAGTTTTTTAGGATTTGTTAATTACGTTCGTCGGTTCGTCTCCGACATGGCACGCTTAACAGCCCCGCTCACGGATTTACTGCGCAAGGGGGTGCCGTTTACGTGGGGGGAGAAAGAGCATGCTGCCTTCTCTGCCCTAAAAAATGTTCTCTGTTCACCACCCGTACTACGCATCGCTGACCCACACCGCCCCTTCGAGTTGGTTACCGACGCGAGCGACATCGCCATCGGAGCTGTACTGTTACAAGACTTCGGCAACGGCCTCCAACCCATCGCTTACGAATCACGCAAGCTCCATCCACCTGAGCGAAATTACCCGATACACGACCGCGAAATGCTTGCGATCGTGCATGCATTCAAAGTGTGGCGCTGCTACTTGACCGGCGCAGACGTGACAGTACGGACAGACCATCGATCCCTACAGTACCTTCGCGCACAGCCCCACCTCAACCCACGACAGATTCGGTGGCTCGACTTCCTCGAGTCAAATTTCCACTATACGGTCACATATAAAAAAGGAGCATCGAATATCGCTGACGCACTGACCCGCCCCACTGCCCAGATCCACGCGATACTACTCACCCAGACCAGCCCATTACTGACAGGACTATTTACCCACGGATATCAAACAGACCCGTTCTTCACAGGAGGAAATTCACAGCAATTCGCAGCAGCCAAGGGAGTCTATTACGTAAAAGCCGGAACCGACCGCATCTGGGTACCAGGATACACGCTACTACGGGAACTACTATTACAGGAAGCACACGACGGAATTACCTCGGGACATTTCGGAGTAGAAAAAACACGGCAGCAGCTGCAGCGGTACTACTACTGGCCGGAAATGTTGACCGACGTGCAACGACACGTGGCATCGTGTCCCACTTGCCAGCTCATGAAGTCAAGCAGGAAGCGGCCGGTAGGACAATTGCAGCCGATCCCACCACCAGAGTGTGCTTGGCAGCAAGTGACGATGGACTTCGTCACGGGGTTACCGGCCGGGGCGAGTGGGAATGATGCGATCCTAGTCGTCGTCGATCGACTGACGAAAATGGCACACTTCGCAGCCTGCAAGAAATCAATCACAGCCGAGGAAACAACCCGCCTCTTCATCTCGACCGTCGTTCGACTACACGGGATACCAGCATCGATCATCAGCGACAGAGACACGAAGTTTACAAGAAACTTCTGGCGGAACCTGTGGCAGCAGTTTGGCACGCGACTGCAATTCAGCTCATCCTACCACCCCGAAACCGACGGACAGACAGAACGGACAAACCAGACCATGGAGCAACTGATTCGGGCCACGTGCGACGATCCGAACACGTGGGAACAGCAGCTACCTCTCATCGAATTCGCGTACAACAACGCGCCATCCGCAACGACCCAACAGTCGCCATTTTACTTGAACTACGGACAGGACCCAACAGTACCCATGACACCGAATCCCGACAATCCCGTTCCACGCGCACAACAGTTCGCCGAGATCCTGCAAGCAGCACGGACCAGGGCAGCAGAAGCAATTAAAAAATCAAATATCATCGCTAAACGCAACGCGGATCGCCACCGCAGACCCGTCACTTATCAACTCGACGACCTCGTGTTACTTCACACGCAAAACCTCCGCCTGCCCATCACTCCCAAACTCCGCCCTCGATACTATGGGCCATTTCGAATTAGCCACATGATCACACCCGTCACTGCGCACCTCCTCCTCCCTGCTGACTGGTACGTCAGCCCCTCGTTCCACGTCAGTCTGCTTCGCCCGTACGTCCCATCCACCAGCCAACTCCCACGACATCGGCCACCCAGCATGACACGACCACCATCCGAACCAATCATCACCCCCGATAAGATTCTGAGTCACAGAGTTCGCGACCCCCGCGGAGCTCGAAAGATCGAGTTCCTGATCCGCTGGAAAGACCGAACACCTACCGAGGACAACTGGGTTCCCCTGGACAGAATTGAAAACCACCCCGTCCTCACCGAGTACCTGCGCAGCTGAAACTTCAAAGACGTCCACGCACTTTCGTAAAGGAGACCTCCTTCGGGGGGGGGGGGGTAGTGTAAGGAAAATCCCTTTTCCTTACTTCGCATCCCTACTCATCGCGTACATCACTGTAGCACCTCAGTCAGCACCGTTACCACTCGCGACCATCGCATCAACACTCATCCCGCCATTTTCGCACATCGCATCCCGACCTCACGGCTCGGCTGGTAACCCGCGCTCCGGGCCTACGCTTCGACATTTTCCCAACCTCCGTCCCAGGCTCGTCGCGCGACAACCACAGTCCATTACCGTTACCACTGTAGTTTCGCTATATATTCTTCGCTCATTCCTTCGCTCATTGTACTCTTGCTTCGATAGTGCAACTCTCGTTCGTTCACTCAATTGCACACGTAACACTCTCGCTCCCAGGAGCTGAATCAATAAGCACCTGCCAGGAACATGCCCCAATTGTGCATTTCTGGCTGGATGTCAAGTACCACAAATTTTGTAATGAGCCCCCAGACAGGGAGAAACTTAGTGGTAACATCAGGAAAAACAAAATGTATCTTAATTCACAAAAATGTACCAAAAAAGGTGGTGGTGGGGGGGAATGGTATGGTATACCATACAAGCAAAAGCGTGGTAAGAATCAGGGCTCAGGTTTGCAGTGTAATTTACCCTTCTACACTGATTACAACGGTGAAATTTTGGGTCTACACTGATGTGCTGGGGTAATTTTTTTATGAGTTAGTGTTACAGTGATATGTAAGTGTATCGTTCTAGGCCACACTGATGCCTTGGGGTAATTTTTTACTTATGGTAGATTACACTGAAGTGCGTACAGAGCACCCCTTCCCCTCCCCCCCCCCCGTACTTGCGTTGGCCGCTGTCATGTGTCCGATTGGTCAGTTAGGAATAATTCCCTTGCCAGCACGACACGCAATCCCACATTGGCAGCAACTACAGTATTGCTGCCTGAACTAAGTCCTGGGAGTGGGACCACATTCAGATTGTCGGTGCTTGGAGATGCAAACCACGGTCCCCGACCGTGGCGCTCTGTGAGTTTCTGTCCCGAAGCTTTGCCGTGTGGGTTCGGCAAGCACAGCTAACAGTATCGTGTGACACCGTCATTCCACCACCACCCCAAAGTCGCTCCCATTTTGACCACTCAATCTAGCAGCTGAGCGACCACCACCTGGTAGCCATGGCTGCGCCTGGAGACGCTGCCGATGCCGATGATGGCGACCCCTCTTGTAGCTATAGGCCAAGGACTGGTCTCGATTTTTTGCGAGGCCATGTAACCGAATCTGCACCTCGCCCTTTGCCTGAGCCCTCAGATGACAGTGAGGGCTGGCAATTTCCTGTGCGCAAAGCTGTGTCACGGTCACCCCCGCCTGAGCAGGAGCTAGATTCAGACGACGCCAATGCGCAACATCCCACAAGCAATGAGGCGGACCTCGACGTTCACGGTGACGTGGAGACGACGGACATCGTCACCGAAGCCCCGGAGTCTTCTAATTTGGCAGCGCTGAAACGTCGCCGCTACACGCAGACAACGATTGGGTTCGGCGCCGGCACGCCGCTTGTGAAACCTCCTCCTCCGCCACCTCCCGCGGTCACTCCAGCGCCATCACCTCTCAAGCTGACTGCTGCTGAACGCGCTGAAGCGAAGTTCCTGGAAGCCAAGAGAAACTACATTACGAAATGGCTCCCGATGTTTGACTGGGTGTTGCTCGACAAGGCTGATGACGGCATGCCTTGCTTGCGTTGCAGTGTGTGCAGTGAACACGGCCCAGACAACGCACGATACGGGAGGAATGGAAGCGGCGGCCGCGACTTGCAGCCAGCGTCGATGCGCGCGCACCAAGCAAGTACTCGCCATGAGGAGTGCATCGACCGTCAAAAGGGGCTCCTCGACACGTTGGCGGCGCAGAAGAAAATTGACGACTACGAGAGAGCGGACGTGGAGGGCGCGCGGGTGATCAGGCTCATGCGGAGCATTCAATTTGTGTGCGACGAAGACGCACCCATCGCTATGTTCCCGCGGATTGTGGAGTTTCTGGCCAGGGAGGGTGTGCCTGACATCCCTCGACAGGGCTACGGAGTTTACATCACGGAGTGAGTACCTTTTTTTATTCTTGGGTGATATTTTCCTGTGCACGCTACGGAGGCTTATTTGTGGCTGCGCATATTGCAGGTACGATTTCAAGGAGATGGTGAAGGCTATGTGCACATACCAGCAGCAGCAACAGATGATGTACATCCACGCATCGCCTTGGATCGGCCTCAGTTGTGATGAAAGCACCGACAGAGCTCGCGGGAAGCATCTCGTGGTGTTTGTGACCTTCTTGAAGGACCGACAGGTTGCAACCGAGTTTGCGCACCTAACCGTCCAGAAGTGTGACGCGGCATCAATTTTCACCGTCTTACTAAGCCACCTAGAGACTGTCGGTCTGGATCTGCAGAGGATCGTCGCCATCAGCACCGACGGCGCGGGTGTGATGGTTGGCACCGAGCGGGGGCTTGTGGTGCGTCTCCGTCAGCGCATTCCTCATCTCGTCGGCACGCATTGCATCGCTCACAGGTATGGTGTTCAAATTCGTTGACTTGGGTTTATACCCGCATACAAGTACTGTTTTAACCAATATGTGTTAACCTGTGCAGAGAAGTTCTAGCGGTGAAGGAGTCGGCGCTCAAGTACAGCGACCTTGATATCGTCGACGCTGCAATCCGTGGGCTGGGAGAGATCGTCACGAAGTCCTCCGTCTGGCACGAACGCTTCAAGGAGCTGCAGCAAGAAATCCACAAGACCAGCCTGGAGCACCAGGGGCTCTTCGACGTGAGATGGCTGTCGCGTGGAGATGCTATGCAGCGGTTCTGCAGGGTCCTTGGGGCAGCGATTGTGGTTTTCATCGAGTACCAGCACAAGATGGCCGCCACGCTGAAGTCGTTGAAGTTTCACTTCTGCGTCTACTTTTTGGCGGATCTTCTTGCGGAGATCAACGCCCTGAACCGGTTTTTCCAAAGACGGAAAGTAAGTGATGCGTTCTAGATTGCTTTATTGTAATTTAGAACAGCACCAATCGAGTAATTTCTGAACGAAGTCTTGCTATTGTTGATCCCGCCTCCATCTTAGGTTGACATCACGATCGTGCACCAGGAGGTGGACCGCACGATTTGCTGCATCAGGCTGCGCTACGTGGAGTACGACAAGACTTTCGGAGGGGGAGTCAGCAAGCTGCTGTCGCCATTTATCGCACGGATGGCAAACGGCAAACGGAAGATCACAGTGGACGGCGTCGATGCGGAGGGCGAGCCAACATCGCATGAGTTCGTGCTGAGCGAGGAGCCGCTGAAAGGGCACAAGTATGGCGGATCAATGGCCGACTGCATCAAGCTGTGCAAGGCGTTTGCGCTTGAGGTGGCGACAAATCTGCACACCCGCATGCACAGCCTGAAGCAGTTAGACGGCAGCAAGCTGTACAAGGTGGAGTCGTGGCCAGATGCGACAGATAAACGGGAACGACGGGTGGTGCAGTGGCTAGATGCTAACGCGCGTGTCTTCATGAACAGGCTGCCACGTGTGTTTTTGCTAACGTTGCAGTCACTCGTAGTTGGATGCGATGTTGCTTGGTTGTCTTGGTGGTAAATGCTAAAGAAGAAAATGATGAGAAGAATTGAACGAGAATGAAATGAGTATGAACGAAGTGAGTACAAATAGGAAACCCTAATTGGGTTGTACCCCCTATGGGATACCCCACTATAGCCTACACAAATGAGTAAGCTATATGTTCTGACACACCCCCATAGGCAAAGTGGGGGAGAACAAGGGGTCACAAGACCAGTCAAGCAAAGCAAAGCAAAGCTCAGGGTGGATCACAAAGTCACCACGCATTCCGAGCACAAGTTTAAAGGCCAGAAGGCCAGTTCACATGCAAGATCATATATAGAGGTATACAAGAGTCAAGTAAGCAAGAGCAAGGGTATATATATGCGAAGGTACAAGCAAGGTCAAGAGGAGAGCAAGTGAGGCAAGACAGGCACAAGACCCAACTGCGTGCAGCAACGCTGATGATCACAAGGCGCAAGTGCCTTGGTGAAGACATCAGCAGTGTTGGCCTCAGAGGCCACGTACGCAAGTCGCAACTGTCCACGCTGCTGTAGCTCACGAGCAAGAAAGTAGCAGAGAGCAATGTGCTTCGTTCTGTGCTCCAGTCGCTGCTCTCGACACAACGCCAGCATGGCCTTCTTGTTTACGTACAGGACTGGAGGAGAACAAGGCTGCTCTCCAAGGTCAGTCAGCAGGTAGGTGAGCCAGCGTAACTCCTGTGCAGCCATAGCCCCAGCGTAGATCTCAGCCTCACAACTGGAGCCGAGAACAGAAGACGAGCGGGTAGCCCGCCACGAGACAGAGCCGGAACCAAGGCTGAAGGTGTAACCCTGTGACGACCGCTGCGTAGCCTGGTCGTCAGCCCAAGAAGCGTCTGCGTGCCCAGTGAGGACCACTGGACTGCGCCCTCCAAGCACTAGCCCCATGCCCGACGTACTGCACAAGTAGCGCAACACCCTCTTCGCTGCAGCCATGTGCTCTGGTCGGTGTCTCCCAGGAGCAACAAAGCGTGCGAGAATGCTAAGAGGGTATGCGAGGTCAGGTCGTGTGCAGGTCATCAGGTACATGAGGCAGCCAACAAGCTCTGCAAACGGGCCACTCGACTCTACGGACTCATCCGAAGGCAGAGCTGAGAGCGAGTGGCGAGTAGGCAGAGGAGTGGCCTGAGGCGAGGAGTACGTGAAGCCGAAGCGCTGAAGGACCTGCTGCACCATGTGTGACTGAGTCAGGGTAATGGTGCGGCGTGCTCTGTCCCGGGTGATCTGCAAGCCAAGGTAGCTGCGCAGTTCACCCAGGTCAGTGCACGTGTGTCTCTTCTGCAGCTCGGACTTCACGTAGGCGAGTCCAGCAGTGTCAGCTGTGGCAAAGACCAAGTCGTCGACGTACACGAGGATGTAGAACGGCGGCAGAGAGGTGTCGGTGCGCAGAAACAGCGACGGGTCGGCAGTAGAAGGAGCAAACCCAAGTGCCGCGAGCGTAGTCCTCAGTGTGTCGTGCCACTCACGTGGCGCCTAGCGGAGACCGTAGACTGGACGCCGGAGACTCCACTGGGTACCAGGAGGGAAAGACCCAGTGAAGCCAGGTGGGCGACGCAGCCAGATCTCCTCGTGCAGGCTGCCCTGCAAGAAAGCTGTGCTGAAGTCGAGAGAGTGCAGCTCGTAGTCACGGTGAGCAGCAACGTGCAGCAGAACCCGAAGAGTGGTCATCTTCGGGGTGGGGGAGAAGGTCTGAAAGTAGTCAACCCCCTGCCGCTAACTGAAGCCACGAGCCACGTAACGCGCCTTGAAGACAGGCGGTGAACCCGGCGGCCGCTTCACCCTGAAAATCCACATGCCACTGACGATGTTCGCCCCAGGAGGGGGAACAGCGTCAACGTAGGTGCCTGTGGACTTCCAGGAAGCCATCTCTGCATCCATAGCTGCCTGCCACTGAGAGGAGTAGGGACCCTCTATCGCCTCCGCGTAAGAGCGCGGAGTCGGGATGTCTGGTGCATCCGGGTCTCCCTCAGGGGCTAGCAGTACAGACGCGAGACGAGGTGAAGCGGCGGCCAGACACTGGAACTCCTCCTGCCTGTCCTCAAGGACGTCCGTGCCAAGGGCACACTCACCCCCGACGGACGGAGGACAGGCGGACTCAGACTCAGTGACAAGACGAGCAGCGTAGTCTAGACGACAGCGCGCAGCAAAGTCGACAAGCTCAGTGACAAGGGCAGACGCAGCAGACGACTCGAAGGAAGGGTCAGTGACAACAGTAGCAAGGAGACACGTGACAGTAGGACTGGCAGCACGAAGAGAGTCCGACTCCGGGTCGGCAAGAGCAGGAAGAGAGGAAGCAGGAGGAGAAGGCAAAGGGGCACGCAGAGGAGCAGTGGACGGACGGAGTGACATCCGGTGCGTGCCAGGGACAGGAGGAGGACGCTGACGCGACCCGCGACCACTAGTGCGCTCAGTACGAACAGGCGACACGGGACGAGACGCAGGCTCACGACGCTCAGTAAGACCTCCAGTCGGACCAGCGTAGGGAGAAGGAGCGGGCAAAGGGGAGGCAGGCTGTAGCTGTGGCTGTGACCGGACAGGCTGCGGACCCTCTAAGGGAGGAGGAGGAGGTGTAAGACCAAGAACCTGCTGCAGGAGCGGAACGAAGTACGGTCGGGGCCGCGCGGCGACGCTAGAAACAGCAGGAACAGCACCAGCAGCCCCGGCAGGAGCACCCACTCCAGCAGCACCTCGAGCAGCACCACCAGAAGCTCCAGAACCTCCAGCAGCAGCACCAGGAGCACTGTCAGTCGGACCGCCAACGGCAGGCTCAGCGCCAACACCCTCAGCAGTACCAGCTCCAGGAGAACTCTCAGACCCTGCGGCTCTAGCACCCACAGTACGAGCACCGGCGGGACGCGCGGTAGCAGTACCCTCTGCAACCGAAGAACCACCAGCACCCGCAGCACGCCTCCAGCGCCTGGCAAACCACTCACGCAGCTCCTGTGGGGAGAGTGGCTCCCGGCGAGACGAAGCACCCCCAGGCACAGCACCCCCAGGCTCAGCACCCTCAGGCTCAGCACTCCTAGGCACAGCACCCCCAGGCACAGCACCCCCAGGCTCGGCACCCCTAGGCACAGCACCCCCAGGCTCGGCACCTCCAGGCTCAGCACCCCCAGGCACAGCACCCCCAGGCTCAGCACCCCCAGACTCCGCACCCCCAGGCTCAGCTCCCCCAGGCACAGCACCCCCAGGCTCAGCACCCCCAGACTCCGCACACCCAGGCTCAGCTCCCGCAGCAGCACCAGAGTCACCAGTGACCTCGACAGGCTCGACCGCGTCTACCTGGGACACACCTGAAGGGGCAGGACCCTGAGGGGGGAGGGGGACTACCGGGGGGGGACCTGGTACCAAGAAGAGCGGGGGTGGGGGGAGGGACGGAGTGCGGTAGGGGAAGAGGCGGTAGTAGGGTACCGACTCGTCGAACGTGACATCCTGGGAGGACAGAACACGTCGAGAGGTGGGGTGGTAAAACTGCCACCCAGGGGCGTCGGGGGGGAACCCCAGGAAGACGCAGGGAGAAGCACGAGGGGACAGCTTGTCCGCAGACAGGTCGCGAACAAACGCCCGAGATCCCCAGACCCGGAACGCCGACGCATCGCCAACCTTCCCCGTCCACAGCAGGGCTGGGGAGGTCTCCGGTCGAGAGACCCTGGGGTGGAGGTTGATCTGGTGCGCAGCGTACCTGACCGCAAACGGCCACAGAAAATGGGGAGCAGCCGCATGCATCATGGACGTACGAGCGACGTCCATGACCATGCCAATGCGGCGCTCAGCAATCCCATTCTGCTGTGGTGAGTCCGGAAGCGTGAAGGTCTGACGGATGCCTCGCGCACGACAGTAGGCACTCAGGAGGCCAGAGGAGAACTCTCCGCCTCTGTCCGAGTGCAGACGTAAAACAGGGAAGTCAGAGCCAAAGCTCCTCCGAAGCTGGAGACGAGCTGCGCGGATCCAGTCGATCAACACCTCAGTGGCCTCACCCTTGCTGCGCAAGGGGAAGACTGTGGTGTAACGCGAGTAGTCGTCAACCACCAGCAGGAAGTAGCGCTCCTGACCCTGTCCACGGACGCGGGCTGGGCCCCACACGTCCATGTGAAGCGTCAGCAACGGGGCCTCTGTCGGCGGAAACTGGGAGGAGTGAGGGGCAGCACGCTGGCGCCCCTCGACACAGGGGACACAGGTAGGGCCAGGGCCCGGAGGAAGGGGAGGGAGAGACCGGGGAAGACCAGACACAAGGACCCGCGAGGCCATGCCTCTGAGCCGAGGCAGAGAGGGGTGGCCAAGGCGGTGGTGCCAAAGGAGGGTCTCGTGGGACAGACGACGACACGAGCAGGGGGCAGACTCAGGACCAGACCTGGACGCTGCAGCAAACACCTGACCAGACGAAGGGACCCTACCAGACTCAGCACCTGGAGGAGAAGCAGTGGTCAGTGTGTACAGGCTCGACCCTGGCCGACGTGTAAACGTAGCCAGGTGGCGACCTGTATCCGCCTCCGTGCAGTGAGTCACCCGCTGACGAGCAGGGGTGAACTGGTGAACACCCGCATCCTGGAGGTCAGCACCACTCACCAAGTTCGTCGAGAACGAGGGGAGGTAGAGACCAGTCAGGGTGCCAGAGGGGGCCGCCGGACACGGGAGGACAGTGGAGAAGCGAGACAGGACAGGCCCCCCAGAGGGGTCAGCCAGGGACACCGCAACCGGCCGACTCAGTGGCGTGAGAGTGGTGCGGTCCCTAAAGAAGGAGCGAGACGCTCCAGAGTCAAGGGTGAAGGTGTGAGAGGCCGAAGCCGACACAGTACCTGAGAGGGCAGACTCACCAGCACCTGAGAGCACAGACGCACTGGCACCTAGAGCAGCAGCCTCACTAGTACCTGACGCGGTAGTACCAATGCCCGGGTCGGGCGGGAAACACCTGTAACAGTCATCCTCATCACTAACCACAGCATACATAGCAGAGAGAATGGCATCAAAATCAAGATCATAAATAGCTACACCAGCCCTAGACAGCTCCCCCCAGCGGAGGATCTCAGCGGCCTCTGGAAACTGCTGACGCCAGGCGTCCGTCAGGCGGCCAAAGCAGCGGCGGGCTGTGTGGGCGCCTCCACACCTCTCCCCTGCACGGTCACCGGTGCGAAGAACGTAGGGGCAGGGACCAAGCGCACTACCACGCTGACGCTGCAGGTACCACTCACGGAGCTGCTGAGGGGCGGGGACGGTGCGAGAGCGCTGCTGCTGCTGTGGCTGCTGCTGTGGCTGCTGCTGCTGCTGCTGCTGGCGCTGACCACCCCCAGAGCTGCTCCGCTGGGACGAGCCACCCCGACCCCCGCCTCCACCGCCACCCCCGCCCCCACCGCCACCCCCGTCTCCACCGCCACCTCCCCCACCAGGACCGTCGCTCCCACTGCTCCCACTGCCTCCTCCGCTACCACCGCCGCCGCCACCTCCGCCTCCACCGCCGCCACCAGTACCTCCACTCCCGCCACCACCCCCACCGCCACCCCCACTCCCCCCGCCACCCCCACCGCCTCCTCCACCGCCCCCTCTAGCCCCACCCGCTCCCTTGCCCCCCTTGCCCTTGCCAGAGCGGCGTCTGCCGCTGGGGGAAGACGCCGCGCCGACCGACTCAAAACCAGTGAGGTCGGCCGCAGCGGCAGAGGCGACAGAGGGCAGCAGGGGGGAAGGACCACACCCCTCAAAGATGGGGGTGCGAGGGTCACCTCGAGAGGCCCCTACAGCGACAATACTATTCTCAGCCGCTAGCAGGGACTCCTCAAGGAGGTCGACAGTGAGAGTGGTGGGACAGACAGAGAGAAACTGGTCCCTAACGACACGAAGGGACTCAGGGAGACGGGTGACGAGAAAGTAGAGAGTGATGTACATGGGAGGAGGGTTCGCAGCGCGGAACTCAGCAGGAAGGGCAGCGCGGTAGCGGGTGTCACTAGCACGGAGGTGGGTAACGAGGTCAGCAACAGTGGGAAAGGAGGCGAGGTCAGGGAAGAGAAACGGTAGCATGAGGCGGCTAAGGGTAGCGGAGGAAGGGGAGGAGTAGCGTGCAACTACAGCGTCGTACAAGGCCTGAGCGGTCTTGCACTGACTAAAGTGGGCACGCTCAGAGGAAGGGAGGTGGCGGCGCACAGCAAGACGTGCAGCAGCATCGCGGGTCGCCCACTTGGAGCGAACGGCAGAGTCAGCATCAGCAGGTGGGGCAGGGACAGCGCCAGAGACAAAGTCAAAGAGAGAGACCTCATCTATCGCATCACACAGTAAGTACAGCTGCAGGTCTTCAATCCAGACGGCTAAGTCAATGGCCCTCCCCTCAGCGTCAAAAGTAAGAACATTGGGGGTGGCCATGGCAGCAGCTGAAAGTCTCACCGGGCTGGGAGAGTCGGGTAGGTCAGCAGCAGAGGAACACAGCTCAGGAAAAGCGGCACGGCTCGGGCGGCTCGGGTTGCTGGGGCGGCGCGGGCGGCTCGGGCGGCTCGGGCGGCTCGGGCGGCTCGGGCGGCTCGGGCGGCTCGGGCGGCTGGGGCGGCTCGGGCGGCTCGCGCGGCTCGGGCGGCTCGGGTTGCTGGGGCGGCGCGGGCGGCTCGGGCGGCTCGGGCTGCTGGGCTGGACGGGCGGCTCGTGCGGCGCTGGTGTCGTGACGGGCGGCTCGCTGGCGGCTCGCGAGCGGCTGCACAGGCGGCTCAGGGAGCTCACGGGCGGCTGCGACGGGCGGCTCGCGGGCGTCGGGCGCTGGGGCGGGCGGCCGGCTGTCAGGGCGCTAGGGCGGGCGGCCGTCAGGGCGCTAGGGCGGGCTGCGTTCGGGCGCTAGGGCGGGCGGCCGTCAGGGCGCTAGGGCGAGTGGCGCACGGGCGTTAGGGCGGGCGGCCGTCAGGGCACTAGGGCGAGCGGCGCTCGGGCGCTAGGGCGGGCGGCCGTCAGGGCTCTAGGGCGGGCGGCGCTCGGGCGCTAGGGCGAGCGGCGCTCGGGCGCTAGGGCGGGCGGCGCTCGGGCGCTAGGGCGGGCGGCGCTCGGGCGCTAGGGCGGGCGGCGCTCGGGCGCTGGGGCGGGCGGCCGTCAGGGCGCTAGGGCGGGCGGCCGTCAGGGCGCTAGGGCGGGCGGCCGTCAGGGCGCTAGGGCGGGCGGCCGTCAGGGCGCTAGGGCGGGCGGCGTTCGGGCGCTAGAGCGGGCGGCCGTCAGGGCACTAGGGCGGGCGGCCGTAAGAGGAGTGAGCGTCGGGAGCGCGACGGTAGGGGCGACACGCAGGGTCGCTAAAAAAAAAAAAAAAGAACGCGCGCCTCGGGGCGCGCTTCGGTGGGCCCTAGGAACAGTCCCTAGGAGGGGACCTGCTCTGATTCCATGAGAAGAATTGAACGAGAATGAAATGAGTATGAACGAAGTGAGTACAAATAGGAAACCCTAATTGGGTTGTACCCCCTATGGGATACCCCACTATAGCCTACACAAATGAGTAAGCTATATGTTCTGACAAATGATTGTTATGATTGTTTACGTGGCAGGCTTCAACCACCGCGCGGCGGAGCTTGAACTGAGTAGCTTCTGCCACGTCATGTCGCGCCACTACGAGGACGACGACTTCTACCAGGGGCTCGCCAAGATAATGAAGACCAAGGACTGGCCTCGCAGCTACCCCAACTTGGTGTCCATGTGGCAGGCGCTCGCGGTAATCCCGCTAAGCACCGTGGAGTGCGAGCGTGGATTCAGCCGGCAAAACGTCATCAAGAGCTGGATGCGCACGTCACTTGGAGACGTGCGTCTGTCCGAGCTGATGACTCTCAACATGCTGAACTACGAGTACAAATGGCCGGAGGTGGTGGAGATCTGGCGGAAGCAAAAGAAGAGAAGACCCGCGAAAACACCCGTCCCACACAAGCATTTCGCAGGAAACGGCAAGGCAATTTTAGAGTCTGATAGCGAGGATGAGCATGCAAGTGATTGAATGCTTATAAATAAATTGTCAAGTATGTGAGTTGACTTAAATCTAATGAGTACATATTAGTGGCAGTGTACGGAAAAATCTCACACTGAAGTTGCAGGGTAAATTTTTAAAACGGATATGTTACACTGCTCTGGCAGTGTAATGAAAAAGTTCACACTGCCCAGAAGGGTTTTTAAAATAGCTACACTGCCAATCGTGAGCTAGCCAAATCCAAAACGAAGCCCTGGTAAGAATGCCGTTTATTAATTATAATCCAACACATGAATGTACAATCCACAACACGCAGCCACTGTTGACTGAATTGGCTGCCTAATTATACGGTACCGTATAACTACCTACCTACCATCCTCCGAAATTGAGAGCCGTGTATCCCCTATTCATTCGTCCATTTGTCATTCTCAGGCCATTGATTAGCCTGTTCCAGTTGGACTTGAGCGGACCGATGAAATAATCGCACTCCGATGCTATAACGAGGTTGGCAAAGCTCACCCCCACCAGCAGCTCTACACCCGCGTCCTGCTCATAAGCCACCATGGCTGTTGCTCCTGTCTGCCTCTTGTTGCGAGTGTAGAAGAAGGTCCAGTCCTTGTATGCTCGAGACTGCTGAATCACCGACTGTAGATGATACAAAACAATTTCATTGCGGGAATCGGGGAGGTTGGGTGAGGGGAAATGGGGTTGGGAGTGAATGAGACCAACTCAAGCAAGCTTCACACCCTCACTTCCCGCTCAGGTCTCACCCACTCTCCCTCTCCTCTCCTTGGTCCCTCAACATTCAATTCATGTCTCCTTCCCAATTTCACACCCACAGCCACCCCTCATTCCAACCCCTTTGCTCACCTCCATCTCCGTGCTCAACCAGGCGTACCGCAAATGGGCGTGTGGGGAGGCGGTGCACGAGGAGCATGTAGGAGGCGAAGGAGGAGATCTCCATCTCTATCGCCTTGTCGCCCTGCCTCACATGCACACTCACCACCGGCCACCACACTCACTCCATTCACACACCCCACACATAACCTCCATTACCCCTGCCCCTCTCTCCACTCTCGCTGCCTCTTCTACCTTCCTTTCCACCTCTCATTCTGCCTAATATCGATCCGCTCACCTCCATTTCAGTGCTGAGCCAGGCGTACTGCAAATCCGGAGTGTGGGAGCGGAGGCGGTGCGCGAGGAACATGTAGGAGGCGAAGGAGGAGAGCTCCATTTCGATCGCCTTGTCGCCCTGCCTCACATGCACGCTCACCACCGGCCGCGGCATGTACACCTCCCCGCCCACCCCCTCATACACCGAATCCACTATGCCTTGCAGCGTGTAAGTGAGCGGGAGAGAGGAGGAGGAGGAGGATGAGGAGGAGGGAGTGAGGTTGAGTTGATGGGCAATGTCTGGAGAGACGTGGGTTTCAGAGGAACATCCGTCGAAGCCTAGTGCAGGCCAGGCCCTGGTTTCGAGAGAGGTTTGCGGGGAGAAAGAGAGGGCTTCCAGCACTGCTGCTTCGGACGATGCGTTAATCTTGAGATTGTCTGGGTTGGCGGAGTCTTGGAGCGAGGGAGAAGCGGAGGAGGAGGAGGAGGAGGAAGTGGAGGAGAGGGAGGCGATGATATTTTGCTGGTGCAAGAGGGAGGAGACGAGGCGGGTGGCGACAGGCAGGCCGTAGGCCTCGTGGCGGGCGCGGTTGGTGAGGTGGCAGAGGTAGGCGGAGGGCCAGCGCAGCATGAAGCGGAAGGATTGCGCGCGCCACCAGTGCACCTGCAGGTACGGAGGGTTCTCCACGCGCACCCGCCCCATCACCTCCGTGTCCCCCCTGCTCTCCAGATATGCTGTGCCCCACCGCCTGGTGTGAGAGAGATGGGAGGAGGGGAGGGGTTGGAGAGGCGCAGGTGAGAGACGAGAGAGTGAGCCTCCACATTGCCTCCGTGTCCCCCCTGCTCTCCAGAAACGCTGTGACCCACCGCCTGATGGGAGGGAGATGGGGATGGAAAGGACGGGGTTTAGAACAGGCGCAGGTGAGAGAGTTTGAACGGCCCCTCCGTGTGCCCCCTTCTCTCTAGAATTGCCGTGCCCCCCTCTCTGTCATCTGGCAGTATGCACCGTGCAATGCAGGGGGTACTGGATTGTGAGGGACCAGATGCCTGAATCAGATGCCTGTTGCCTCAAGAGTCTCCCCGGGCAGCTAGCGCCGTGGCATGGGGCGGAAAGGGCGGAAAGGTCGACTCAGTGGAGAGCAGAACGCGCCTGTCAGACCCCATCAGCGCCTCCATCCCCTCTCCGCCCATGCCCTTGAGACTCGTAGCCAGCACGCTCACCCCACCCCCCCTCCAATGCAATCTCTCTCACCTGGCAGCAAGCGCGGTGTCATGCGGGGGGAACGTAGACTCGGTGAAGAGCAGAACGCGCGCGTCGGATGCCAGTACCGCCGCCATCTCCTCTGCGCCCGTTCCCTTGGGGGAGTCATAGCCGCCACGCTCACCCAACCCCACCTCCAATCACCACCACTTCCCATCCACCCCCTCTCCCCCCTCCGATGCAACCTCTCTCTCACCTAGCAGCCAGCGCCGTGGAATGCGGAGGAAAAGTCGATTCAATGAAGAGCAGAATGCGCGCGTCGGACGCCATTAGCGTTGCCTGTGCTCCCAGCATTGCCGCCTACTCTCAAGGTGCCTCAAGAGTCTCACCTAGCAGCAAGCGCGGTGGAATGCGGGGGAAAAGTAGACTCAGTGAAGAGCAGAACGCGCGCGTCGGACGCCAGTACCGCTGCCATCTCCTCTGCGCCCATGCCCGCGGGACTTGTAGCCAGCACGCTCACCCCTCCCCGCGCCACCATCTCCCGCACCCCGCCCTTCCCTGCTGGCCCTGCTGCTGCGACGGCTGCTATGGCTTCGAGTGCGGCTTCGTCGCACGAGGGGGCGACGAGGGGGAAGAAGTAGCAGGAGAAGGAACCTTGATCAGCGCCTGGGAGGAGATGGGGAGGGATTGGGAGGGCAAAAAGCACACAAGTTGTTGTGGTGAGTCACGGTTACCAGGGTTACTGGAGCAGAGAATGTCTTGTCACAGGAGCAGGAAGACAAATCGCAATCTGCGAGCAAACAAAGGTAACTGTGCGATGAGGGAGAGACGAGCGGGAAGAAGTGGCAGGAGAGAAAAGAGGAATGGGGAACAGGTGAGGGACACACGGAGCAAAGACGTATGAAGATGTGCGTGACGGTATGATGCAGGGTGTTTCCGAGAGCGTACCGGCGCAGTGAGAGTGGTTGGCGCGGGCGAATGACCCGGGCGTGGGGACGAGAATGCAATCGTGCGGCGACAGGGCGAGTCCTTACCAGCCCAGCCCTCCTTACAGTGCATCGCCTTACCAGTGCAGTGGGAATGGTTGGCGCGCTCGAATGACCCGGGCATGGGGACGAGAATGCGATCGTGCGACAGGGCGTGGTTCAGCCACGCGCTCATGATGTGAATCTGCGACCCGATGCCATTTCTGCGGTTCGGCCACGGCACCACCAGCAGGCGCCGCCCGCCGCACTCCCCCTTGGCGGCTTGCGCTAATGCGGAAGGCGGGGGCGCAGGGAACTGGTGCAGCCAGATGTCGGCCTGCGCCTGGCGCGTGGCGGCAAGATTGGCGGCGTCCGATCCGCGCACCCAAGGCGGTTGCGGGTAGCGGCACCCTTTCGGCGCGCTGGTCCATGCTGGCGCCTCCCCATGCGCTCCGTGCGCCTCTGTCTGCCGGCGGAACGCGCTGCGCTCCGAGCAGTCCTCGAGGTGCGGCGCGCGCGGCACGTTGGGCGGCAGGGCGATGCGCGCAGGCGGCTGCGCAGGGTCCGCTAGGCCGTAGACCCGCTCCCAGGCCTGGCGGAGAGGAGATTGTGGGAGGGGAGGGGCGGGGGGAGGGAGGCGACTTTTGAGAATTCTGAAAAGTCCGCGAGGCCGTAGACCCGCTCCCAAGCCTGGCGGGCAGAGGACGCGAGAGGGGAATGGGAAGGAAAGGGGAGGGGAGGGGGAGGTAAGGAGGGAAGGGGAGGGAAGGGGAGTGGATGGGAAGGAAAGAGGGAGGGGATGGGGAGGATAGGCGAGGCAAAGGGGCGTGGGTAGGGAGGGGAACTTCCCTTTGAAGGGATGGGAAGGGTAAGAGAGGGATCATCAACTACCGCGTACACTACTGCCAATGCACGACTGCATCGTAATTTCTTGATCCCTATATTTTTTAATGCATGTTGCCGACGACGCAGAAAGCCGTCTATCAATTTCGACGGCGAGGATGAGGGGGATCAATCGTACGCGATATAGCTCCATGGACCGCTCGAAGGAAGGCAGCTCGTTGGCGCGCCCCGAGTTGTCGTCGTCTTGCGGCATTTCGATGTACTCCTGCTCTTGCTGCAGCTTCCCCGTCATTCCGCGCCGGCCTCCTAACGGCGCCGCTTGTATCGCGAACACGCAAGCCAACAGCATGAGCAGAAGTGTAGAATTCATATTAATTCCTCTGCTACAGTGTCCAACCGTAAGGCCGGTCATTTTGGCCTTTAGAGAGTGATAGACTTCACGTCGCGGGACGGGGCGCCGGCTGAAATGACGACAAAAGCAAGAATCTTGGAACCCTTCTGTGTTAGCTGCGCGTACTAAGCCTTTTGAGTCGATTAATTGCAACTCATACTAACCACGAGTGGCGGGGAAAATTGCTTTTCCCGTACAGATTCTGCAAAAGCCGTTTTGATTTTTCTCAAGGACTCTCGGGATTTGCGCGTGAATTTGTGGAGCAGCTGAGCACAGGGTGCGTGTGTATGCACGGCTGCTTTTGACGGGGGAAAAAAATCCGTGATTACGAGCGGAAGAGCGCGAGCAGACCGATAATTGTGATGGCGATGCGGAATGAAAGCAGACCCGTTTATATCCCTCGACTGCGCCCATGGCGGTGAGTGTGGCCTGATCAAACAAAGCTGGAAAGGGGGACAGTGTGCCTGCGAACAAGTATGGTATGGATGGGTGTGGTCAGTCACGAATGCTTTCCTTTTGAGTTTTACCACCGTACAAAGGGTTCGAGTAAGATAGAGTATGCTTTTGTGCGGTACTCGGATCAAACAGGTCCGTGCGAAGGCCTGATGTGCTATGGCATTGCTGGCAAGCAGGCAGGCAGCCGAGCCGCAGGAGGCGATTGCTAGAGTGTTGCGCGTCGCTAGCTGTCCCGAGTGTGGAGCGGAGCATCCAATCAGTGCACTCCGCCCCACCAGAAAAGTCGGCCGACCAAAATATAAATGTTTTCTTACTAGCAGATTCGATATTACGAACATTCTTAAAATCATAAAACATGTGAGCTTTGCTCAATAAGCGAATTTCGGAAATGCTGAAACACCTAGCATCTTGCAATTCTTGATTTACATAGTACCCCCTGAAACCTTGTATTGATGCATGGCCGCATAACGAGGACATTAGCCACAACGCATTAGTTGTCGGAACAACACATCCCACATAGTTTCGCACCTCTCTTACCCCTGAGCCCGGCCTGCACGTGCAGCTGAACCTGCACCTGAAAGCCTTTCGATGTAGCCCTCGAAATTATGTATATCCTTTCCAGTCTCCCCCCGCTTCAGCCAGCAGCCATGTCGGGAAATTTGCCTCGTCGGGACTCGCACCTTCAAGCAATTGTGGTTCTTGTCGCGTCGCTCCTCGCGCTGTCGCTCGCCGTGTCGCAGACCGTCGCAGAGTCCACTTTCAACTCGCAGAAGAGGTAACGATAGTAGATTGCTTGTTTCTTTGTCGTTTAGGCGACAGCATGCGCCACTCGAAACGCTAGAAACGTCGCACTTGAGGGGAGGGGCCGCGACGCGATTGCAGCTGATTTAGAAACCAAGGGCGAGTGCGCGAGGTGGAAGGAGCCGAGCACTGAATTCGACGGCGGAAGTTAGACGTTGGAATGTGGGGAGGGGAGAGTTTTAAGACGTCTCAAAACGTCTCAAAAGAGATTTGAGACGTCTCGAATGTGGGGAGGGAAGGGTCCGGGTGAGAAAGAGGATGGGCGGATGGATGGGGAAGGGGGGAGATGGGGAAAGGGGGGGGGAGGGGTGGCATGGAAGGGGGGGAGGGAACAGAGGCTGGTGGTTGCTACATAGCGCGGGCTGCTGTGTGGGTGAATGCTGGGGAAAGACAGTGCTGTATGTAAATGGCTGGAAGGTTACCTGATTTTATGAGCACATAGTTAAAACCATGCCACCACCATGACATCACCATGACATCACCACCATGAATCACCTGGCACCATCACTCACCAGACTATCATCATAGCTTGCCCCATCATATCGCATGCACATATTTCTGCCATCTGATGCTCACTCCTTACTCCTTTCCCTCCCACTCTTCACCACCCTTATTCCATCCTCACACAACTCCTCACCACCCTCTCACACCATGGTCACACCACCCGCACACCACTCGTCACCGCATCCTAATCCGACATGCCACTCCCATGCATCATCCCATGGCAGACTCATCGCTTCAGGTGATAATAAACTTCAGAAGCATGAGGATGGGAACGCTACGACTCTGCAAGCAGGACCAGGCATTCCCATTGATCCCTCTCGCATCACCCGCCTGTCGTGGCAGCCCAGGTGATGTGTGGGGAGGGCTGATGAGATCCAAGGGAGTGTGAGTGGAGGGGAGTGAGGGCAGAGTGGTGTTTGAGGAATGAAGGGAAGGGGAAGTGGGGGGCGAGCAAGGTGGGATGAGGTTTGAGGTGAGAGTATTGTTTCTCCGTATTTGATGCTCTGTCTTCGCTTTCGCTCTTCCCTCCAGTTCAGTCAGAGTGTGCTGCTGCACGCATTCAGTTCAGTCAGAGTGTGCTGCTGCGCACATTCAGTTCAGTCAGAGTGTGCTGCTGCGCGCATTCAGTTCAGTCAGAGTGTGCTGCTGCACGCATTCAGTTCAGTCAGAGTGTGCTGCTGCACGCATTCAGTTCAGTCAGAGTGTGCTGCTGCGCGCATTCAGTTCAGTCAGAGTGTGCTGCTGCACGCATTCAGTTCAGTCAGAGTGTGCTGCTGCACGCATTCAGTTCAGTCAGAGTGTGCTGCTGCACGCATTCAGTTCAGTCAGAGTGTGCTGCTGCACGCATTCAGTTCAGTCAAAGTGTGCTGCTGCACGCATTCAGTTCAGTCAGAGTGTGCTGCTGCGCGTATTCAGTTCAGTCAGAGTGTGCTGCTGCACGCATTCAGTTCAGTCAGAGTGTGCTGCTGCACGCATTCAGTTCAGTCAGAGTGTGCTGCTGCACGCATTCAGTTCAGTCAGAGTGTACTGCTGCACGCATTCAGTTCAGTCAGAGTGTGCTGCTGCACGCATTCAGTTCAGTCAGAGTGTGCTGCTGCGCGCATTCAGTTCAGTCAGAGTGTGCTGCTGCGCGCATTCAGTTCAGTCAGAGTGTGCTGCTGCGCGCATTCAGTTCAGTCAGAGTGTGCTGCTGCACGCATTCAGTTCAGTCAGAGTGTGCTGCTGCACGCATTCAGTTCAGTCAGAGTGTGCTGCTGCACGCATTCAGTTCAGTCAGAGTGTGCTGCTGCACGCATTCAGTTCAATGCAGCACGACACACATGCCATCCAGCTTGCAATTGACTTGAACTGTCTGAAGAGCATGTTGAAAAAATAAAATTGATGCATTGAGTAATGACCCAAGAGGCCCTTTGGTACAAACAATGAGCAAGTGAGAGATGAGAGGGAAGCTTACCCTATTGGCCAATAAGTTGGCCAATGGGTGAGCTTGCTTGTGGCCCAAGCAACCACATATGTGTGCTGGTTGGGATTGGTTGAGCTAAGGACCAATCCCAACCAACCACAAAATGTGGTTGGAGGGTACACTAAACAACCCCCCAATGTATGAATATGCTACACATCTAATTCTAGCCTATGTATGTTGTATGAAATATGAAATTACAACAGAGCATACGCTTAGGATTGACACTAATGTTACGTTTCATTTTATCTTCCCTTTTTGGGATGCCATGAATGCTACATCACTGCCACCACACAATGCCGCCCAATGCCACACCACTGCTGCCACGCATTGCCACCCAATGCCGCCCAATGCCGTCCACGCAGGGCCTTCCTGTACTCGGGATTTCTCTCCCACGACGAGTGCGACCATCTCATCACCCTTGTAAGCCTCTCTTTCCCTTCGCTCCCCCTCACTCCTTTGCCGCGGCTCAACCCCCCCTCACTTGCACGTCTCAAAACGCTGCTGCTCAAGGTGACGCGGTCATCTGTGCCAGGCAAGGCAACGGCGCACCCTGTCCTTTCTCCCTCGTTTTAGTCACAAATCTCTGGCCCCTTGTTCCCACCCACCCCCTTGTTCCATGAGGCCCGCAACAATGTAACACAGTCGTTCATGGCGGAGCGGACAACTAGTCGGGGGCACAAGTTGACTTTAGAGGCACCTAAAAAATCAACAATCCCTCCCTTTCCCCACACACCCCCCCCACATCCCTCCCACCTCTACCCTCCCTTCCTCCCTCCTAGGCGCGCGACAAGGTATCTCGCTCATCAGTGGCGGACAACGAGTCGGGCAAGAGCGTGTTGAGTGAGATCCGCACGAGCTCAGGCACATTTCTCAACAAGTATCAGGACGACATTGTGAAGCGCATAGAGGAGCGCATTGCAGCATGGACCTTCCTCCCCAAAGGTACTCCTCCGCCCCAGAAGGTATGCTTGCTCTACAACAGTACCCCTCCTCCTCCCTGCTGTAACTGCGCCTGCTCAGGCGCGTTTCTGAACAAGTACCAGGATGACATGGTGAAGCGCATCGAGGAGCATGGCAAGGCGCATAGAGGTGCGCACGTATTCCACCCCAAGAGCGCCCCTCCTCTCTATCACCAGAGCATGGCAAGGCCATTCAGATCCTCCAGAACAGGTGGATGGACAACGCTCACTTTGACTATCACTCGTTGATGCTCTCCCTCCCTCCCCATGTGCCGCATCAGAGCACGGTAAAGCCAGTCAGATCCTCAAGTACGAGACCGGACAGAAGTACGACCACATGCCTTGATGCCTTTGCTTTCTTCTCTCATGTCGCTTTCTTTTTTCCCCTTTCTCCCGTCCGCCAGAGCACGGCGAAGCGATCCAAATACTAAAGTACGAGATCGGGCAGAAGTACGAGGCCCACTTTGACTATTTCTTTGACTCAGTCAACACACAGATGGGCGGCCACCGGGTGGCGACGGTGCTCATGTACTTGTCCACGGTGGAGGCAGGAGGGGAGACGGTGTTTCCTAATGCACAGGTGTGTACAATGTGGTAACAGGGGTGGGTGTGGCAGCATACAGATGGGCGCCCACAGGGTGGCGACGGTGCTCATGTACCTGACCACGGTGGAGGCAGGAGGGGAGACGGTGTTTCCCAATGCGCAGGTATGTACAATGTGGTAACAGGGGTGGGTGTGTCAACACACGGTCGGACAGCCATAGATCGCGACGGTGCTCATGTATCTGACAAGTGTGGAGGCAGGAGGGGAGACCGTCTTTCCCAATGCGCAGGTGATCTTCTGGTGCCGTTTCAGTGTGCCTCGTGTGCCTCGTGTGCCTCGTGTGCCTTGTGTGCCTCGTGTGCCGTTGGGGGCACCTGGATGAGTGGCACCTCGTGTGCCGTTGTGTTCATGTTGGTACCGGTATGGGGGTATGCATGTAAACACACAGATGGCCGGTCATAGGGTGGCAACGGTGCTCATGTATCTGACCCCGGTGGAAGAGGGGGGAGAGACCATGTTTCCCAGTTCACAGGTGTGTGTTCATTGCCTCGTGTGGTATTGGTGGTTGGTGGTTAGTTGGTATTATGGGACAGCAGGGGTGGGTGTGTCATCTCTCAGATGGGTGTGTCATCTCTCAGATGGGTGTGTCATCTCTCAGATGGGTGTGTCATCTCTCAGATGGGTGTGTCATCTCTCAGATGGGTGTGTCATCTCTCAGATGGGTGTGTCATCTCTCAGATGGGTGTGTCATCTCTCAGATGGGTGTGCACATAGTGACGACGGTGCACTTGTTTCTCACCACGGTGGAGGAAGGAGGGGAGACGGTGCTTCCCACTTCACAGGTGTGTGTGTGTGTGTGTGTGTGTGTGTGTGTGTGTGCGCGTGTGTGTGTGTGCGTGTGTGTGTGTGTGTGTGCGTGCGTGTGTGTGTGTGTGTGTGTGTGTGTGTGTGACTTCAGTGGTTCATTTGGTGGGTGGGAGTGTGAGAGGGGCTAGGCATGTAAACACACGCAGATGGGCGGCCACCGGGTGGCCTCCGTGCTCGTGTGGGAGGAGTGGTTCACGGGTGCTCGTGTAGGAGGAGTGGTTCACGGGTGCTCGTGTAGGAGGAGTGGTTCACGGGTGCTCGTGTAGGAGGAGTGGTTCACGGGTGCTCGTGTAGGAGGAGTGGTTCACGGGTGCTCGTTGTGCACGGGCGTATTTGACCACCGTGGAGGAGGGAGGGGAGACCGTGTTTCGTCATTCCTGGTGGGCAGGTGGCTTGAGACGTATCAAGAAACAAGTTTTTGAGGCGTATCAAGAAACAAGTATTTGAGGCGTCTTAATAATCAAGAATTTGAGGCGTCTCAAAACACAGGTTGGCGACTCTGCTGATGTATTCAGCCAGTCTGGATAAAGGTGGGGTCATTCCTGGTGGGCAGGTGGCTTGGTAGTGTTGAGGCGACTGCGGGGATGGATGTGTGTGTGTGTGTGTGTGTGTGAGAGAGAGAGAGAGAGAGAGAGAGAGAGAGAGAGAGAGAGAGAGCATGCATGCAGGCATGTGAAGGGAATGTGCGACCATTAGGTAGCGAGGTGATTGATGCTGCTTTTCATACTGTGGGTGTTTATTTCCCTCGCCACTTTCACCTCACCCCTCGCCTCCTCACCCCTCTCTCACTCCCTCTCTCTCTTCACTCATCTCCTCCTTCCCACTGTCCCTTCACTATCTGTTCGCCCCCTATTCCTCTCCCATCCCCCTCCACATGCCCAATTATCTCTCCCCACCCATATCTCACTGCCCAGCCCAGGTCTCCCATGGACCTCACTATGCCTGGCTGCGCACGCACAAGCTTGCCCCCACACTCCCTCTAACTACCCTGCTCCTCTCCCCTCTCCCCTGCTCCTCTCCGCACTCCCCCACATCTGCCCTTCCCCGCTCCCCCACATGTGCCCTTCCTCACTCCCCCCCTTGCAGCCCAGCCTAGGCCTGCTGTAGGCGTTACTGAATCTGACTGGGGCACACAGGGCTGATTCTTGGGAAGCTTAAAGCCTGGCCTGACTGCACACAGGCTTGCCTACAATGGGCGCCACTGGATCTGACTGTGTGCAGTGCAGGCAGGCCTGCCCCCCCACTTTGTCTAACTCCTCGCCCCTCTCCTCCCTTTCTATACCCCCTCACCGCACAGCCTAGGCCTCCCACGGACGCCACAGCGTCTGAATGTGCGAACAGAGGTCTGGCAGGTGCGTGTGCTCGCAGGGAGGTGCTAGTATGGGGTGCTGGTATGGGGTGGACTTGCATGTGCAGGTGTGTGCGGGTGTGTTCGGGTGTGTGTGGGTGTGTGTGGGTGTGTTCGGGTGTGTGTGGGTGTGTGTGGGTGTGTGTGGGTGTGTGCGGGTGTGTTCGGGTGTGTGTGGGTGTGTGTGGGTGTGTGTGGGTGTGTGTGGGTGTGTGTGGGTGTGTGTGGGTGTGTGTGGGTGTGTGTGGGTGTGTGTGGGTGTGTGTGGGTGTGTGTGGGTGTGTGTGGGTGTGTGCGGGTCACCACTGACCAGTCATCGCCACATGCTGTCTCCCGCTGCCCTCTCCATCCTCCCCTCTTCCTTCCCCCACTGCCTTCTCACCTTCTCCCCTCCTATCTTTCCCACCAGTCAAGCCTCAAAAGGGCGACGCACTGTTTGTTCTATTCGCTGCACCTGGACGGCACCACCGACCAGCCATCATTGCACGCCACCTGTCCCAATTGATCTGCACCCCCCCCTCCCCCCCTCCACCGTTCTCCCCGTTCCCCCTGCCTGCTCTCCCACCCTCTCTCTGCCACCAGTCAAGCCTCAGAGGGTAAATGCTCTCCTCTTCTACTCCCTTCACCCGGACGGCACCACGGACCAGTCATCATCGCACGCCCTCTCCTAATGACTTCTGCACCCCCTCCTCTTCCATCACCCCCCCATTTCACTTCCCTCCCTCCCCCTCCCCCCCCCTCTTTCCCACCCTCCCCTCAACCCCTCCCCTCCGCTTGCCAGTCAAGCCTCAAAAGGGCGACGCGCTGCTCTTCTATTCCCTCCACCCGGACGGCACCACGGACCAGTCATCATTGCACGCCAGCTGTCCCGTCATCCGCGGGGAGAAGTGGTCGGCAACCAAGTGGATCCACGTGCGCTCCTTTGAGGCGCGGCCCTTGGCACATGGCTGCGAGGATTTGAACCCTAAATGCGAGGAGTGGGCGGCGCTAGGCGAGTGTAAAAAGAACCCGGCGTATATGCTTGGGGATGGGGCGTACACTGGGAACTGTAGAAAAGCTTGTAAGGCATGTTAGAAGAATTGTTGTGTTTCTGGGCCCTGCCAAAAGCGCTCTGTTTTCTATTAGTGCTACGGAATGTGACGCATTGAGAAAGCTTGCTTTCTGTTATTGCAATGGCAACGTGGTTCATTAGAATTGCAATAAGACTAGTTTTCTGCTTGAATGGTAGACCTAATACAGAAACCTAAGGGAGATGAATTACAAACGAGCATGAGGTTCTGTCTAGGGACCTATACCGCATGACAAGGAGTGGTGTCTCGGTTCTGTTACGTTATTCGTTACCAGTGCCGCATGCCCCTGGCGAAGCCTGTTAAATCTTCGCGAAGCTGAGCTGGCCCTTGGAGATCACTTTGGCGAGAACTCACGCGCCTTGTAGTCGCCACTTGAAGCTTGCTCGCGTTTCATCAAAGTGTCGTTTTCAGGCCCCGACGAACCGCCAGCAATGACATAAAATGGCGTGAAGGGAACCCAAGTCCGCAAGTTCGGATTGGTCGTTCCACGATCCACGACGACGCGGCGTTTCAAAATGCCTTGCGAGGCGAACCCACGTTACAACGTTGTGGTAACTTGGAATGCGTAGAAGGCTAATATATGAAGTGATCTGTTTAGTTTCGAAGCGGCAGGCGGCGCGACGGTTGCCTGACGTTGAGGAGGACGTGTTGTTAACGGCATACGTCCTAGCATTTTTGCGACGCATCTAGCCGTCCGTCAGGATGATCGATGGCGCAGCGCTGCTCCCCGCGCAGGTGCTGCGCAACCTCTCCGACAAACTCTACGACAAGCGCAAGGCGGCCGCGCTCGAGGTGCGCGGACAGTAGGGGAGGGGAAAGAAGGGGTAACGGGAGCAGGGGAGAAACAACGCCTTTTTCTCGTTACATCTCTCGGCCACTCTCTGTTTTTCCCATCCGAGAGAGTGCTGTGGGACACCTGCCACTCAGCACCTCGTCCGGCCGGGTCCTCCCCCATTGTGCGACATGTGCTGTGTGTGCAGATCGAGACAGCAGTGAAGGCGGCTGTAGCAGAGGGGAACGATGAGAGAATCAACTTCACTTTCCTCACTCTCTTCCCCTCACCCCGCTTTGCCCCACCTCCCGTTCCCCCCATTGTGTTACATGAGTTGTGCAGATCGAGACGGCAGTGAAGGCGGCTGTAGCAGAGGGCAACGATGAGCGGATCAACGCAATCATTTCCCTGCTGGCCAATGATTACGCCACGTCAGCACAGCCGAACCAGAGAAAGGTGGGTGGCAGAGGGGACACGGAGGGAGCAAGGAGGGGCGCGGACGAATTGCTCTACCCTCCAATCTACCAACAAGCTACTGCTACTGCCCTACCCCCATTCTCGCGCATATCAACTAAACCAAACCTCCCAGCGCAATGCCTTTTCCCCTTCTTCCCCCACTCTCTCCTTCTCCTGCCTGCACCCGCCCCCCCGCGCCCCTCTTGACCATGGCCGCAGGGGGGTCTCATAGGGCTGGCGGCGGTCACGGTGGGGCTGGGACCTGACGCCAGTCAGTACCTTGATGTACGTGTGGGGGGGGGAGGCATTGAACGATTGGGCATGAGATGTTGTTCTCATTTCATGGCATTGCATGCGGCATGGGGATGTGTGCGCCCTTCTCTCATAGGGCTGGCGGCGGTCACGGTGGGGCTGGGACCTGACGCCAGTCAGTACCTCGACGTACGTGTGGGGGAGTAAGGAGTGGTGGGGTTGGGTAGTGCAATACACGCAGTCATGGTGCAATACACGCAGTCATGGTGCAATACACGCAGTCATGGTGCAATACACGCAGTCATGGTGCAATACACGCAGTCATGGTGCAATACACGTTGTCATGGTGCAATACACGCAGTCATGGTGCAATACACGTTGTCATGGTGCAATACACGCAGTCATGGTGCAATACACGCAGTCATGGTGCAATACACGCAGTCATGGTGCAATACACGCAGTCATGGTGCAATACACGCAGTCATGGTGCAATACACGCAGTCATGGTGCAATACACGCAGTCATGGTGCAATACACGCAGCCATGGCGCAATACACGTAGTCATGGTGCAATACACGCAGCCATGGCGCAATACACGTAGTCATGGTGCAATACACGCAGTCATGGTGCAATACACGCAGTCATGGTGCAATACACGCAGTCATGGTGCAATACACGCAGTCATGGTGCAATACACGCAGTCATGGTGCAATACACGTAGTCATGGTGCAATACACGCAGTCATGGTGCAATACACGTAGTCATGGTGCAATACACGCAGTCATGGTGCAATACACGCAGTCATGGTGCAATACACGCAGTCATGGTGCAATACACGCAGCCATGGCGCAATACACGCAGTCATGGTGCAATACACGCAGTCATGGTGCAATACACGCAGTCATGGTGCAATACACGCAGTCATGGTGCAATACACGCAGTCATGGTGCAATACACGCAGTCATGGTGCAATACACGCAGTCATGGTGCAATACACGCAGTCATGGTGCAATACACGCAGTCATGGTGCAATACACGCAGTCATGGTGCAATACACGTTGTCATGGTGCAATACACGCAGTCATGGTGCAATACACGTTGTCATGGTGCAATACACGCAGTCATGGTGCAATACACGCAGTCATGGTGCAATACACGCAGTCATGGTGCAATACACGCAGTCATGGTGCAATACACGCAGTCATGGTGCAATACACGCAGTCATGGTGCAATACACGCAGTCATGGTGCAATACACGCAGCCATGGCGCAATACACGTAGTCATGGTGCAATACACGCAGCCATGGCGCAATACACGTAGTCATGGTGCAATACACGCAGTCATGGTGCAATACACGCAGTCATGGTGCAATACACGTAGTCATGGTGCAATACACGCAGTCATGGTGCAATACACGCAGTCATGGTGCAATACACGTAGTCATGGTGCAATACACGCAGTCATGGTGCAATACACGCAGTCATGGTGCAATACACGCAGTCATGGTGCAATACACGCAGTCATGGTGCAATACACGCAGTCATGGTGCAATACACGCAGCCATGGCGCAATACACGCAGTCATGGTGCAATACACGCAGTCATGGTGCAATACACGCAGTCATGGTGCAATACACGCAGTCATGGTGCAATACACGCAGTCATGGTGCAATACACGCAGTCATGGTGCAATACACGCAGTCATGGTGCAATACACGCAGTCATGGTGCAATACACGCAGTCATGGTGCAATACACGCAGTCATGGTGCAATACACGCAGTCATGGTGCAATACACGCAGTCATGGTGCAATACACGCAGTCATGGTGCAATACACGCAGTCATGGTGCAATACACGCAGTCATGGTGCAATACACGCAGTCATGGTGCAATACACGCAGTCATGGTGCAATACACGCAGTCATGGTGCAATACACGCAGTCATGGTGCAATACACGCAGTCATGGTGCAATGCACGCAGTCATGGTGCAATGCACGCAGTCATGGTGCAATACACGCAGTCATGGTGCAATACACGCAGTCATGGTGCAATACACGCAGTCATGGTGCAATACACGTAGTCATGGTGCAATACACGCAGTCATGGTGCAATACACGTAGTCATGGTGCAATACACGCAGTCATGGTGCAATACACGCAGTCATGGTGCAATACACGCAGTCATGGTGCAATACACGCAGTCATGGTGCAATACACGCAGTCATGGTGCAATACACGCAGTCATGGTGCAATACACGCAGTCATGGTGCAATACACGCAGTCATGGTGCAATACACGCAGTCATGGTGCAATACACGCAGTCATGGTGCAATACACGCAGTCATGGTGCAATACACGCAGTCATGGTGCAATACACGCAGTCATGGTGCAATACACGCAGTCATGGTGCAATACACGCAGCCATGGCGCAATACACGTAGTCATGGTGCAATACACGCAGCCATGGCGCAATACACGTAGTCATGGTGCAATACACGCAGTCATGGTGCAATACACGTAGTCATGGTGCTCTCATGGCTCATAGGGCTGGCGGCTGTCACAGTGGGGTGGTTCCCTGACACCATCCAGCCAGTACCTCGATGTTCGTGTGGTGGGGGGGTGGGGGGTGGGAAGAGAGAGGGGCGTGGTGGGTGTGCTGTACTGATGCACGCGGGGATGGTGGGTTCCATCTGATGGTGGTTCCATCTGCATGCCTTACCGTCCGACTCTCATAGGGCTGGTGGCTGTGTGTGCCCGTGGGGCTGGGCCCTGATGCCAGTCAGTACCTTGATGTATGTACGTGTGGGGGGGTGGGGGGGGGGGCTGGGGAACGAGGAGGTGGGGAGTGGAATGTTGGTGCCCCAGTGCTTGGCGGCTGTGACCGTGAGGCTGTGACCGTGAGGCTGGGGCCAAACCTTTGAGTCGACTCAAAAGTCGGAACGAGGAGGTGTGGAATGGATAGAATGTTGGAACGAGGAGGTGTGGAATGGATGGAATGTTGGAACGAGGAGGTGTGGAATGGATGGAATGTTGGTGCCCTAGTGGCGGGCGGCTGTGATCGTGGGGCTGGGGCCAGACGCCAGTCATGTTGATGCTGCTTTTGAGTCAGTACCTTGATGTACGTGTGGGGGGGTGGGGAGCCTTGCAGAAGGGCATGGAACGATGCACCCGTTGGCGTTGCCTGTGGTATGGGATGCGGACTCACACTTCCCCCTTTGTGTTTTGAGTCGACTCAAAACACACTTCCCCCTTTGTCTGGGGTCTCATAGGGCTGGCGGCTGTCACACTGTGGGGCTGCCTGGGCCCTGACGCCAACTCGATGTACGTTGGGGGGGTTGTCAGGGTGGGAATGGGATGGGATGGGATGGGATGGTGCATCCATGATCCATGGCGCTGCATGCAGTATGGGGGAGTGCACTGTGTACATGCATGCCTCACTCGCTGTTTCTCATTGAGTTGGCAGCTGTGATGGTCACTGGGGTGGGGGGGGCTGGGGACCTTGATTCCAGCTACCACGTCCGTCCATGTATGTGGGCGGCTTTCTGGATTCCAACTGTTTGAGCCGATTTTCCCTTGAGTGCTTCAGCGTTTTTATGCATTCTTTTCCATGCCAGTGACATATCATCTCACGATGTTCTCAGCCCCTTGCTGCACTTGAGCTTCCTAACCTTCCCTGCCTGTCCGCCTTCCCCATGTGTACCCCCATGCACTGCATCCCACTACCACCCCACCCCCCTGTCCCCACATCATAATGCCTGGCCTGGCCTGGGCATCAACTCTTTCCACCCCCCTGTCCCCATACACCCATCCATCCATACATACATACACTCGTACCTGTCCACTAGGGCCTGCCCATCAACTCTTGAGTCGACTCAACAACACGCTTCCATCCATTCACTCTTAACTTCCAAAGCCCTTCTTTGCCCGTTGCTTCCTACCCTGGTGTTCCCCTCTCTGTGCGCGCCATGCACTGCACTGCATGCATCCACCTCATCCACCCCCACCCCAGCGCATCGTGCCAGATGTGCTCAAGTGGTACCTCGGACTTGGACAGCCAAGTGCGCTCCTGCAATTCCCCCTTCCCCCCGCCCTCCATCCCCCTCCCTCCCTTCTTCCCCACCCCAGCGCATCGTGCCAGAGGTGCTCAAGTCGTACCTCGGACTCAGACAGCCACGTGCACTCCTGCCACTCCCCCTTCCCCCTGCCCTCCACCCCCCTCCGCCACACAAAATCTCTCCCTACCAGCGCATCGTGCCGGAGGTGCTCAAGTCGTTCTCGGATTCAGACAGCCGAGTGCGCTACTACGCCTGCCACTCCCCCTTCCCCCCGCCCTCAATCGCCCTCCCCCCATCCTTCCCCCCTCCCTTCCCCACCCACAACACTCTCTCCATCCCCCAGCGCATCGTGCCAGAGGTGCTCAAGTCGTTCTCAGACTCGGACAGTCGAGTGCGCTACTACGCCTGTGAAGCGCTCTACAACATCGCCAAGGTAATCCCCTCACTCTGACCTGCTGTCTGCGTGCCATTGCATCAAGGTGACTTGTGAGTTGACTCATATGGACAGCCGGGTGCGCTACTACGCCTGTGAAGCGCTCTACAACATCGCCAAGGTGACCTTCTTGCTCCTGGTTTTTCAGTAGATTTTTGGGGGGGTTGGGGTTTGGCAGGTTCGGGTTTTTGGGTTTCGGGTTTGGGGTTTGAAGTTTTTGGTTGGAGGGTTGGGGTTTTTTAACTTTGGGATTTGGGTTTTTACCCACTCAAAGTGCACTTGTGCCCCACAACACAACATTGCCAAGCCCGCGTTTTATATTTGAAGGAGGATTGACCAGTGAGTGAGTGTGAGCTAAGAAGCTTTTGGTTGAGTGCTGGGTGTGCGCTGCGTTGAGTACAAGTGGAGGTGGTTTGGTCTAAAGAACCACTTTGATACCAAATCAACTTTCACGCATTCCAGAAGAGTCCTGAGGCGCCTCAAAGGTCGTCGTTGTGATGGCTTTTAAGGCACCTTAGAAGTGGACCAAACAACTACTGTAATACAGCAGACAAACTTTTACAATTTTAATTGGAAAAGCCACGTGATAAAAGCTGGGTTTTGAGACGTCTCAAAACCCAACTTCTATCACGTGGCTTTCACACTCAGTGCAATCCATCATGCATGCACCCAACTAAAATGTGTGGAATGAATGAACCCTTACAAGAGGCAACTCATGATTTGATACAGATGACAAGCATGAGGCAACTCATGATTTGATACAGATGACAAGCATGAGGCAACTCATGATTTGATACAGATGACAAGCATGAGGCAACTCATGATTTGATACAGATGACAAGCATGAGGCAACTCATGATTTGATACAGATGACAAGCATGAGGCAACTCATGATTTGATACAGATGACAAGCATGAGGCAACTCATGATTTGATACAGATGACAAGCATGAGGCAACTCATGATTTGATACAGATGACAAGCATGAGGCAACTCATGATTTGATACAGATGACAAGCATGAGGCAACTCATGATTTGATACAGATGACAAGCATGAGGCAACTCATGATTTGATACAGATGACAAGCATGCAACGTGGGCACAGTTCACACCCACTGTGCATCTTGCTTACACTCCCTCCCTCCCTCCCTCCGTCCTATCACCAGGTGACACGTGGCGACTTCATAGTGTTCTTCAATGACGCGTTCAACGCTCTCTGCAAGCTCTCTGCTGACCTGGACCCCAACGTGCAGTCCGCCGCCCACCTGCTGGACCGGCTTGTCAAGGTGAGGAGTGAGGGAGTGAGAGAGTTGGGGAGAAAGGGAGTGAGAGAGTTGGGGAGAAAGGGAGTGAGAGAATTGGGGAGAAAGGGAGTGAGTGACCCCAACGTGCAATCCGCCACACACCCGCTCGATTGTCTCGTTGAGGTGCGGAATGAGTGTGTGTGTGAGTGGGTGGGTGAAAGAGTGGGCGAGTGATTGAGTAAATGAATGAGTGACCACCTGTCAATGGCAGCAAGGAGGAGGCTATTGATGCTGCAGGGTATTTTTGAGAATTCTCAAAAATACCCTGCAGGACCACCTGTCAATGGCAGCCAAGAGGCTATTGGAGGCAAGGAATCAGAACCCAGGATTTCTAACCTTTTAAGCCACCATCCACTCTATCATCACTCATTCCACACTCTCCCTCCATCGACCTGCTCCACCACCCCCCTTCTCATACGCACCCTCTCTACTACAGGGCATAGTCACTGTCAGCGACCAATTCAGGTGCCCCTCCGCCCCCGTGCCGCAAGCACTTTCCTCCTACCACACTTAGTTTTTCTCCCACCCCCATGCCCTCCCAACCCCTTCTCATACTCACCCTCTCTACTACAGGACATAGTCACTGTCAGCGACCAATTCAGGTGCCCCCTTGCCCGTCCCTGTCACTGCCTCTCTCTGCCCACATCCACCCCCTTCACTTCTCACTTCCCGCCTCGCCTCCATTACTGCTCCCTCTTCTCGTTCCCATCCACATCCTTTCTCCTTCTCCTTTGTGGTTTGTTCCAATCAAGCATTTACTCTCTTGCACATTCCACTCACCCACCACTCTGCCGTCCGTCCGTTGGATCTAATCTACACCGTTCCCTCTCCGTTTCATCCCATTGCAACACTGCCTGCCTGCCCTAATTGCGACTCATTGCTCCCGTGCTGCCTCAATCTTTTGGTCAGTTCAAAAGTAGGCTCAATTCTGACTCCACTTTCCCTTGCTCGAAAGTACCACGGTCAGGCGCAGCGCAGGCGTGCCACCTCCTCCTGCTCCAAAGTATCACACCTATATTTGTATGACTTTTGAGAATTCTCAAAAGTCATACAGTAATACACCTCGCCCTGGAGCACTCTTTGCATCACCACAAGCCTTGACACCACCAATCTCTTTTTATAGCCCGCCTGAAAGAAATTCGTGGGTGGAGCTGCGATGTGGACATGACATGCTCCCCCCCATCCTCCATACCCCATGCATACAGCATAGGGGAATTCATTCCTTTGCTCCGGGCGCACATGAGTGTGCTCAACCCCTTGTTCCTTCCTCGCCGGCTGGATCACTGCTGTCCCGTGCCTCACACCCTGCGCCTGCCCTTGTCATGCCCCATACCCTTGTCTTTGTGCCCCATGACCTACACTGCTGTCCCGTGCCCCATCCCTTGCCTTGCCCTATCTCTTGTGCGTCATACCCTATCCTCCATGCCCCATGACCAAAACCTTCATCCTATCCCCGCACAGTATAGAAGAGTTCATCCCGCTGCTCCGAGCGCACATGAGTGTGCTCAACCCCTTCGTGCAGCAGTTCCTGGTCGGATGGATCACCGTGCTGGACAGCGTGCCTGACATTGACATGCTAGGATTCCTACCCGACTTGCTAGACGGTCAGTGAATCATCTGAGCTCTCTGATTGCAATCAGCTTAAAGTCGACTCCAAGGGATCACGGTGCTGGACAGCGTGCCTGACATCGACATGCTCGGGTTCCTACCTGATCTACTCGACGGTGAGTGCTGTGCTGTGAACGTAGTGTCTGCATGCATGGCTTCTGTGTGTGTGCCTTATGAGTCAAGCCAAGTCGGCTGGATCACGGTGCTTGACAGCGTGCCTGATATTGACATGCTTGGCTTCCTGCCCGACCTGCTGGATGGTGGGTTGGTTGCTTGGTGCGTGGATTGTGTGTGTGTGCCATCTGAGTCCAAGTCCAGTCAAGTCAGTAGACAGCTTGACAGCGTGCCTGACATTGACATGCTCGGCTTCTTACCAGACCTGCTGGATGGTGGGTAGTCTGAACTTTGTATCTGTATTTTATGCCCTTTGAATTGCCCTACCCTGCTCTCCATGCATGATGCCTCCTCACCATGCGTGATGCCTCCTCACCATGCGTGATGCCTCCTCACCATGCATGATGCCTCCTCACCATGCGTGATGCCTGCTCACCATGCGTGATGCCTGCTCACCATGCGTGATGCCTCCTCACCATGCGTGATGCCTGCTCACCATGCACACACTGAGCAACCAGAAAGCAGCTGTTCCCTCCTATGTGATGCCTTCCTCTCCCTCCTTAAGAACCTCTTTCCCGTCCCTCCGCTGCCCTCCTGGCGTCACGTCTCTCTCCCCCATATCTTGTTGACTTGGAAGTAGTAGTAGTGGCTGTCCCATAATATCGCAGTGCAGGCACACAGTGCTCTGTATCACTTATGAGAATTCTCCAAAGTGGCTCACGAGATCCCAGAGCAAGCAGAAAGCACGTTTGGCCCATGAAGTTAGAGTGCCGGCAGCTAGTGAACGTGTTCGTGTTCGCCCCTGCACGAACACAGCCATTCGCCGAACCGAACACTTTTAGTAAAAACAGATGTTCGGTGTTCGCCTGTGAAGGCGTGTTGGGGCGAACCTCGAGCACGTTTGTCACGAACACTTTAAGCTAAAAAAAACACCTGTTCGGTTCGCCTCGAGCACGTTCGAGGCGAACCGAACAGGGGCTCGTTTCTTTGCTCAACCCTACCGGCAGTGGCAGACAGTGCAGTGAGGAACCATCATGCCACTCAACCCACCTAACTATCCCTCTCCCCCCGCTCTTCTACCGCTTTTCCTCCCCTTTCCCTACCCAGGCCTGTTCAACATGCTGGGCGATTCAGCCCACGAAATTCGAGTGCAGGCAGACAGTGCTCTGAGGGAGTTTTTGCACGAGATTCGCCACGCGCCTGTGAGTGGCAGGGGGGGGAGATAGGAAGGGGGGGGGGGGAAGGGGGGGTGCTTGCAGTAGGGTGCAGGTAAGGTGGTTCAGGGTGCAGGGTTCTGTTCCCCCCCCCCCCCCCATTTCTAACCTTCCGTTTCCCGTTCCCCCCTTTCCCCTGCCAGGCTGTGGAGTATGGGCGCATGATGGAGATCCTGGTGCAGCAGGCACCCATTCCCTTTGTCGCCCATCCCAATCCTGCCGTCCCATTCTCCTCCCCCCTGCCCCATCTTCAGGCGGTGGAGTACGGGCGAATGATGGAGATCCTGGTGCAGCGAGCGGGGTCCTCTGATGAGTTCACTCGCCTCACTGCTGTCACATGGGTAGGATGGGATGGGATGCTGTCACATGGGTAAGATGGGATGGGATGCTGTCACATGGGTATGATGGCATGGGATGCTGTCACATGGGTATCATGGCATGGGATGCTGTCACATGGGTATGATGGCATGGGATGCTGTCACATGGGTATGATGGCATGGGATGCTGTCACATGGGTATGATGGCATGGGATGCTGTCACATGGGTATGATGGCATGGGATGCTGTCACATGGGTATGATGGCATGGGATGCTGTCACATGGGTATGATGGCATGGGATGCTGTCACATGGGTATGATGGCATGGGATGCTGTCACATGGGTATGATGGCATGGGATGCTGTCACTTGGGTATGATGGCATGGGATGCTGTCACATGGGTATGATGGCATGGGATACTGTCACATGGGTATGATGGCATGGGATGCTGTCACATGGGTATGATGGCATGGGATGCTGTCACATGGGTATGATGGCATGGGATGCTGTCACATGGGTATGATGGCATGGGATGCTGTCACTTGGGTATGATGGCATGGGATGCTGTCACTTGGGTATGATGGCATGGGATGCTGTCACATGGGTATGATGGCATGGGATGCTGTCACATGGGTATGATGGGATGGGATGCTGTCACTTGGGTATGATGGGATGGGATGCTGTCACATGGGTATGATGGGATGGGATGCTGTCACATGGGTATGATGGGATGGGATGCTGTCACATGGGTATGATGGCATGGGATGCTGTCACATGGGTATGATGGCATGGGATGCTGTCACTTGGGTATGATGGCATGGGATGCTGTCACTTGGGTATGATGGCATGGGATGCTGTCACATGGGTATGATGGCATGGGATGCTGTCACATGGGTATGATGGGATGGGATGCTGTCACTTGGGTATGATGGGATGGGATGCTGTCACATGGGTATGATGGGATGGGATGCTGTCACATGGGTATGATGGGATGGGATGCTGTCACATGGGTATGATGGCATGGGATGCTGTCACATGGGTATGATGGCATGGGATGCTGTCACATGGGTAGGATGGGATGGGATGCTGTCACATGGGTATGATGGCATGGGATGCTGTCAGATGGGTATGATGGGATGGGATGCTGTCACTTGGGTATGATGGCATGGGATGCTGTCACATGGGTATGATGGGATGGGATGCTGTCACATGGGTATGATGGCATGGGATGCTGTCACATGGGTATCATGGGATGGGATGCTGTCACATGGGTATGATGGCATGGGATGCCGTCACTTGGGTATGATGGCATGGGATGCTGTCACTTGGGTATGATGGCATGGGATGCTGTCACTTGGGTATGATGGCATGGGATGCTGTGACATGGGTAGGATGGGATGGGATGCTGTCACATGGGTATGATGGCATGGGATGCTGTCACATGGGTATGATGGCATGGGATGCTGTCACATGGGTAGGATGGGATGGGATGCTGTCACATGGGTATGATGGCATGGGATGCTGTCACATGGGTAGGATGGGATGGGATGCTGTCATATGGGTATGATGGCATGGGATGCTGTCACATGGGTGTGATGGGATGGGATGCTGTCACTTGGGTATGATGGCATGGGATGCTGTCACATGGGTATGATGGGATGGGATGCTGTCACATGGGTATGATTGCATGGGATGCTGTCACATGGGTATCATGGGATGGGATGCTGTCACATGGGTATGATGGCATGGGATGCTGTCACTTGGGTATAATGGCATGGGATGCTGTCACTTGGGTATGATGGCATGGGATGCTGTCACTTGGGTATGATGGCATGGGATGCTGTCACATGGGTAGGATGGGATGGGATGCTGTCACATGGGTATGATGGCATGGGATGCTGTCACATGGGTATGATGGCATGGGATGCTGTCACATGGGTAGGATGGGATGGGATGCTGTCACATGGGTATGATGGCATGGGATGCTGTCACATGGGTATGATGGGATGGGATGCTGTCACATGGGTATGATGGCATGGGATGCTGTCACATGGGTATCATGGGATGGGATGCTGTCACATGGGTATGATGGCATGGGATGCTGTCACTTGGGTATGATGGCATGGGATGCTGTCACTTGGGTATGATGGCATGGGCTGCTGTCACATGGGTATGATGGCATGGGATGCTGTCACATGGGTATGATGGGATGGGATGCTGTCACTTGGGTATGATGGCATGGGATGCTGTCACATGGGTATGATGGCATGGGATGCTGTCACTTGGGTATGATGGCATGGGATGCTGTCACTTGGGTATGATAGCATGGGATGCTGTCACTTGGGTATGATGGCATGGGATGCTGTCACTTGGGTATGATGGCATGGGATGCTGTCACATGGGTATGATGGGATGGGATGCCGTCACTTGGGTATGATGGCATGGGATGCTGTCACATGGGTATGATGGCATGGGATGCTGTCACTTGGGTATGATGGCATGGGATGCTGTCACTTGGGTGTGATGGCATGGGATGCTGTCACTTGGGTGTGATGGCATGGGATGCTGTCACTTGGGTATGATGGCATGGGATGCTGTCACTTGGGTGTGATGGCATGGGATGCTGTCACATGGGTATGATGGCATGGGATGCTGTCACATGGGTATGATGGCATGGGATGCTGTCACTTGGGTATGATGGCATGGGATGGTGTCACTTGGGTATGATGGCATGGGATGCTGTCACTTGGGTGTGATGGCATGGGATGCTGTCACATGGGTATGATGGCATGGGATGCTGTCACTTGGGTATGATGGCATGGGATGCTGTCACTTGGGTATGATGGCATGGGATGCTGTCACATGGGTATGATGGCATGGGATGCTGTCACATGGGTATGATGGGATGGGATGCTGTCACATGGGTATGATGGCATGGGATGCTGTCACATGGGTATGATGGCATGGGATGCTGTCACATGGGTATGATGGGATGGGATGCTGTCACTTGGGTATGATGGCATGGGATGCTGTCACTTGGGTATGATGGCATGGGATGCTGTCACTTGGGTATGATAGCATGGGATGCTGTCACTTGGGTATGATAGCATGGGATGCTGTCACATGGGTATGATGGCATGGGATGCTGTCACTTGGGTATGATGGCATGGGATGCTGTCACTTGGGTATGATGGCATGGGATGCTGTCACATGGGTATGATGGCATGGGATGCTGTCACATGGGTATGATGGGATGGGATGCTGTCACATGGGTATGATGGCATGGGATGCTGTCACATGGGTATCATGGGATGGGATGCTGTCACATGGGTATGATGGCATGGGATGCTGTCACTTGGGTATGATGGCATGGGATGCTGTCACTTGGGTATGATGGCATGGGCTGCTGTCACTTGGGTATGATGGCATGGGATGCTGTCACATGGGTATGATGGGATGGGATGCTGTCACTTGGGTATGATGGCATGGGATGATGTCACTTGGGTATGATGGCATGGGATGCTGTCACATGGGTATGATGGCATGGGATGCTGTCACATGGGTATGATGGCATGGGATGCTGTCACTTGGGTATGATGGCATGGGATGCTGTCACTTGGGTATGATAGCATGGGATGCTGTCACTTGGGTATGATGGCATGGGATGCTGTCACTTGGGTATGATGGCATGGGATGCTGTCACATGGGTATGATGGGATGGGATGCCGTCACTTGGGTATGATGGCATGGGATGCTGTCACATGGGTATGATGGGATGGGATTCTGTCACTTGGGTATGATGGCATGGGATGCTGTCACTTGGGTATGATGGCATGGGATGCTGTCACTTGGGTATGATGGCATGGGATGCTGTCACATGGGTATGATGGCATGGGATGCTGTCACTTGGGTATGATGGCATGGGATGCTGTCACTTGGGTATGATGGCATGGGATGCTGTCACTTGGGTATGATGGCATGGGATGCTGTCACATGGGTATGATGGCATGGGATGCTGTCACTTGGGTATGATGGCATGGGATGCTGTCACATGGGTATGATGGCATGGGATGCTGTCACATGGGTATGATGGCATGGGATGCTGTCACATGGGTATGATGGCATGGGATGCTGTCACATGGGTATGATGGCATGGGATGCTGTCACATGGGTATGATGGCATGGGATGCTGTCACTTGGGTATGATGGCATGGGATGCTGTCACTTGGGTATGATGGCATGGGATGCTGTCACATGGGTATGATTGCATGGGATGCTGTCACTTGGGTATGATGGGATGGGATGCTGTCACATGGGTATGATGGGATGGGATGCTGTCACTTGGGTATGATGGGATGGGATGCTGTCACATGGGTATGATGGGATGGGATGGGATGGGATGCTGTCACATGGGTATGATGGGATGGGATGGGATGGGATGCTGTCACATGGGTATGATGGGATGGGATGGGACGGGATGCTGTCACATGGGTATGATGGGATGGGATGGGACGGGATGCTGTCACATGGGTATGATGGGATGTGATGGGACGGGATGCTGTCACATGGGTATGATGGGATGGGATGGGACGGGATGCTGTCACATGGGTATGATGGGATGTGATGGGACGGGATGCTGTCACATGGGTATGATGGGATGTGATGTGACGTGATGTGATGTGATGTGATGTGATGTGATGTGTTGTGATGTGATGTGATGTGATGTGATGTGATGTGATGTGATGTGATGTGATGTGATGTGATGTGATGTGATGTGATGTGTTGTGATGTGATGTGATGTGATGTGATGTGTTGTGATGTGATGTGATGTGATGTGATGTGATGTGATGTGATGTGATGTGTTGTGATGTGATGTGATGTGATGTGATGTGTTGTGATGTGATGTGACGTGATGTGATGTGATGTGATGTGATGTGATGTGTTGTGATGTGATGTGATGTGATGTGATGTGATGTGATGTGATGTGATGTGATGTGATGTGATGTGATGTGATGTGTTGTGATGTGATGTGATGTGATGTGATGTGTTGTGATGTGATGTGATGTGTTGTGATGTGATGTGATGTGATGTGATGTGTTGTGATGTGATGTGATGTGATGTGATGTGATGTGATGTGATGTGATGTGATGTGATGTGATGTGATGTGATGTGTTGTGATGTGATGTGATGTGATGTGATGTGTTGTGATGTGATGTGATGTGTTGTGATGTGATGTGATGTGATGTGATGTGTTGTGATGTGATGTGATGTGATGTGATGTGATGTGATGTGTTGTGATGTGATGTGTTGTGACATGCTGTCACATGGGTATGATGTGATGTGATGATGCGGTAGTGCATGCCCCACTGCTTTCACATGAATACAGATGTTGCCATGGTATCTGACACATGTGTTTTACTCACATGCCTGTGATTCAACGACTTTGTGAAGCTGGCCTGAGCACAGATGATGATGCCGTACCATGCCGCTGTGGTGGGCGCCATATTACCCCATGTCACAAGCTGATGCATGCTCTCTGCTCTCCTCTAATCCAACGCAGATCAACGATTTTGTGAAGCTGGGGGGAGCACAGATGATGCCGTACTATGCAGCTGTGGTGGGCGCCATTCTGCCCTGCATCGCTGACAGGGAGGAGAAGATTGCTGCGGTGAGTCCTCACTGGTGTTGAGACTGAAGCAATGTTGTGTGCCCCAGGGCCCAGGCCGATGGGCTCAGGCCGGCCGTTGGGCTCAGGCCGGCCGTTGGGCTCAGGCCGATGGCCGGTTATCCCTGCATCACTGGCCAGGAGGAGACGATTGCTGCGGTGGGATATAGTTTAGATGGTATTGTTGATTGCAGCAAGTCAAATATTGTTTAAAAATTGCAACATTCTGGTTCTGTTTGGGTGTGGTTTATTCGCGCTTGGTGAATCGTGTCTTGTCCATTTTCCCTCTGGTCCTTCGCTGTCCCTTGCGCCTCCACACATGAGATTCCTCTTTCTTTGCACGCCACACAGATAGCTCGCGACACCAATGAGGAGCAGCTGGCGAGGGTGAGGGAGCAGAGCGTGGCTGATGGCTTCGACGTGCGGGCAGTTGTGGAGATTGCCAGGCGGTGAGTAGCGTGGAGGTGGGTGAGGGGAGATAGCACAGCACGACAGTGGGTGAGGAAGCAGAGCGTGGCTGATGGCTTCGATGTGCGGGCAGTCGTGGAGATTGCCAGGCGGTGAGCTTTTGGGGAGAAGGGTTGTGCAGTGGTGGGTAAGGGGGAGATTGTGAGGAGGTGGGCGCGGCGCGGGGGAAGGGAATGGCAGGCAGGCTCATGTTTGGTAAGGGGGAGATGGCAAGGAGGTGCATTGCTGCAGCTTGGGTGAACGGGAGAAAGCTTGGGGAATGCTACAAGAGGGCCGAGGCGATAGCACGCACGCCGGTCGGTTATTGTGTGCGCGCAGCTTTCAGTCACAAGGTCATGGCGTGTTGACTCGACTTGCAGAAGCCGGAAGGTGTGCAGGAACAGTGCAGCACTCATGTTGACGTGTTGACTCGACTTGCAGAAGCCGGAAGGTGTGCAGGAACAGTGCAGCACTCATGTTGACGTTTTGACTCGACTTGCAGAAGCCGGAAGGTGTGCAGGAACAGTGCAGCACTCATGTTGACGTTTTGACTCGACTTGCAGAAGCCGGAAGGTGTGCAGGAACAGTGCAGCACTCATGTTGACGTTTTGACTCGACTTTCAGCACTCTCAAACTCCCTGCTGTTTGTGGTTATTGCTGCTCATGGGTAGCGCAGGGAGCTGAGCAGCAGCTGGGAGGCCACAAGGCTGGAGGCGCTTGCATGGATTGCCACCCTTCTGCACCGCTTCCCACACCAGGTGAGCTGAATTGTTTGCGTTCTCACACCAGTTGGGGTAATTTGACCTGATTTTCACAGTAAGTGGGTTGCTTGGTCTGATTTCACGTTTTCTTTCCTCAACTCCTCTCCTTCCCCTCACGTCTCTTTCACCACATGGACAATCCCTCCACTTGCTTCCTGTTTCTCAGGTTTACTGTTTCGCCTTCTCATCCACCTGCCCTCCTCACACTCCCCCCCACTGCTCCTAGACCTCATGGACGATCCATCCACTGCTTTTCTCAAGTTGCTTGCATCGTGCTTCTTAAGCCTTATGTTCCGCCTTCTCAACCAAGTGCTCCGCCTGCCCTCCTCCCCCCCTCCTCCCCCCCTCAGCTCCTAGACCTCATGGACGATCCATCCCCTGCTCTTCTCAAGTCTTCCAAACCTCTCTTAGTTGTTCCCCTTCCCCACCCATCCGCCCCGCCTGCCCTCCTCACATCCCCCCCCCCCCAGCTCCTGAACCTCATGGATGATCCATCCACTGCTCTTCTCGAGTCCTTGCTTGCGGCGCTGGCAGACGACTCAGACCAGGTGTGCAGTGCAGTGCAGTGCAGTGCAGTGCGGTGCCATGCACACATGATTTATGAATTAGTGTAAGGTTTAAGTTAATGGCGGAACTCCGTGCGATATGAATTTTGTGCGATCCTATTGCCTGCATGCGTGGCTGGTTGGCAGATTTGAATCCTAGCCTCTCTTTTGGTCCCCTTTTGCCAGCCATCCCCGCAACTTCCACTATGGCTAAGCCTCTCTCTCTCTTCTCTCCCAATTCGTGCAATAATCATCCCACTATGCACCCATCTTATCACAGGTGGTGCTAGGGGCGCTGTCAGTGCAGGCCACAGTGGCCAGCCACCCGCACCACTTCCACCGCCTGCTGCTGCTCCTCCTCCTGCGCTTCAACTCCGACCGCGCCCTCCTTGACAGGTGCTCCTTCTCTGCATGCTCTCCCATTCTCTGAATGCTCTCATGGTCCTTACTCATGTTTCAGCCTCTCCCTCTTCTCTTGCTGCTGCTCCTCCTCCTGTGCTTCAAATCCGACCATGCCCTCCTTGACAGGTGCCCTCTCTCCTCTCTGCATGCTCCCCCACTCTGCTTGCTTTCCCTCTCTCTGCATGCTCCCCCACTCTGCTTGCTTTCCCTCTCTCTGCATGCTCCCCCACTCTGCTTGCTTTCCCTCTCTCTGCATGCTCCCCCACTCTGCTTGCTTTCCCTCTCTCTGCATGCTCTCCTGGTCCTTGATCGTCTCTCATCCTCTCTTTTCTTGCTGCTTCTCCTCCTGCAATTCAACTCTGACAGCAGCCTCCTTGATACGTGCAATTCACGGCACACTCTCCTAGCCTCCCGTACTTCTCCTTTTGTTCTTAGCTGCTCCTGCTGCTGCTCCTGCTGCTGTGGCTGCTTCGGCGGCTGCTGCTACTGCTGCTATAACACTCGAACTGCACCCACCTTCAGCCTCGTCCTCCTCGTCGCCTCTCTCCTTTTTCCAACGCCCAGCTCTACCTGCACAGACGAGGCATCATCATCATGACTATTGAGTCGACTCAAAAGTCACCCCGCCTCTCTCCTTTTTCCCATCTCCCCCCTCTACCTGCACAGACGAGGCAGCATCATCATCCGCCACCTCTGCGCCATGCTAGACGCTGATAAAGTCCTCCGAGAACTCGCATTCATCCTGCAGAACGAGTCAGACTGCGAGTTACCGGAATGCCCGAATGCCTTTTGAGTCGACTCAAAAGTTACCACAATGCCCGAGTTGCCGTACAACCTCACATATTCTCCCAACTCCAACCCTTCCCCTCCCCCTCTCCACCACCCATCCAGGCGGGGCAGCATCATCATCCGCCATCTCTGCGCCATGCTAGACGCTGATAAAGTCCTCAGGGAGCTGGCCTTCATTCTTCAGAACGAGTCTGACTGTCAGTTCGCCGCCACCATCGTGCCCACGCTCTCCCTCATCCTCCTCACCACTCCTCCCCTTTCGCCCGACTCCCTCCCCTTTCCCCATCCTCACTCTGACAAGCTGCTATTTTTTTTCCCACCCCTTCCTCTCTTCTCCACACACAGGCGTGGCAGCATCATTATTCGGCACCTGTGTGCCATGCTGGACGCTGATAAAGTCCTCAGAGAGCTAGCCTTCATTCTACAGAACGAGTCCGACTGTCAGTTCGCCGCCACTATCGTGCCAACGCTCTCCCTCATCCTCCTCACTGCCCCCGAGCTCGCCCCCATCCGCTCCAAGCTCCGTCGCTCCTTCGCCGCTGCTCCTGCTCCTGCGCCCGCTGCTGTGATGGCTCAACCCTCTTTCTCTGCCGCTGCTGCTGCTCATGCTGCTTCTGCCGCTGCTGCTAGTCATCTTGCTTCTGCTGCTTCTGCTGCTTCTGCTGCGGCTGCTGCAGCAGATGGTGCAGGGTCCTCCTTCTCTCCCTCTCCCTCCTCCGCCCCCCCCCCGTCTATGCTTGCGAGTGAGGGTGGAGGTGGCGGTGGGGGTGGGGGTGGGGGCGGAAGCGGAGTGGGAGGATCAGGAGTTGCTGCCACGGGCAGTGCACCCACAACAGCACCATCAGCACCAGCAACAACAACATCAGCAGCAGCGGCAGCGTGCAGTGGGAGGGGGCTGTTCCTGGCGCTGTACCCGGCATGGTGCCACTCACCCATCGCTGCAGTGAGCCTGTGCCTGCTGGCCCAGGCGTACGAGCATGCGTGGTGCATCGTGGACGCGTTAGAGGAGAGCGACCTGTCCCTCAGCCTCATGGTGCAGGTGGGTGGGTGGAGAGAAGCGTCTGTCTGGGGTGGGGTGTAGGGGAAGATAGAGATGAATAGTAGCGCCACCCACTGTCACTGGCCCAGGCGTACGAGCATGCATGGAGCATCGTCTTTTGAGGCGCCTCAAAATTCATGGTGGATGCTCTAGAGGAGAGCGACCTCTCCCTTAGCCTCATGGTGCAGGTGTGTGGCAGGAGACAGGTGTTGGGGGGGGGGGAGGGGGTAGGGGGGAACAGATAGATAGTATCACTGCCACCCGCTGCCATGCACCCAGGCGTACGAGCATGCATGGAGCATAGTGGACGCGTTAGAGGAGAGCGAACTCTCCCTCAGCCTCATGGTGCAGGTGGGTGGCAGGGATGCTGTGACAAAGGGAGCGGGGGAGGGGTATTTAGATATACTGCAACCGGCAACACTAGGAGCAGCACTATTGGCACCAGCACCGCCGGCAATAGCAGCAGCGCCACCACCACCACCAGCACCAGCAGCGGGGTTTTTGCGGTGCTGTATCATACATGGTGCCATGCCATATTGATAACGGACTTATGGACACCAAATGGTCTGCTACTTTTTCCATCCCCGTGTGCATGTGTGATGCCCATCTGCGCGTGTATGTACGAAATCGCTCTGTGCATCGGCATGTGCATGTGTGTGTGCATGTGTGTGTGCATGTGTGTGTGCATGTGTGTGTGCAGATGGACAAGCTAGTTCTCCTGCTTGAAACGCCCATTTTCAGCCGATTGAGACTGCAGGTCAGTGCCTTGCCTTCCATTATGTCATCATAAGCTCATCATGGGTTTCATTTCACCAACCTGGTGCCATGCCTTCATCATGCCTGCATGCCTTCATCATGGTGCGTTACTGTGGTTGCCTAAGCGGTTCCACGAGCTACCTCAGTTTTGCACGCTCGTCCTTGTGCTTCCGAATCAGGCCCTGGTCCACCAAAGCACCTGTGCTTCTCCTCCGTGTCCCCCCAACAGTTGCTGGATCCTTCCCGTTCTCCTGCTCTCCTGAAAGCACTCTACGGCCTGCTCATGCTGCTGCCACAGGTATGCTTCTACATGCAGTATGTGACGCTCATGGTGTGACGCTCATGGTGTGACGCTCATGGTGTGACGCTCATGGTGTGACGCTCATGGTGTGCCGCTCATGGTGTGCCACTCACATCTGTTCTAATTGGTTTACTAAAAACGAGGAAAATCAAGAAGGAATAGAATTTATGGTGAAGAACGACGTACCCCCACACTCGCTGCACCCTCTCTCAATGCACCCTCTCTCGCTGCACCCTCTCTCAATGCACCCTCTCTCAATGCACCCTCTCTCGCTGCACCCTCTCTCAATGCACCCTCTCTCGCTGCACCCTCTCTCAATGCACCCTCTCTCAATGCACCCTTTCACTGCACCAACCTGCTCTGCGCCATCCTCTATGGGAACATCCTTTATGGGAACATCTTGGGGATTAATGACATCCTCTCTACCTCTCGCTTTTCCGCCCCTCCTTCAAGTTCTGCCTCCCTGCATATCCGTTTGCCTGTCTCCGTTTCCATCTGTCTGTTTCCCATTTTTCCAACACATCCTTGCCGTGTGTGATAAGTCGAGTTTTGAGTGCTTCTTCTGAAGGCCACTCAGGTCGTATCCCTGCCTAGTGTCGAGAAGTTGGTGTCAAGAAGTTTGCGCATGCGATTGGTTAAAAAAAAACGATTGACCAATCGCATTGGCCAGAAATTTGTTCTGGACCAATAGGGTGCGAGCACTTCTTGACACTAACTTCTTGACACTAGGCAGGGATACGACCTCAAAACTCCACTTCTTCAAACCCATTTTTCCACCACATCCATGCCTCCCCTTATTCGCTCCTCTCCCCGCCCTCTCCCCTCCCTCCTCTGCCGTTGCGCCTCCCTTCACAGCACGGAGTGGCCTTCAGAGTGCTACACACGCGCCTCTCCACCTTCCCCCCTTCCTTCATGCTCCCCTTTTTGTTCCCTTTCTTCCTTACCCTTTCTCATCCCTCCTCACCCCTACCCACCCCTTCCCACCCACCCATCTTCCTCGCAGCATGGAGTGGCCTTTAGAGTGCTACACACGCACCTCTCCGCCGTCCCCTCGCCCTTCCCCTTTTGATTCCCTCTTTCTCCCTACTGTTTCCCATCCCTTCTCACCACTTCCCACCCCTTCCCACCCATCCTCACAGCACGGAGTGGCCTTCAGAGTGCTACACACACGCCTCTCCACCGTCCCCTCGCCCTCCATGCTCCACCCCACTCCTCCCCCCACCCCCTCCTTCCCACTCTACTCCACCTCCTCCTACCTGCCTCACCCAGCAATCCCTCTAACCGCCTCCTTTGCACCTACCACACTCCCTCCACACCTCTCTTCCGCTCCTGCCTCTTTCTCCTCCAAGCCCTCCTCTCGCTCCTCCTCCCCTCCACCTCACTCCTCCCTCTACGGCCCACTCCCCCACTCCCACCTCCTCTCCTCTGCTTCAGCATCAGTATTGGGATCTGCTTCGCAGCCCATTTCCATTCCATCGCTCAGCAGTAATGCTGGAGCAGCAGCAGGCACGGGAAGCAGCCAAGAGGAGCGCATGGGAGCAGGACAAAGCCCATCTGCTCCTTCCGCCACTCCCACTGCCACTGCCACTGCTGCTGTTCCAGCCATTCCCTCAGCGGGTCCAGCGTTTCCCCTCGCTGCTGCTGCCATGCGCAGTGCTTCTTTCAACGCCTTCCTCTCCCCTGCTGCCTCTGCTTCTGCTGCTTCCCCCGCTGCTTCAGCCGCTGCTGCAGCTGCTGCTGCACATGCCGTGCACTCCAACACCGCAGACGGATCAGCAATCTCGCAAACGACTTCTTCACAGGGTAATTTACCCTCCATGGCAGCAGTAAGATCAGGCAGCTGGTCCGGCGGCCCAGCAGCAGCAGTGCCTCCTGTCGCAATGGCAGCAGGAGGAGGAGCAGGTGTGGCCGTACCAGCAACAGCTGCAGGAGCAGCAGAAGCAACAATGATGAACGGATTCAGTGCAAATACCTTTCCCAACACCACCACCGCCACCAGCAGCAGCAGCAGCAGCAGCACAGACGGAAGCGGATCGTCACTAGACGGCCCGTCGCTCCTCCGGATATTCCTGGACATGCAACGCAGGCACAAGGAGCCAAAAGGCCCGACAGGTGGCAGCAGGGGATGGAGCTGTGCGGGGTCAGGCGCGTTCAGTGTAGCAATGGGGGGTTTTCATGGAGGGGGAGTGGGAGGAGGGGGCGGCGGAGGTGGTGGGGGTTTGGGAGGAGTGGGAGTGGGTGGAACACAGTTTGGTTTGCCGGGTGAGGAAGGTCCTGGGATGGGTGGTGGTGATGATGGGCGGTTGGGGAGTGGGGTGGGCAGAGGGGGAGTGTCGCTGTCACAGCATGGAGGTGGGGGGTTCTTTCAACCATTACAGCAGGAGTAGCATAGCATGATAGCAGCATGTTGCGAGGTGCATAGAGGTACCATACAATGATTTGTGGTTCCTCTGTAACCAGATATGGTAGGATGGGCAGCAGCACAGCATAGTGCTTTGGTTGCACACTGTTTGGATTGTCTGCGTATGTGCTTCATAGCATGGTCAAGGGTACGAGGCTTACCTACCGTATCCTGCCACAATATAATGCATTTTATTCCCTTGCGATCAGAGTGTACTTAGAATTGCTCATTCCTCCCCTGAAATGACTTGTTTTATTCTCAAGAAAATGTTTGTTAATCCCTGCCAGGGCCCAAAATTGGTTTAGGCCTACCCTTACAAATCAGGGTTCCAGCCCCTCCTTACCCCGACCCCTAGGGTAATTTTTTTCGTACCCTGTTTGCAGCAGGGTAAATCAACCACCCTGATTTGAGCAGGGTAGTTTTAGGCCAACCCTGTTTCAGTTACTATTTTGTGAGCTACCAGTAAGTTATGTACAATGACATAATAAAGTAGCACTCACGAAGTCCATGAGCAGGGCTGACGTTTCAAATTTGGGTACCCTGTGTTGGGCTGAAAAGGCCCTAAGGATCTTTACAGAGGATAACTCTGGGTAGGATACTTTGTAATAGCGGAAGCGTTTAATGAAGCTTTGTGAACCGACCTTGCACTAGTGTGTGAGAGCAAAGTAGATTAAATTATAGTGAAAGGATACAAGCTTATATAATAATACGGGGAATATGAAGAGATACGGTTATAACTACTTTTACTGTTGCTCTTGCGGTTCGATACAGTGCGACTCGGGCAACTGCTCTGTAACGAGTCAGTTGTGTGTTCTTAACTGTCGCGCTGTTCTTGTCAGGTCAAGGGTCAGCGACCTTTGACTTTCGCGTAACTTCCTGCAGCCGATTCAACCTCCGAGGGTTGACTCGCAGGTGCTTCGGTGTAGGTTGCCTCGCTTCTGGTGCAATGTTTTGACACTGCTGAAGCGTTTAAGTTCCATTGTTTCCAACACTCCCTTTCGCTTCTGGAGTGTCGCTACTGGTGACGTGGCTCTGTCCAGTCAGCAGCATGCAGTATTCGAACTTCTGCTTTCCGAGCTTCTTGGTCAAGTAATCGGCTGCCATCTCAGACGTGGGACAGTATGCCAGTTCGAGTTTCCCCTTCTCGATCTCGTCCTTCACGAAGAAATAGCGTAGGGCAATGTGTTTCGTCCTGTTTGCGAAGTCGTTCTTGTTGGCGATGCGAATTGCTGACTGGTTGTCGCAGAACACGGTGAAGCTGGGTAACTCGGCTAACTTCGCTTCTTCCAGCAGTTCACGAAGGTAAAGTCCCTCCTTGGTGGCTGAGCAGAGTGCGATATATTCCGCTTCAGCTGAAGACAGTGCGATTAACTCCTGCTTACTCGACTGCCAGGAGATAGGACCGATAGGCTCGAGGCGGTAGACATAGCCGGTGCGTGAGCGCCTATTGTCGGTGTCGCCGGCGTGATCGGCGTCGACGTAGCCGATTAGCTTGGTCGGTGTAGTTGCGTTTTTGTGATAAGTTAGTCCGATCGTCGCGGTGCTGACGAAGTAGTGGAGAGCGCGATCGAGTTCCGCCAGATGCTCTGCTTCAGGCTTCTTGAGATAGGTGGCGAGCTGACTCGCGGAGTAGGATAAGTCGGGACGGCATGTGACTGCTGCGAAGAGAAGACACCCGAGCTTCTTCTGATAGTCGCGTATGCCGGCAGGCTTGAGTAGAATAGATCGTTCCTTTTCGGTTCCTGACGTGTAGTGGTAAGGCGTGGAGAGGGCGCTTGGTGTGAGACCGAAGCGTTTCGCGATGGTGTCGGCGTATTTCTCGGCGCTGAGGTAGATTGCGTCCTTCCCTTCTCGGATGTTGAGTCCGAGATATTGCGTGACGGTAGATGAGACGGTGAGGGTAAGGTCCTTCTGCAGCTCCCCTTCGAACCACGTGGCGATGCCGTCGGTTGACCCAATGTAGAGGAGATCGTCCACGTAGACGATCAGGAGAACGTAGTCGCTTCCCTTTGTGAGGCGGTACATGCCCTGGTCATGCGGGAGTTGTTTAAAACCGATGCGGATAAGGCGGGTGTGCAGGTACTGCTGCCACAGTCGCGGTGCCTGCTTGATCCCGTAGAGCGACTTAAGCAGTTGACAGACTTGATTGGGTTCACCGTGGGAGCCGTGCGGGAGCTCGACGAAGATTTCTGCATCCACAGGTGCGTAGAGAAAAGCGTTTGCGACGTCGATTTGTCGCAGTTTCTTTTTCTTCATGGCGGCGATGGCGATGAGGATTCGGAGTGAGGTGTGACGGCTGACCGGAGCGAAGGTTTCGGTGTAGTCTCTTCCGAGCTCCTGGTCAAAGACGCGCACAACCCAACGACCTTTGAATTTGTCGATGGTGCCGTCAGCTTTCGTCTTCACACGGAAGACCCACTTCCCGGTAAGGATAGTCTTGTTCTGTGCTACGCCGATGGGAACGATTTTCCAGGTGTTGCGCTCCTCCAGTGCCTTCAGCTCTTTGTCCATGGCTTCACGCCATTTCTCCCTATGTTCCCCCCCCAGAGCCTGTTGAACCGTCGCAGGCTCTTTAGGAATGGCGACGCCATGGACTGCGGTGACGAGTCCAAGGATTTGGAGGCCACTCTGCGTGTAGCGGGGGAGTGTGCCGGGGAGAGTGTTGTCCTCGGGATAGGCTGCTTCGTCTCCCTCTTCTGGATCAGGTATGAAGTTTGGTCCTATGCGTTCAGCTTCGTCGGTGTTGACTCTTGCAGGTGTTACGTAACCGTTGTCGGCGAAATGGTGGTAGATTTCGGCGCTGTTACTGTCGCGCGGGTTTTCGTCATCCATGGGGACGTTGACGGAGCAGTACGGGAGTGGTCCGGCTGCTTCCGAGGCTCCTTCCACGTTCTGCTCGTCCCATTCAGCTTCGTCTTCTGCCGATGCGAAGGCTCGGTTGCCACGGAAACCACCTGTGGGGTCTCGGTTCTCGTCCAGGTTGGCAAGATAAGTTTGCATGGTGAGTCGTTCGTAGAAGATGATGTCACGTGCTGCCACTGTTTCCTTTGTGTGGACGTCGAAGATTTTCCATGCGTTGTAGTGTTTTTCGATGCCCAGGTGTAGCCCCCACTGTGCTCGATGCGAAAATCGGCCGGCCCGTGCAGATGGTGGTCGGTACTGTACCATGCACCCAAAAACTCGTAACATTTTTGTGTTGCCCAATTTCCCGGTCCACAGCAGATGCGGTGATGCGTTGTTCGGGAATGACGACGAGGAGAGCAAGTTGTGTAGCATTACAGCGTGGTCCATCGCTTCTGGCCACTGGTGGTTGGGAAGCCGCATGCCACGTAACAGTTTCCGCATGGTGTTTTGGAGGGTCCTGTTCAGCCTTTCTGCTACACCCTGTTGTTGATGGGCGTAAGGAAGGGAGATGAGGCGCTTGATGCCTTTCTCAGCCAGGTAGTTCTTGAACCTCGTCGAGGTATATTCTCCTCCTTCGTCTGTTTGGAAGCTTTTTAACTTGACGCCCGATTCCCGCTCTACTACGGGAAGCCACGCGACGAACGCCTCGAACGCCATATCTTTGCTTGGGAGATTCAGGTGCCAGACGTAGCGTGTTGCGGCGTCGATGAAGGTAATCGTGTAGAGGTACGTATTCTGCCCTGGTTCACGGTTGTACAGGATGTCGCTGTACACCTTTTTGAGTGGTGTGTAAGCTGGTGCACTTGGGTTGTGGTGCGATGGGAACGGTTGATGAGGTAGGTCTCCTTCTGGGCAGGTGAAGCATGTGCCGCGTACGCGTTGGAGTTCTTGTCCGTTGGTTAATAGGAGTGAGTCTTTGTCAAGCACTCCTGCTCGTATGGTGTTGTTTAACACTGTGTTGCTTGGATGTCCCATTCTTGCGTGCCAGGTTGCTTCGTCGGCACGGTGTCCGGGTGATCGTCGGTACAGATCCGAGCTGGAGTAGAAGCTGGTGGTGAAGTTGGGGCTGTGATGAAACTCTCGTGGTGCTGGCTGAAACTGTTGTGCAGGTGTCGGTGATGCGTCGTCAACGAGGACTGGTGCCGTTGAAGGACTAGCGACTGGTGTTGTTGTTGGTGCCGTTGTTGTCTCTGCTGCTGCCGATGTTGTTCCTGCTGCTCCCGATGTTGTCTCTGCTGCTGCCGATGTTGTTCCTGTTGCTCCCGATGTTGTCTCTGCTGCTGCCGATGTTGTTGCTAATGCCCTTGTTCGCTCTGTCTCAGGGATGGTATACGAATACCAGAAGCCGCCCGGACTGAAGTCAGGGTCAAGGTCCGGAGGGTGTGTCCAGTTGGTGAAGTTAACTATGGCGTCACTGTCGGCGGTGCCAAGATCGGGAACGAAGTCCAAGACGAAGACGTTGTTCTTGAGGACCGCCTTCCCAATGTAGAGACCTCCTCTCCCATGATACAACTTGAACTCATGGATGGTGCTGTCTGCTTCGAGGTGAATACCTTTTGCCATCAGCTGACTGACACTCAGTTAGTTGTAGCCGAGGCCTTGTGCAATTAAAACCTTTGACATCTGTAGTATGATGTTTGTCTCTCGCGACTGAAGTTGTACGATTCCTTGCCGTCGTGTGCGCAGGTTCTGGTTGTTGGCGACGGTTATGACGACTTCCCATTGAAGCTGGTATTCTTGTTGTACGAAGCGTCCTGAAGAGCACATGTGCTGTCCGCAACAGCTGTCCAAGAACCACGTGTCTGTCCCTGAAGGCTCGCTTTGGGCGATGGCGGCGTACGTTGGATTTGGTTTGAGTGCTTCGTGGCGAGGTGTGGTGTTATCGAGATGGTCTTCTGGTGAGTAATGTGGCGGTGACTCGGTGATGCAGGATTCGCTCAGTCTTGCCATGCAGCTGATGATGTTTCTTGCTCCTTGTGCAGGTTGTCCCGGTGAAGTTGAGGCTTGGACCTGAGTCGTCGGGTTCGCCTGTGTTGAAGTCACTTGACTGCTTGAAGGTCGTAGTTGCCGCTGCAAGGCAGTTAACTGTTGTCGATTCGGGCAGTGCGTGCGTGGGTGCCCTGATGTCTTGCAGATGTGACAAAACGGAGGTACTGGCTTCGGCTGCTGCTGTCGGTTGTTGTAGTTGTTGTGTCGTCGCTGAGTATGGAAAGCGAATTCCGACGTTGTCGTCTTTCGTTTGTGTCGTTCTTCTTGCAGATCCATGTCCTGCTGCTCGGCGTGTATTTCGGCGCAGAGTGCTGCTTCAGAAATTCTTCCGTGGGCTCAAAGAATTGCTTTGGTGGCGCGCCACTGAGGACCGAGGCCACCAATGATGAGTGTTACGAAGGCGTCTTCAGAGATTGATCCTCCGCATCGAAGAAGCTTGTCGCGCAATTATGTATATTTTCAAAAGCTGTAACGCTTTTTAAAATTATGTATTTTGAAAGCGAAGCTGCCTGTAATGTAGGATTTGGCAGCGTCGAGCCGCGCTAAACGCCCGTTTAGGAGTACAAAACGTGGGCTGGAGGTCATTTCCCTCCACCCACGTCTCTCATTTTCAGACGGTTTAGCTGATCTTCCCATTTGAAAATTTTCCCATTTGAAATGAGACGATGCCAATTGCTACATGCAAGAAAGCAAGCTTTCTAAATCGCGACATCAGCTGATATACGCCAACCCCTTTTCTCCTGGTTTCATTTCAACTGTTGTCAACTGCGCCATTAACCTGCTTTGGTTTACACTGTCTGTTGCTTGATACAGGTTCTTCAGATGGCCATACGCGAGTTCCGCCGAGTTGCCGAAGGTCCGGTAAGAGCGAATGTTCTGCTGCTGAGTTGGTGTGATGTTTCTCAGTAGAATAGTATACGCCATCATCGATTGATACGTATACTGCCGCTTCTCATACTGTGTGCCGTTTGCTGGATACTGCAGGGATCCGTCGAAGAAACCGAGTATCTGCGCGCCCTCCATCATTAGCTCGAATTCAAAGGACCAGGTGAAGAAGTCCTTTCCGTCAAAAGGTCTTGATGTTTGCAGTTTCAAGACATGCGCGAATTGCGACTGAACTTGTAATGCGTCCATTGGTTTGTCTTGCGCAGGTGGAGGTTGAGGCAGGAAGCTGATCGACCCGCGCTCGTACGGGGCGAAGGTGGGTTGCTGCTGTTGATTCCCTCGCGCATATGACGACCCATCAAGGCTCATGGGTGTCGCTCCGTTGTTGCTGTTGTGTGTCTGTGTAGGTCCCGACTGCTGGTGTTGCTCGTAGAAGGACATGAAGGAGAAGAATTTCTCCATCATGCTCTGATCAAAGTCAGAAGGATGGTTCGTGGGGGTCTCGGTTGACGTTCCCCTTGGTCTTGCTACCGTGCCTTCCTCTGTCTGCAGGCCAGAGGCTGGCGGTGGAGTAGGAGTAGTGCCCGAGGAGCCATTAGGGGAGCTCCTTTCCTTGTTTGTTGCCATGTCTTGTAATGATCTTGAAAAGGTAGAGTTTCCCCTGTATGCTCTCATACCATGTTGGGCTGAAAAGGCCCTAAGGATCTTTACAGAGGATAACTCTGGGTAGGATACTTTGTAATAGCGGAAGCGTTTAATGAAGCTTTGTGAACCGACCTTGCACTAGTGTGTGAGAGCAAAGTAGATTAAATTATAGTGAAAGGATACAAGCTTGTATAATAATACGGGGAATATGAAGAGATACGGTTATAACTACTTTTACTGTTGCTCTTGCGGTTCGATACAGTGCGACTCGGGCAACTGCTCTGTAACGAGTCAGTTGTGTGTCCTTAACTGTCGCGCTGTTCTTGTCAGGTCAAGGGTCAGCGACCTTTGACTTTCGCGTAACTTCCTGCAGTCGATTCAACCTCCGAGGGTTGACTCGCAGGTGCTTCGGTGTAGGTTGCCTCGCTTCTGGTGCAATGTTTTGACACTGCTGAAGCGTTTAAGTTCCATTGTTTCCAACACCCTGATGGTGCAAAAAAAAAAAAAAAAAAAAACTCTGAGGGCACTTCGGCCAGATTTTGGCCACTCTGATGGCTCAGTCTCCAGGACACCCTTTCCCTGAGGTCAAAGGGTTGGCGAACTATGATCAGAGTGCTGTTTCTATCATTTGTTAATTTTTACACAAGCACTGTCTACAATGCCTGGCCGGGTTTAGTATTCACACAAGACAGCACAGCACCAACAATCCTACTTTGTCGGCTGATCTATGTCATACATCTCCTCCCCCTCCTCGCCATCCGAGATGAACGGGTTAACATCTTCCTCTGAGTAATCTCGGGGCGCTGACTGCTCTATCTCCTGATCCATCTCCAGGTTGTCGTCACGATCATCGTCTGACTCCGCGAGCTCCTCCTCGCCCGCCGGCTCCCTGGGTTCCTCTTCCTCCTCCAGTTCCTTCTCCTTTCGCTTGCGATCGTCAGATGGGAACAGAACGCTCTGCGCAGGGCGCCTCTTCTTGAGGCTTTTCCAGGTGTCGAGCACCCCAGGCCAGTCCATCTCGTACTGCAGCAGCGAGATCTGCATCAGCTGTGAAATGTGTAAGCAGGAATGGGTGTGACTAAGTCAGAGTTGGGTACAAATACAACCCTAGAAAACTGTACCCCATATGTGCTACCCCACTATAGCCTACAAACATGCATCAGCTATGATAATCTGACACACCCCCATAGGCAAAGTGGGGGAGAACAAGGGGTCACAAGACCAGTCAAGCAAAGCAAAGCAAGCTCAGGGTGGATCACAAAGTCACCACACAGTCCGAGCACAAGAGCAGGGCCAGAGGCCAGTTCACATGCAGGAGTACAGACATATATATAAAACTAGACAAGCAAGAGCAGGTATATATATATGTCACAGTACAAGTAAAGTCAAGAGGAGAGCAAGTGAGGCAAGACAGGCACAAGACCCAGCTGGGTGCAAAAGCGCTGATGGTCACAAGGCGCGAGTGCCTTGGTGAACACATCAGCAGTGTTGGCCTCAGAGGCCACGTACGCAAGTCGCAACTGACCACGCTGCTGCAGCTCACGAGCAAGAAAGTAGCGGAGAGCAATGTGCTTCGTTCTGTGCTCCAAGCGCTGCTCTCGACACAAGGCCAGCATAGCCTTGTTGTCTACGTACAGCACTGGAGGAGAACGAGGCGGCTCTCCAAGGTCAGTCAGCAGGTAGGTGAGCCAGCGAAGCTCCTGTGCAGCCATGGCCCCGGCGTAGATCTCAGCCTCACAACTGGAGCCGAGAACCGAAGACGAGCGAGTAGACCGCCACGAGACAGAGCCGGAACCAAGGCTGAAGGTGTAGCCTTGTGACGACCGCTGCGTAGCCTGGTCGTCAGCCCAAGAAGCGTCCGCGTGGCCGGTAAGGACCACTGGACTCCGCCCTCCAAGCACTAGCCCCATGCCCGACGTACTGCACAGGTAGCGCAATACCCTCTTCGCTGCAGCCATGTGCTCCGGTCTGTGTCTCCCAGGAGCAACATAGCGTGCAAGAATGCTCAGAGGGTATGCAAGGTCAGGTCGTGTGCAGGTCATCAGGTACATGAGGCAGCCAACAAGCTCTGCATACGGACCACTCGACTCTACGGACTCATCCGAAGGCAGAGCTGAGAGTGAGTGGCGAGTAGGCAGAGGAGTGGCCTGAGGCGAGGAGTACGTGAAGCCGAAGCGCTGAAGGACCTGCTGCACCATGTGTGACTGAGTCAAGGTAATGGTGCGGCGTGCTCTGTCCCGAGTGATCTGCAAGCCAAGGTAGCTGCGCAGTTCACCCAGGTCTGTGCACGTGTGTCTCTTCAGCAGCTCGGACTTCACGTAGGCGAGTCCAGCAGTGTCCGCTGTGGCAAAGACCAAGTCGTCGACGTACACGAGGATGTAGAACGGCGGCAGGGAAGTGTCGGTGCGAAGAAACAGCGACGGGTCAGCAGTAGAAGGAGCAAACCCAAGAGCCGCAAGCGTAGTCCTCAGTGTGTCGTGCCACTCACGCGGTGCCTGGCGGAGACCGTAGACTGGCCGTCGGAGGCTCCACTGGGTGCCAGGAGGGAAAGTCCCAGTGAAGCCAGGTGGACGGCGAAGCCAGATCTCCTCGTGCAGGCTACCCTGCAGGAACGCAGTGCTGAAGTCGAGAGAGTGAAGCTCGTAGTCGCGCTGAGCGGCTATGTGCAGCAGCACCCGAAGAGTGGTCATCTTCGGGGTGGGAGAGAAGGTCTGAAAGTAGTCGACTCCCTGCCGCTGACTGAAGCCACGAGCAACGTACCGTGCCTTGAAGACAGGTGGAGAGCCCGGCGGCCGCTTCACCCTGAAGATCCACATGCCACTGACGATGTTCGCCCCAGGAGGGGGAACCGCGTCAACGTAGGTGCCTGTGGACTTCCAGGAAGCCATCTCTGCATCCATAGCTGCCTGCCACTGAGAGGAGTAGGGACCCTCTACGGCCTCCGCGTAAGAATGCGGAGTCGGGATGTCTAGTGCATCCGGGTCTCCCTCAGGGGCAAGCAGTACAGACGCGAGATGAGGTGAAGCAGCCGCTAGACACTGTAACTCCTCCTGCCTGTCCTCTAGGACGTCCGTGCCAAGAGCACACTCACCCCCGACGGACGGAGGACAGACAGACTCAGCAACAAGACTAGCAGCGTAGTCGAGACGACAGCGGGCAGCAAAGTCAACGAGCTCAGCGACTAGAGCAGACGCAGCAGTGGACTCAAAAGAGGGGTCAGTGACGACAGTAGCAAGCAGACGCGTGACAGTAGGACTCGCAGCGCGAAGAGAGTCCGACTCAGGGTCGGCAAGCGCAGGAAGAGAGGACTCAGGAGGAGAAGGCAAAGGGGCACGCAGAGGAGCAGTGGACGGACGCAGAGACATCCGGTGCGTGCCAGGGACAGGAGGAGGACGCTGACGCGAACTGCGACCACTAGCGCGAGCAGCACGAACAGGCGACGCGGGACGAGACGCAGGCTCACGACGCTCAGCAAGACCTCCAGTAGGACCAGTGTAAGGAGAGGGAGCAGGCAGTGGAGAGGAAGGCTCCAGTAGGGACTGCGACTGGACAGGCGGTGGACCCTCTACTGGAGGAGAAAGACCAAGAACCTGCTGCAGGAGCGGAACGAAGTACGGCCGAGGCCGCGCGGCAGCTCCAGACTCAGCAGGGACAGCACCAGCACCCTCAGCCACAGCACCAGCGCCACCCACACCTCCAGCGGCAGGACCAACAGCAGCAGGCTCAGCACGAACGCCCTCAGCAGCTCCAGCTCCAGGAGGACCCGCAGGTCCAGCAGCTCCGGGACCGGCAGCACCCGCACCCTCGACGGTCGAAGAAGCTCCAGCTCCAGCACCAGCAGCACCTCCAGACTCAGCAGCACGCCTCCAGCGGCGAGCGAACCACTCGCGCAGCTCCTGTGGAGAGAGGGGCTCCCAGCGAGACGCAGCAGCAGGAGAAACCCCAGGCTCAGCAGCTCCAGACGCAGCACCCCCAGGCTCAGCAGCTCCCAGCTCAGCACCCCCAGGCTCAGCAGCTCCCGACCCAGCACCCCCAGACCCAGCACCTCCAGGCACAGCACCCCCCGGCTCAGCACCCCCAGGCTCCGCACCCTCAGGAGTAGCACCCTCAGGCCCAGCACCCCCAGCCGTAGCACCCCCAGGCTCAGCACCCCCGCGCACAGCACCCCCAGAGTCAGCACCCCCAGGCTCAGCACCCGCAGCAGCACCAGAGTCACCAGTAACCTCGACCGGGTCAACGGCGTCTACCTGGGACACACCTGAGGGGGCAGGAACCTGAGGGGGGAGGGGGTCTACCGGGGGGGGAACCGGCACAAGGAAGTCCGGGGGAGGGGGGAGGGAAGGAGTGCGGTAGGGGAAGAGACGGTAGAAGGGGACTGACTCGTCGAACGTGACGTCCTGGGAGGACAGAACACGACGAGAGGAGGGGTGGTAAAACTGCCACCCTGAGGCGTCAGTGGGGAAGCCAAGGAAGACACAGGGAGCAGCACGAGGGGACAGCTTGTCCGCAGACAAGTCGCGGACAAACGCCCGAGATCCCCAGACACGGAACACAGACGCATCGCCAACCTTCCCCGTCCACAGCAAGACTGGGGACATCGCAGGCCGAGAGACCCGGGGGTGAAGGTTGAGCTGATGCGCCGCGTACCTCACCGCAAACGGCCACAGAAAATGGGGGGCAGCCGCATGCATCATGGACGTACGAGCGACATCCATGACCATGCCAATGCGGCGCTCAGCAATCCCATTTTGCTGTGGTGAGTCCGGAAGGGTGAAGGTCTGGCGGATCCCCCGTGCACGACAGTAGTCCCGCAGAAGGCGAGAAGAGAACTCTCCGCCTCTGTCAGAGTGCAAACGCAGAACAGGAAAGTCCGAGCCGAAGCTCTTCCTGAGCTGGAGACGAGCCTCGCGGATCCAGTCGATCAGCACCTCAGTGACCGCACCCTTGCTGCGCAAGGGGAGGACTGTGGTGTAACGCGAGTAGTCGTCAACCACCAACAGGAAGTAGCGCTCGTAACCCTGCCCACGGACGGGGGCTGGGCCCCACACATCCATGTGAAGCGTCTGCAAGGGAGCCTCTGTCGGGGAGAAGTGGGAGGAGTGAGGAGTAGCCCGGAGGCGACCCTCGACACAGGGGACACAGGAAGGTCCTGGCCCGGAGGGGAGAGGAGGGAGAGACTGGGGAAGACCAGAGACAAGGACACGGGAAGCCATGCTCCGAAGACGGGGCAAGGAGGGGTGGCCAAGACGGTGGTGCCACAGGAGAGTCTCGTGAGACAGGAGGCGACAAGAACAGGGGGCAGACTCAGGACCTGACCGGGACGCAGCAGCAAGTACCTGACCCGACGCAGCCACCTGACCAGACGCAGGGACAGGAGGAGACTCAACGGTCAGGGTGTAGAGACTCGACCCCGGCCGACGCGAGAACGTGGCCAGGTGTCGGCCTCTGCGTGCCTCCGTGCAGTGGGTCACCCGCTGACTCGCAGGAGTGAACTGGTGAACACCCCCATCCTGCAGGTCCGCTCCACTCACCAAGTTCGTGGAGAACGAGGGAAGGTACAGACCCGACAGGGTGCCCGAAGGGGCAGCCGGACACGGGAGGACAGTGGAGAAGTGAGACAGGACAGGACCTCCAGAGGGGTCAGCAAGGGAGACTGCAACCGGCCGGCCGAGCGGCGTAAGGGTAGTGCGGTCGCGAAAGAAGGAGCGAGAAGCTCCGGAGTCAAGTGTGAAAGTGAGGGAGGACGAGGACGACGCAGTACCTGAGAGCGCAGTCTCACCAGTACCTGAGAGCGCAGACGCACTGGCACCTAGAGCAGCAGCCTCACAAGCACCTAGCGCAGCAGTACCAATGCCCGGGTCGGGCCGGAAACAACGGTAACCCTCATTCTCCTCACTATAATCCACAACATACATAGCAGTAAGGATAGCATCAAAATCAAGATCAAAGATCGCTACACCAGCCCTGAGAAGCTCATCCCAGCGAGGGATCTCACTAGCCCCAGGGAACTGCTGACGCCAGGCGTCCGTCAGGCGGCCAAAGCAGCGCTGGGTGGCGTGGGCACCCCCACACTGCTCACCCGCGCGGTCGCCGGAACGAAGAACGTAGGTGCAGGGACCAGTACCCCCACCCCTCTGACGCCCAGCGTACCACTCACGAAGCTGCTGAGGCGAAGGGATGTCCCGCGAGCGCTGCTGCTGCTGCCGGTGCGAGCGCTGGCCACCACCACCACCGCTACGCTGCTGGGTACCACCCCGACCAGCTCCACCTCCTCCACCACCACTGCCTCCTCCGCTGCCGCCTCCACCGCCTCCACCTCCGCCGCCTCCACCTCCGCCGCTGCCTCCACCACCACCGCTGGCTCCACCACCACCGTCTCCGCCGCTGCCGCCACCACCACCACCACCACCTCCGCCACTAGTCCCGCCGCCACCCCCACTCCCTCCGCCGCCACCGCCGCCACCGCCACCGCCCCCTCCAGCTCCACCCGCGCCCTTGCCCCCCTTGCCCTTGCTTGAGCGACGTCTCCCACTAGGGGCAGATGCCGCGCCGACCGACTCAAGACCAAGCAGGTCGGCAGTAGCAGCAGAGGCAACAGAGGGCAGCAAGGGGGAAGGAGAGCACCCCTCAAAGATGGGGGTGCGAGGGTCACCACGAGAAGCACCTAGAGCGACTATGCTCTTCTCCGCTGCAAGGAGGGACTTCTCGAGGAGGTCGACGGTGAGGGTGGTGGGACAGACTGCGAGAAAGTGGTCCCGGACTACGCGAAGGGAGTCAGGGAGGCGCGCGACTACGTAGTAGAGAGCGATGTACATGGGGGGGGGGTTCTTAGCGCAGAACTCAGCAGGAAGGGCGGCGCGGTAGCGAGTGTCACTAGTGCGGAGGTGCGTAATGAGGTCAGCGACAGTGGGAAAGGCAGAGAGGTCAGGAAAGAGGTAGGGAAGCATGAGACGGCTCAGTGCAGCAGTGGCAGGGGAGGAGTAGCGTGCAACTACAGCGTCGTACAAGGTCTGAGCACTCTTGTACTGACTAAAGTGCGCACGCTCAGAGGTAGGGAGGTGGCGACGCACAGCAAGACGTGCAGCAGCATCGCGGGTGGCCCACTTAGAGCGGACAGCGGGATCAGCATCAGCAGCAGGAGCAGGAGAGGCGCCAGAGGTGAGGTCAAAGAGAGAAAGGTCGTCAGCCCTGTCGCACTGTAAGTACAGCTGCAGGTCGTCTAACCAGACCTCAAAATCAATGGCGCGACCCTCAGCGTCAAAAGCTAGGACACTAGGGGTAGCCATGGCGACGACAGCGACGCAGTGCAAGTAGTAGGGAAAGAGCTCGCAGTGGCAGTGGGACTGTGCTCACCAGGCAGGGCAGGTCGAGTAGGGATGCAGAAAGGCGGCTCAGCACCTGGCGGTTGGGTGCTGGGCGGCTCGGGCGCAGGGCGGCTCGGCTCCCGGGCGGCTCGGCGGCAGGGCAGCTCGGGGGCAGGGCGACTCGGCTCCCGGGCGGCTCGGCGACAGGGCGGCTCGGGCGGCTCGGCGACAGGGCGGCTCGGGTGCAGGGCGGCTCGGCTCCCGGGCGGCTCGGCTGCAGGGCGGCTCGGCTCCCGGTAGTAGGGGGGGGGGGGGGCGCGGTCGAGCAGGCGGCCGGGGCCGCGGTAGTAGCTGGCGGCGAGGCCGTGCGAGCAGGCAGCCGGGGCCGCGACAGGAGCGGGCGGCGGGGCCGCGGTCGAACAGGCGGCTGGGGCCGCGGTCGTAGCAGGCGGCCGGGGCCGCGATCGTAGTGGGCGGCGGCCGCGGCGTAGTGGGCGGCAGGGCCGCGTCGAGCAGGCGGCTGGGGGCTGCGTCGAGCAGGCGGCTGGGGGCCGCGACAGGAGCGGGCGGCGGGGCCGCGGTCGAACAGGCGGCTGGGGCCGCGGTCGTAGCAGGCGGCCGGGGCCGCGGTCGTAGCAGGCGGCGGCCGCGGCGTAGCGGGCGGCAGGGCCGCGTCAAGCAGGCGGCTGGGGGCCGCGTCGAGCAGGCGGCTGGGGGGGGGGGCCGCGACAGGAGCGGGCGGCGGGGCCGCGGTCGAACAGGCGGCTGGGGGCCGCGGTCGTAGCAGGCGGCCGGGGCCGCGGCGTAGCGGGCGGCAGGGCCGCGTCGAGCAGGCGGCTGGGGGCCGCGTCGAGCAGGCGGCTGGGGGCCGCGTCGAGCAGGCGGCTGGGGCCGCGTCGAGCAGGCGGCTGGGGGCCGCGTCGAGCAGGCGGCTGGAGCCGCGATCGTAGCGGGCGGCTGGGGCCGCGACTTAGCGGGAGGGAGGCGACACGGAGGGTCGCTCGATAGCGGAAAAAAAAAGGTTGAGCGCGCCTCGGGGCGCGCTTCGGTGGGCTCTAGGCAGAGTTCCACAGGGAACCCGCTCTATACCATGTCAGAATCCCAACCACTAGACCATTGGGATAAAAGGGCTTGTTAAGTAGCGGGTCAGTGCGCCCATAACCCCCAAGGACAACGAGCCTGTAACCCTTCCCTAGGATCAATCGGGGATCACCAGTGGACCTCTGACACCCCCCCGCACTGGGATGCCCGAAGTGCATACACCGGGATTCGAACCCGAGACCGCTCTGATACCATGTGAAATGTGTAAGCAGGAATGGGTGTGACTAAGTCAGAGTTGGGTACAAATACAACCCTAGAAAACTGTACCCCATATGTGCTACCCCACTATAGCCTACAAACATGCATCAGCTATGATAATCTGACATCAGCTCCGCGAGCCGCGCGTTGCAGAGGGACCCACGAATCCACGACTTGATCACGTTCTGACGCGAGAACCCCCGCTCGCACTCCACAGTGGAGAGTGGCAGGACTGCCAACGCCTGCCACATCAGCAACAGGTTGGGCCAGCGCCTGCACAAAACAAGGAGCATCAGTTTTCCCGAAGCGTTAGATTTGAGACATGCATGTGGCACACGTAGACTAGGTGGACTTACCTCTTCGCGTCGCCGCTCCCCATGAAGTTTGCCAGTCCCTGCGCGAATGACTCGTCCTCGTGGTGAGACTCCATGATTGGGCACCAGGTTGAAAGCTCCTGCGACGCTTTCTTGTGATCAAACCCCGGCAGCTTGTTTTTGAACAGAGCGGCGCAGCCAGTCAGCCAGTCCTGGCACTTGCGGTCTCGTGCGTGCTTGCTCTTGGGCCAGTGAGACGTGCGAAATAGCTTCGTTGGACCCATCCCCCGCAGGTCGTCCAGGCGAAACAGGAGACGATCGACGACGTCCCTCGCGAACTTGCGACACAGCTTCAAGCACGCCTTGTAGCCGCTCTTGTACTCATGGTCCTTGAGCTTCCTCTCGTCCAGGATGTACGAGTGGTTCACAGGTCGGCCCTCCGAATCCGAGCCACGCACTCGGACCGTCTGACCCGACTTCTTGCCATACAGCGCCAGGAATTTCGGCAGCCATCCGTTGCCGGAACCACCGAAGTCCGCCTTCTTGTCGAGGTACCTGTGCTCGAGGTCGCCAGTGATCGACTCCACGGTCTTTGACACCTCAGTAACGTCGACCTATCCACAACAATTAGTGAATTAGGACACGAGTAAAAAACAAACATAGACACCCATAAAACGCTAACTCACCTGCCGCTTCTGAAACGAATGGTTGAGATCATTCAGGTCGCCGAGGATGTCAGCGAGGAAGAAGAGGCAGAACTGAAACTTGTACGATGTCACCGTCTCGTACAATTCGTGCTCCTTCTCGTGGAAGAGCACAATCGCCGCGCCCAGCACCTTGCACAGACGCTTCACCGCGTCGCCCCGGGAGAGCCAGCGCACGCTGTGTACGCCCTGGACCTCGAGGTTTGTATTGTATACGACGCGCTGAAGGTACTTGAAGCGCTGGCTCCAGTATCATGAGGCGCCAAGGCGTTCAGCAAGAGTGCGCACCACGGTGTCCACCATCGCGAGGTCAGGATTAGCCGTGGCCGCGTCCTTCACCGCCAATGCCTCCCTGTACATCCAGCTAGCCAATGATTAGTATCCGTCGGGGTGTTGGTGAGGCGCGGTACAAAAAGCAAGATGAAGGCGCGGTAAAAGATTATATCACCTGTGGGCGATGCAGTGTGTTGACACGAGATGCGGCACATGCTCCCGCAGTCTTGTGACGAGGCCGTTGTCACATCCAATCATTACAGACGCACCGTCCGTGCTGATGCCCACCACTCGGTTGATGTCAATGCTGGCGGTGTGTAGGTGGTTGAGGAGCACCGACAAGAGAGAAGCTGCATCACACCGCTCGACAGTGAGAAGGGTGAGATACTCAGTAACGACTCGATGATTGCGCAAGAACGTGATGTACACAATCATGTGCTTCCCGCGGGTCCGGTCGGTGCTCTTGTCTGTGCTCAAGCCGAGGAAGGGCGACGAGGCGATGTGCTCCATCTGCGTCTGAGTCAACCAGGTGCTCAGGCAATGCACCATCTGTTGGAAACCGTATCTGCAATGGTTACGAAGAAACGAGACGTTAGCTTTGAAAGACAGTAACCAAACGTTACCTGAATTAGAAACCATACAAATGCACCTCGTAAGGTACACCCCGTAGGCCTGCTTCGGTATGTCGGGGGTGTCCTGTTCAGCGAGATGCCTCATGAGCTTCGGGAACATGCTGATGGGCGCGTCCTCCTGGCACAGAAACTGCACCGACCTCATCAGCCGAATAGCCCGCCTACCCTCAAGGTCCGCGTTGATGAAACGTTCCATTTTCGTCTGGCCGTTCGAAATTGCCTCCGCAATCTCTGCCTGACGCTGCATCGCCTCCTTGTGGACCGTCGTGTGCTCGTGGATGCGCATCGTCTGCGTCTGCAGGTCTCGCCCGCCGTCGCCTGGACCTGAGTACTTGGTTGTCTCCTTGCCGAACGAGAGACACAGGCTGCACTTCACACTGGGACCACCGTCTTTAGCGCGAACCAAAAGCAGCCACGGGAATTTGGGCAACCACTGGGTTTTATACTTAACACTCGCCTCTATGTACTTCTGCTCCAATACCTCAGCCTTGGACAGGATGGGAGAGTTGGTGTCCGCACGTACAGGTATCTCCTCTGGTTCCTCTGGTTCGGGCTCGGAGTCTTCTGGAGCGCTTGGTGGTGCCACGCGCACACCGCCGAAGGTCAACGTGCTCTGCTGAAACTTCCCGCGGAGTACGACAGTGCGCGCCTTCTTAGCTGTACGACCCTCGGGGGTGGGAGCGGCTTCATTGCAGCCACTGCTACCAACAGCAGAGGGAGGGGCTGTACTGGACGACGGGATGGCGGGAGGGAGAGTGAAAGGCGCTGGTGGTGGTGCGGGATTGGGAGGAGGTTGCGGCCCCTTGCTAGACAACGCGATGGCGGGAGGGAGAGTGAACGGCGCTGGAGCAGGCGCGGGATTGGGGGCCAGTTGCGGATTCTTGCTGGACGACGGTAACTCCTCGGTATTAACAACAGTAGCGGTAACTAAAGGTTCTGGAGTGACTGGAGCTACGCTTGATCGAAGGAAGTCTAGGCCGCTAACCCTACGGTCAGGAGGCTTTTCCGGGACAGCCTCAAGGGAGTCCTCAGCGGGAGATGAGGACGCCATGGCGAGAGAGAACGATGAATCAAGAAACTGAAAGCACGAGAATGAAAACAAGATGTGAAACTGGCGGAGGCCCTTCAGCTTGGAAACAACCAGCTGCAGCAGACGGAACGAAAGCCGCGTCGCCACGACAATGGCTCACGGAGTGGGGTGGGGTTTGATGAATGAATCGGGCCTTGAAGACGGGGCCAAATTCATCTGCCACAATGCCACCACACATAGCTGGTGAGCCATGCCACCAATCGCGATCAACCCATCACATTAAGTGAGGGTGGCGCGGTTCGCGTGGCCGCAGAGTCATCATCAAACTGGCCGCAGCACGCCGCACCTGGCTGCCTTGCTGTGCACAGCGCACCAACAGATTTTGTCATCATTACGTGGTTTCGAAGCCACGCGAACAAGAAGACAACCACGGGGGGTGGTGAAATTATTACGCGTGGAACATTTTTACAGAAGGGGGGGGGGGGGGGGGGGGGGTTACTTTCGGAAATTTCGGGGAAGCTTCCTCTCAATACATCGGCATACAGGGACCACATACTGTATACTCTGAAGAGCCAGACTCCAGAAACGACTAAGTCTGAGAACTATTACACTATATCAGGGGCCTACAAACAATAACACTGAGGCCCTCAGGGATGAAATATTGATTACTCTGCAAATCCATTTTCCACAACCTCAATGCTCTGATTGGTCAGACTAATCAGACTATTTAGTCTGATAGCATCAGCCCTGTCCATGAGCTCTGGAAGAGCATCACATTCACAACACACCTACTCAGTGCCACTCCCACTGCCTACTACTTCTACAAACTGGGTGTCGCCTCATTGGGTGAAACAACCAATGAGGCGACATGGTGTGTCGCCGACGACGACTCTTGGTTTTATGCCAGTGGTAAGAAGCGACAACGCTTGGTTGTGTTGGGCTGAAAAGCCCCTTACGATCTTTGGTAGGATGAAACTCTAGGTAAAGTGATGTAATAGCGGAAGCGTTAAGAGAAGATTCTGAACCACCTTGCGCTGGTATGTGAGGGCAAAGTAAGTTGATTAAAGCAAAGAGATACAAGATTATATAAGAGTACAAGGAATACGAAGAGATACGGTTGTAACTGCTTATGATGTTGCTGTTGCAATTGTTGAGATAGAGGCGAGGAATGGGTGCACTATGAAATGAAACAAGTACAAGTACCAACCCTAATTGGGTTGTACCCCCTATGGGCTACCCCACTACAGCCTAAATATATGCATCAGTAATATAATCATCTCACACACCCCCATAGGCAAAGTGGGGGAGAGCAAGGGGTCACAAGACCAGTCAAGCAAAGCAAAGCAAAGCAAAGCAAAGCAAGCTCAGGGTGGATCTCAAGGATACCACACAAATTCCGAGCACAAGGTCAAGGCCACAAGGCCAGTTCACATGCAGCAGAGCATATATATATAACAGTGATAAACAAGCAAGAGCAAGGATATATATATGCAGCAGTACAAGCAAGGTCAAGAGGTAAGCAAGTGAGGCCCAGTGGGTACAAGGCCTAGCAGAGTGCAAAAGCGCTGATGGTTACGAGGCGGAAGTGCCTTGGTGAACACATCAGCAGTGTTGGCCTCAGTGGCCACGAAACGCAGGCGAAGCTGACCACGCTGCTGCAGCTCTCGAGAAAGGAAGTAGCGCAGAGCAATGTGCTTCGTCCTGTGCTCCAGTCTGTGCTCCTCACACAAGGCAATGGTTGCCTTGTTGTCGACGTACAGCACTGGAGGAGAACGAGGCCGCTCTCCAAGGTCAGTCAGCAGGTAGGTGAGCCAGCGAAGCTCCTGGGCAGCCATGGCCGTGGCGTAGATCTCAGCCTCACAGCTGGAGCTGAGAACCGAAGAAGAGCGAGTAGAGCGCCAAGAGACAGAGCCAGAGCCAAGACTGAAGGTGTAACCCTGAGACGACCTCTGAGTAGCCTGGTCGTCAGCCCAAGAAGCGTCTGAGTGCCCAGTGAGCACAGGCCGCTCACGCCCTCCTAGCACTAGCCCCATGCCCGACGTACTGCACAAGTAGCGCAACACCCTCTTAGCTGCATCCATGTGCTCCTTCCGGTGACGGCCGGGAGCAACATAGCGTGCTAAGATGTTGAGAGGGTATGCAAGGTCAGGTCGAGTGCAAGTCATCAGGTACATGAGGCAGCCCACAAGCTATGGATACGGACCACTCGACTCTACGGACTCATCCGAAGGCAGAGCTGAGAGCGAGTGTCCCGTAGGCAGAGGAGTGGACTGAGGCGAGGAGTACGTGAAGCCGAAGCGCTGAAGGACCTGCTGCACCATGTGTGACTGGGTCAGGGTAATGGTGCGGCGTGCTCTGTCCCGGGTGATCCGCAAGCCAAGATAGCTTGTCAGTTCACCCAGGTCTGTGCACGTGTGTCTCTTCTGCAGCTCGGACTTCACGTGGGCGAGTGCGGTAGTGTCCGCTGTGGCAAAGACCAAGTCGTCGACGTACACGAGGATGTAGAAAGGCGGCAGCGAGGTGTCGGTGCGCAGAAACAGCGACGGGTCAGCAGTAGAAGGAGCAAACCCAAGAGCCGCAAGTGTAGTCCTGAGTGTGTCGTGCCACTCACGCGGCGCCTGGCGGAGACCGTAGACTGGCCGCCGGAGGCTCCACCGGGTACCAGGAGGGAACGACCCAGTGAAGCCAGGAGGGCGGCGCAGCCAGATCTCCTCGTGCAGGCGGCCCTGCAGGAAAGCAGTGCTAAAGTCAAGAGAGTGTAGCTCGTAGTCACGCTGAGCAGCGACGTGCAGTAGAACCCGAAGAGTGGTCATCTTCGGGGTCGGGGAGAAGGTCTGAAAGAAGTCAACTCCCTGTCGCTGACTGAAGCCACGAGCCACGTAGCGCGCCTTGAAGACAGGCGGAGAACCCGGCGGCCGCTTCACCCTGAAGATCCACATGCCACTGACAATGTTCGCCCCAGGAGGGGGAACAGCGTCAACGTAGGTGCCTGTGGACTTCCAGGAAGCCATCTCTGCGTCCATGGCTGACTGCCACTGAGAGGAGTAGGGACCGGCCATCGCCTCTGCGTAAGAGCGTGGGGTCGGGATGTCTAGAGCATCCGGGTCTCCCTCAAGGGCAACAAGCATGGGCACGAGATGGGGCAAAGCGGCGACAAAGCACTGGAAATCCTCCTGCCTATCCTCAAGGACGTCCGTGCCAAGAGCACAGTCACCCCCGACGGACGGAGGACAGGCAGACGCAGACGCAACAGACGCAGACTCAGCAGACTCAGCAGACTCAGCAACAAGACTGGCAGCGTAGTCCAGACGGCACGCAGCAGCAAAGTCGACCAGCTCAGCAACTAGGGCAGACGCAGCAGCGGACTCAAAGGAAGGGTCAGTGACAAGAGAAGCAAGAAGACGCGTGACAGTAGGACTGGCAGCACGGTGAGAGTCCGACTCCGGGTCGGCAAGTATAGGAAGAGAAGACTGAGGAGGAGAAGGCAAAAGGGCACGTAGAGGTGTAGTGGACGGACGCAGAGACATCTGGTGCGTGCCAGGGACAAGAGGAGGACGCTGACGCGAACCGCGACCACTAGGGCCAGCAGCTCGGACTGGCGACGCAGGGCGGGACGCAGGCTCACGACGCTCAGCAAGACCTCCAGTAGGACCAGCGTAGGGAGAAGGAGAAGGCAGGGGAGAGGCGGGCTGTAACTATGACTGTGACGGGACAGGCTGCGGACACTCTACGGGAGGAGAAGGACCAGTGGAAGGCGGGAGACCAAGAACCTGCTGAAGGAGCGGAACGAAGTACGGCCGAGGCCGCGCAGCACCGCCAGAGACAGCAGGGACAGCACTAACGCCTCCAGGGGCAGCACCAGCACCAGTAGCAGCTCCAACTTCAGCACCACCAGCAGCTGCAGAAGTACCCGCAATAGGACCAATAGTCGTAGCCTCAGCGCCAGCACCCGCAGCAGCTCCAGCTCCAGAGGCACCCCCGGGCCCGGCAGCTCCAGTACCCTCAGTACGAGCACCTCCGGGACCTGTGGTACCAGCTCCCTCGGCAGCAACGGAACCTCCAGCACCCGCAGTACCCCCAGCTCCAGCAGCTCGCCTCCAGCGCCGGGCAAACCACTCACGCAGCTCGAGAGGAGAGAGCGGCTCGCGGCGCGAGGAACGGTCTGGAGAACCACCAGGAACAGAAGCAGCAGGCGCAGCACTCCCAGACGCAGTACCTCCAGGCTCAGCATTCCCAGGCACAACAACCCCAGGCTCAGCACCCCCAGGCTCAGCACCCCCAGTCTCAGCACCCCCAAGCTCAGTACCCCCAAGCTCAGCACCCCCAGGCTCAGCACCCCCAGTCTCAGCACCCCCAGGCTCAGCGCCCCCAGTCTCAGCACCCCCAGGCGTCGCACCTCCAGTCCCAGCACCCCGAGGCTCCGCACCCGCAGCAGCACCAGAGTCACCAGTGACCTCGATAGGCTCGACCGCGTCTACCTGAGACACACCTTAAGGGGTAGGACCCTGAGGGGGGAGGGGGTCTACCGGGGGGGGACCTGGGACCAGGAAGAGGGGCGGGGGGGGAAGGGACGGAGTGCGGTAGGGGAAGAGCCGGTAGAAGGGAACCGACTCGTCGAACGTGACGTCCTGGGAGGACAAAACACGACGAGAGGTGCGGTGGTAAAACTGCCACCCAGGTGCGTCAGGGGGGAAACCCAGGAAGACGCAAGGAGCAGCACAAGGGGACAGCTTGTCCGCAGACAAGTCGCGGACAAACGCCCGAGATCCCCAGACACGGAACGCCGACGCATCGCCAACCTTCCCCGTCCACAGCAAAGCTGGGGAGGTCTCCGGTCTGGAGACCCTGGGCTGAAGGTTGATCTGATGCGCGGCGTACCGAACCGCAAACGGCCACAGAAAATGGGGGGCAGCCGCATGCACCATGGACGTACGGGCGACGTCCATGACAATGCCGATGCGGCGCTCAGCAATCCCATTCTGCTGTGGAGAGTCCGGAAGCGTGAAGGTCTGGCGGATGCCTCGTGCCCGACAGTAGGCTCGCAGAAGGCCGGAGGAGAACTCTGCGCCTCTGTCCGAGTGCAGCCGCAAAACAGGAAAGTCCGAGCCGAAGCTCCGCCTGAGCTGGAGACGAGCTGCGCGGATCCAGTCGATCAACACCCCAGTGACCTCACCCTTGCTGCGCAAGGGGAAGACTGTGGTGTAACGCGAGTAGTCGTCAACCACCAGCAGGAAGTAGCGCTCGTGACCCTCTCCACGGACGCGGGCTGGGCCCCACACGTCCATGTGAAGCGTCTGCATCGGGGCCTCCGTCGGAGGAAACGGGGAGGAGTGAGGGGTAGCCCGCAGGCGACCCTCGACATAGGGGACACAGGGAGGGCCAGGCCCCGGAGGAAGGGGAGGGAAGGACCGGGGAAGGCCAGAGACAAGAAGGCGAGAGGCCATGCCCCGGAGACGAGGCAGGGAGGGGTGACCCATCCTGTGGTGCCACAGGAGGGTCTCGTGGGACAGGAGGCGACACGAGCAGGGGGCAGACTCGGGACCAGACCTGGACGCTGCAGCAAACACCTGACCCGACGCAGCTACCTGACCAGACGCAGGAGGAGGAGACGGAACAGTGAGTGTGTACAGGCTCGACCCCGGCCCACGTGTGAACGTGGTCAAGTGTCGACCCGTGTCCGCGTCCGTGCAGTGGGTGTCCCGTCGGCGTGCAGGGGTGAACTGGTCGACCCCTACATCCTGTAGGTCAGCACCCGCCACCAAGTTCGTAGAGAACGAGGGGAGGTAGAGACCGGACAGGGCGCCAGACGGGACCGCAGGGCACGGCAGGACAGTGGAGTAGCGAGCCAGAACAGGACCCCCAGAGGGGTCCGCCAGGGAGACCGCCACTGGCCGACTAAGCGGCGTGAGTGTGGTGCGGTCTCGAAAGAAGGAGCGAGACGCCCCTGAGTCAAGAGTGAAGGTGAGAGAGGGCGGAGCCGACGCAGTACCTGAGAGAGCAGACTCACCAGCACCTGAGGACACAGACTCACTGGCACCTAGAGCGACAGCCTCACCAGCACTTGGAGCAGCAGCCTCAACAGCACCTAGAGTCGCAGTACCAATGCCCGGGTCGGGCGAGAAACACCGGTAACAGTCACCCTCCTCAGTAATAGTCACAGCATACATGGCAGCAAGAATAGCATCAAAGTCAAGATCAAAGATAGCTACTCCTGCCCTAGACAGCTGGTCCCAGCGAGGGATCTCAGAGGCGTCAGGAAACTGGCGGCGCCAAGCGTTAGTCAGGCGGCCGAAGCAGCGCTGTGCGGAGTGTGGACCACCACACGGCTCACCCGCACGGTCGCCAGTGCGCAAGACGTAGGTACACGGACCAGTACCCCCACCCCTCTGACGTGCAGCGTACCACTCACGGAGCTGCTGCGGAGAGAGGGTCTCCTGACCACGCTGTTGCCGCTGCTGCTGGCGCTGACCGCCACCGGAGCCACTCCTCTGCGACGAGCCACGACCTCCTCCGCCGCCTCCTCCGCCGCCGCCGCCACCACCTCCGCTGCCACCGCCACTCCCACCGTCGCTGCCGCCACCGCCGCCTCCGCCTCCACTCCCACCACCACCGCCGCTGCCACCCCCGCCTCCACTGCCTCCGCTGACACCTCCACTCCCGCCACCACTCCCGCTACCACCCCCACCTCCTCCGCTGCCTCCACCGCCGCCTCCACCGCCCCCGCCGCCGCCACCACCGCTCCTGCCCCCCTTGCCCTTGCCAGAGCGACGTCTCCCACTGGGGGCAGACGCCGCACCGACCGACTCAAAACCAACTAGGTCGGCCGCAGCAGCAGAGGCGACAGAGGGCAGGAGGGGGGAGGGGGAACACCCCTCAAAGATGGGGGTGCGCGGGTCACCACGAGAGGCCCCTATAGCGAGAATGCTCTTCTCGGCTGCTAGGAGGGACTTCTCGAGGAGGTCAACAGTGAGAGTGGTAGGGCAGACTGAGAGTAAGTCGTCCCTGACTCCGCGAAGGGAGTCAGGGAGGCGGGCGACAATGTAGTAGAGAGTGAAGTACTTGGGGGGGGGGGGTTCTTGGCGCAGAACTCAGCAGGAAACGCAGCGCGGAAGCGAGCGTCACTAGTGCGCAGGTGGGTAATGAGGTCGGCGACTGTGGCAAAAGAAGCAAGGTCGGGAAAGAGGTACGGTAGCATGAGGCGGCTCAGTGCAGCAGTGGCAGGGGTGGAGTAGCGTGCAATAACGGCGTCGTACAAGGTTTGAGCACTCTTGTACGACCCAAAGTGTGCACGCTCAGAGGGAGGGAGGTGGCGACGCACAGCAAGACGTGCAGCAGCATCGCGTGTGGCCCACTGTGAGCGAACAGTGGCATCCTCAGTAGCAGCAGGGGCGGGAGAGGCATTAGAAGTGAGATCAAAGAGAGAGAGGCCGTCAGCTCTGTCGCACTGTAGTAAAAGCAGCAGGTCGTCTACCCACACGTCAAAGTCGATGGCTCTGCCCTCAGCGTCGAAGGTGAGGACACTGGGGGTAGCCATGACAGCAGTAGGGTGAGGGCAGTGCGCAGAGTAAAGCTCAGTGCTCACCAGACAGGGCAGTGCAGACGGCTCGGGCGGCTCGGGCGGCTCGGGCGGCTCGGCGGCTCGGCTGCTGGGCGGCTCGGGCGGCTCGGCGGCTCGGGCGGCTCGGGCGGCTCGGCTGCTGGGGCGGCTCGGCTGCTGGGGCGGCTCGGCTGCTGGGGCGGCTCGGTTGCTGGGGCGGCTCGGCTGCTGGGGCAGCGCAGTTGCTGGGGCGGCGGGGCCGGGAGATGCAGTTGCGGGGCCGTTAGGGGCAGTGGCGGGGCCGGTAGGTGAAGCGGCGGGGCTGTCAGGTACAGCAGCGGGGCCGGCAGGTGAGACGGCGGGGCCTGCAGATGAGGCGGCAGGGCCGGCAGGTGCAGCAGCGGGGCCGTCAGGGGTAGCGGCGGGGCCGGTAGGTGCAGTGGCGGGGCCGTCAGAGGGGACGGCGGGGCCGTTAGGTGCAGCGGCGGGGCCGTCAGAGGGGACGGCGGGGCCGTCAGGTGCAGCGGCGGGGCCGTCTGAAGCAGCAGCGGGGCCGGCAGAGGGGACAGCGGGGCCGTCGGGTGCAGCGGCGGGGCCGACAGAGGGGACGGCGGGGCCGTCAAGTGCAGCGGCGGGGCCGGCAGAGGGGACGGCGGGGCCATCAAGTGCAGTGGAGGGGCTGGTAGAGGGGACGGCGGGGCCGTCGCAGGCGATCGCGGGGCCGTCAGAGACGGCGCCGGCGTCGCAAGGGTCTGAGGGGGCGGCGTGCGACTGGAGGGCGGCACGCGCGACGCGGCGCGGCCGTCTAGGGGCGGCGCGAGGAGGCCGCGTAGGTGGCGCGCAAAAAAAAAAAATCGCGGGCGGCTCGACGCGATCGGGCCGCCAAAGGAAAAAAAAGGCCCAGCGCGACTCGGGCTAGGGCAGAGCGCGCTCCGGGCAGGACGGAATAGTAGGTGGGCCCTATGAACAGTTCCCACTAGGGAACCTGCTCGATACTATGTTGAGATAGAGGCGAGGAATGGGTGCACTATGAAATGAAACAAGTACAAGTACCAACCCTAATTGGGTTGTACCCCCTATGGGCTACCCCACTACAGCCTAAATATATGCATCTGTAATATAATCATCTGACTGCGGTTCGATACAGTGACGACTCGGGCAACTGCTCAGTATCGAGTCAGTTGTGTGTCCTTGTTGTCGCGCTGTATTTGTCAAGTCAAAGGTCGCTGACCTTTGACCTTCGCGTAACCTCCAGCGGTTACTTCAACCTCCGAGGGTTGACTCGCTAGTGCCTCGATATGATTTGCTTCGCTTGTGCCTTGGTGTTTCGACACCATAGAAGCGCTTTAGGACCGATTGTTTCCAACACTCCCCTTCGCTTCTGGAGTGTCGCTGATGTGGCTCTGTCCAGTCAGCAACATGCAGTATTCGAACTTCTGCTTTCCGAGTTTCTTGGTCAGGTAGTCAGCTGCCATCTCGGACGTGGGACAGTATGACAGGACGAGTCTTCCCTTCTCGATCTCGTCCTTCACGAAGAAATATCGCAGGGCGATGCGTTTTGTCCTGTTCACGAAGCCGTTCTTGTTGGCGATGTGGATTGCAGATTGGTTGTCGCAGAAAAGGGTGAAGTTGGGTAACTCGGCTAATTTCGCTTCTTCTAGCAGTTCGCGAAGGTAGAGTCCTTCCTTGGTGGCTGAGCAGAGTGCAATGTATTCTGCTTCAGCTGATGAGAGAGCAATTAGTTCTTGCTTACTCGATTGCCAGGAGATAGGCCCGATAGGCTCGAAGCGGTAGATATAGCCGGTGCGCGATCGTCTGTTGTTGGAGACGCCCGCGTGATCTGCGTCGACGTAACCGATTAGCTTAGGTGGTGCAGTTGCGTTCTTATGGTAGGTCAGGCCGACCGTCGGAGTGCTGACGAAGTAGTGAAGAGCGCGGTCGAGTTCCGCCAGATGCTCTGCTTCAGGCCTTTTGAGATAGGTAGCGAGCTGGCTTGCGGAGTATGAGAGGTCGGGACGACAGGTGACGGCTGCGAAGAGTAGACATCCCAGCTTCTTCTGGTAGTCTCGTATGCTGGCGGATTTGAGTAGGGAGGAGCCTCCTTTGTCGTTCCCTGCGGTGTAGCGGTATGGCGTGGAAATGGTTGCTTGTGTAATCGTAAAGCATTTGGCGATAGTGTCGGCGTATTTTTCGGCGCTGAGGTAGATCGCGTTCTTTTCTTCGCGGAGGTTGAGGCCGACATACTGAGTGACGGTAGATGAGACTGTCAGCGTGAGATCTCGCTGCAGCTCCCCTTCAAACCAGGTGGTTATGCCATCAGTCGAGCCGATGTAGAGAAGATCATCCACGTAGACGATTAGCAGAATGTAGTCTTCGTCTTTAGTGAGCCGGTACATGCCTTGATCGTGCGGTAGTTGCTTGAAGCCGATGCGGATGAGGCGAGCGTGCAGGTGCTGTTGCCACAGTCGCGGGGCTTACTTGATGCCGTAGAGTGACTTGAGTAGCTGGCAAACTTGGTTGGGTTCTCCGTGGGAGCTGTGTGGTAATTCAACGAAGATTTCGGCATCAACAGGTGCGTAGAGGAATGCGTTGGCGACGTCGATTTGTCGCAGCTTCTTTTTCTTCATGGCGGCGATCGCGAGGATGATTCGAAGTGAGGTATGTCGGCTAACCGGGGCGAATGTCTCGGTGAAGTCCCGTCCGTGCTCTTGATCGAATCCACGCACAACCCAGCGTGCTTTGAACTTCTCAATTATGCCATCTGCTTTTGTTTTAACGCGGAAGACCCATTTCCCGGTGAGGATGGTTTTGTTCCTCGCCATGCTGATGGGGACGATTTTCCAGGTGTTCCGGTCCTCCAGCGCCTTTAACTCTTTGTCCATGGCTTCACGCCATTTCTCCCTGTGTTCCCCCCCCAGAGCCTGCTGAACCGTCGCAGGCTCCTTAGGAAGAGCGTCTCCGTGGACTGCGGTGACGAGGCCGAGTATCTGCAGTCCAGTTTGTGAGTAGTGGGGGAGATTTGCGTCCTCGGGATAAGTTGCTTCATCTCCTGCTCCTGGATCGGGTAAGAAATTTGGTCCTACTCGTTCTGCTTCGTTGGTGTTGACTGTCGCAGGTGTTACGTAACCGTTGTCGGCGAAGTAGTAGAAGGTTTCGGCGTTGACGCTTTTGCGAGGGTTGTCTTCGTCCATGGGAACGTCGACGGAGCAGAACGGTAAAGGTCCGGCTTCTTCTGACGCGTTGTCCACATTTTGCTCGTCCCAGTCAGCTTCGTCTTCCGCGGAGGCGAAGGCTCGGTCTCCACGAAAACCACCTGTGGGATCTTGGTCCTCTTGCAGGTTGGCAAGGTATGTCTGGAGTGTGAATCGTTCGTAGAAGATGACGTCGCGTGCTGTTACTGTTTCGTTGGAGTGGATGTCGAAGATTGTCCATGCGTTGTAATTCTTTTCGATGCCGAGGTGTAGTCCCCACTGTGCGCGTTGTGAAAATCTTCCCGCTCGTGCTGCTGGGGGTCGGTACTGTACCATGCATCCGAACACTCGTAACATTTTTGTGCTGCCCTGTTTCCCTGTCCACAGCAGGTGCGGTGATGCGTTGTTCGGAAGCGATGATGACGACAGCAAGTTGTGCAGCATGACAGCGTGGTCCATTGCTGCAGGCCACTAGTGGTTGGGTAGCCGCATGCCACGCAACAGTTTGCGCATGCTGTTCTGCAGAGTCCTGTTCATTCTTTCTGCTACGCCTTGCTGTTGATGTGCATAGGGAAGGGAGAGGAGCTGCTTGATGCCTCTTTTTGCCAGGTACTGTTTGAAGCGATGAGAGGTGTATTCTCCTCCTCCGTCTGACTGTAAGCTTTTCAGTTTTACCCCCGACTCTCTCTCTGCTACTGGTAGCCAGGCAGCGAACGCTACGAGGGCCATGTCGCGGCTGGGTAGGTTTAGGTGCCAGACGTAGCGGGTGGCGGCGTCGATGAAGGTGATTGTGTAGTTGTAAATTACTTGTCCTGGCTCCCAATTGTACAGGATGTCGCTGTACACCTTTTGGAGTGGTGCGTACGCGGGTGCGCTCGGGTTGTGACGAGGAGCGAACGGCCGATGCGGTAAGTCGGCTTCGGGGCAGGTGAGGCATGTTCCTCGTGCTCGTTGAAGTTCTCTTCCGTCGAGTAGTAGTAACGAGTCCTTGTCAAGGACTCCTGCTCTTATGGTGTTGTTTAACACAGTGTTGCTTGCGTGTCCCATTCTTGCGTGCCAGGTACTTTCGTCGGCGCGATGCCCGGGTAATCGTCGGTACATGTCGGAGTTGGAGTAAAAGCTGGCGATGAAGTTGGCGCTACGATGAACTTCTCGTGGTGCTGGGTGGAGCTGTTGTGCTGGTGTTGGCGGTGTTTCATTGACGAGGATTGGTGTCGTTGTTGCTGCTGCTCCTGTTGTTCCTGCTGCTGCCGATGATGTCTCTGCTGCTGCCGATGTTGTTTCTACTGCTGCCGATGTTGTCTCTGCTGCTGCCGATGTTGTTTCTGCTGCTGCCGAATGTTGAATTGTTACTAACGCGCGTGTTCGTTCTGCTTCAGGAATGGTATGTGAATACCAAAAGCCTTCCGGACTGAAGTCTGGATCAAGATCTGGAGGGTGTGTCCAGTCGACGAAGTTCACGATGGCGTCGCTGTCTGTGGTGCCCAGGTCTGGGACGAAGTCGAGGACGAAGACATTGTTCTTCAGGACCGCCTTTCCGATGTAGAGGCAGCCCTTCCCGTGGTACAGTTTGAACTCCTGGGTGGTACTGTCGGCTTCCAGGTGTATGCCTTTCGCCATCAAATGACTGACACTTAGGAAGTTGTAGCCGAGTCCCTCCGCGATTAGTACCTTTGACATCTGTAGTATGACGTTTGTCTCTTGTGACTGAAGTTGCACAATTTCTTGTCGTCGTGTGCGCAGGTTTTGGTTGTTGGCGACTGTGATGACAACCTCTCGTTGAAGTCGGTGCTCGCGTTGAACGAAGCGTCCCGAGGAGCACATGTGCTGTCCGCAGCAACTGTCCAAGAACCATGTGTCCTTTCCGGACGGCTCGCTTTGGGCGATGGCGGCGTACGCTGGGTCCGGTTGAAGTGACTCGCGGTGAGGCGTGCTGATGTCGAGTTGTTCTTCTGGTGAGTAATGTGGTGGTGACTCAGTTACGCAGGAGTCGCTTAGTCTTGCCATGCAGCTGACGATGTTTCTTGCTTCTTTTGCAGGTTGTCTTGTCGATGTTGTTGACACTTGTACCGAGGTTGTCGGACTTGATTGTGTTGAGGCAACTTGACTGCTTGAAGGACGAGGTTGGCGTTGCGGCGACGTTGACTGTTGTCGATTCGGGCAGTGAGTACGAGGATGCCCTGAAGTCTTGCAGATGTGGCAGAACGGAGGTACTGGCTTCGGTTGTTGCTGCCGGTTGTTGTTGTTGTAGTTGTAGCGTCACTGAGTGTGAAACGCGAATTCGGGTACTGATGTCTTTTTCTTGTGTCGTTCTTCTTGCAGGTCCATGTCTTGCTGCTCAGCATGGATTTCGGCGCAGAGTGCTGCTTCGGAGATTCTCCCGTGTGCTCGTAGTATGGCGCGAGTGGAGCGCCAGTGAGGACCAAGACCGCCGATGACAACCGTGACGAAGGCGTCTTCTGAAATCGATCCTCCACATCGAAGAAGCTTGTCGCGCAGCTCGTGGCAGCGACTGATATACGCCATTCCCTTCTCGCCTGGTTTCATCTCGATTGTTGTCAACTGCGCCATTAACCGACTTTGGTTTACGCTGCCTGTTGCTTGATACAGGTTCTTCAAGTGGTTGTACGCGAGCTCCGCAGAGTTGCCATATCCTCGGTAAGTCCTTATTATCTGCTGTTGAGTCGGTGTGATGTTCCTCAGTAATATCGTGTACGCCATCATTGATTGATAGGTGTACTGCTGCTTCTCATACTATGTGCCGTTTGTTGGGTATGGCAGGGACCCGTCGAAGAAGCCAAGAATTTGCGCTCCTTCCCTCATCAGCTCGAATTCGAATGACCAGGTAAAGAAGTCCTTCCCGTCGAAGGGTTTTGTCGTTTGCAGTTTTAAGACGTGCGCGAACTGCGACTGAACTTGTAGTGCGTCCAACGCTCTTTCTTGTCCCGGTGCAGGTTGTGGTTGTGGCGTGAAGCTGACGGAACCGCGCTGGGGCTCGTACGGAGCGAAGGTAGGTTGTTGTTGTTGATTTCCGCGCGCGTAGGATGAGCCATCGAGACTCATGGGCGTCACGTTGTTGTTGTTGTTGCTGTTGTTTGATATTGCAGGTACTCCTTGCTGGTGCTGCTCGTAGAAGGACATGAAGGAGAAGAATTTCTCCATCATGCTTGGATCGAAGCCCGCGCCTTGGTTTGCGAGTGTTTCAGTAGACCCAGCGGCTGGTCTTGTTAATGTGTCTTCCTCTGTCTGTAGACCAGAGACAGGAGGTGGAGTAGGAGTGGTACCAGGAGAGCCGTTGGAGGAGCTTCTCTCCTTTCTGGTAGACATGTCTCTTGGTGTAATCAATGGAGTAATAGAGTTTTACCCTAACTGCTCTCATACCATGTCGGGCTGAAAAGCCCCTTAGGATCTTTGGTAGGATGAAACTCTAGGTAAAGTGATGTAATAGCGGAAGCGTTTAAGAGAAGATTCTGAACCACCTTGCGCTGGTATGTGAGGGCAAAGTAAGTTGATTAAAGCAAAGAGATACAAGATTATATAAGAGTACAAGGAATACGAAGAGATACGGTTGTAACTTCTTTTGATGTTGCTGTTGCGGTTCGATACAGTGACGACTCGGGCAACTGCTCAGTATCGAGTCAGTTGTGTGTCCTTGCTGTCGCGCTGTATTTGTCAAGTCAAAGGTCGCTGACCTTTGACCTTCGCGTAATCTCCAGCGGTTACTTCAACCTCCGAGGGTTGACTCGCTAGTGCCTCGATATGATTTGCTTCGCTTGTGCCTTGGTGTTTCGACACGATAGAAGCGCTTTAGGACCGATTGTTTCCAACAGTTTGTATGGGTGTGGTAGAGTTCGTCACCAAGCGGAGTATGGCCTGATCCGCGGTAAAAAGGTTTCAGTATAAGGGTAGTCTACACCCTACCCTAATACTGTCAGGCTAACCATAGATCCTATCAGGGTTAAAAAAAAACATGCTCTTTTTGCAAAAGGGTAACTTTCGTGGAATCCTGATTTTGGCAGGGTAATCTTGAAAAAGCGGCCTGCCCCCAGGGTAATCGGGGCATTTTACCCTGATATTTTGGGCCCTGATTCCCAGCGTCAGAAACGAGGTTGTTGTGCCTGCGAAAGTGTGATAAAATACAAAAATATCCAGGAGTAGCAGTATCGTCACCATTCAGGCTTTCTGTATCAGAATTGGTTACAAGTATTGTCTCGTTTTTTATTCCAGCCAGTTATCATAATGCTTCTTTAAAGCCCAGCCCCCAGCCCCCGGACTACCGTACATGTGTGAAGTTCAGCTTTACTTTACATATACCAATACCGTATTCAAACTTGTCATTCAAATATAGTGAAGATTGAAATGACTGCCTACAGACAGTCCCTGAGTTATTTAGCCCAAGATATAACACCAACTGGTTATACCAGCCTTGCAATGTGCAAAGCATACGGTAATAACCCTACCCCTCTCTAGACATCAAACTGCAATATTTATGATTTGCCACAAACAACCAGCCCCATGCCATCAGGCCATGACTTATTCCAGTCCAAACCACAACTTAAACAACTATTGTGGAGCTGTTATAACTGCAAGAGAATTGAGAGCATTTATGTCCTCACGTATTCCAGCTTCGGAGCCTGCACAAAAAAATGCAAACACAAAACGCATGGCAATGTCAATAAGAACGCCTTGAAAAGGCTCAAAAGGCACCATGAACATTATTAATTATCAATATCCGCAGTGAACAAGACCCACTTGTACATAACCCACACCCTCGCACACAAAACAGCCTAGTGCGTAAGCTTGTGTCCGTTGACTCCATTGTTCGCCATTGACGCATCAGATGCACACAATACACACACAGCGTCTGGAAATTAAACAATTGTGGTGCATAACTCCTTCCCATGCATCAAACATACACTACACTAACTATGTTGCATGACTCGTTGTATGAAATGTGGAGCATACTTACTGGAAACTCGGTGGCAGGAAGGAAGGCAGAAAAAATACATACCTTAGAGATCGACCATCATAACAATCATGCCACAACCCAGCATAGCCGATGTCATCCATAGCACATACCATCCTTGCATGACGCACAGCACCCATGCACAGCACATATAGATCATGCATGGCACCTAGCGGTCAAGTATGGAAAATGATCCATCATGGAGCACTATTTCCAACGTGCATGGAATATCCCACCCATGCATAGAACTTAATAACCATACATGGAACAAAGAGAATACCAAGTTCCCATCAATACATTAAACATTGGAACATAGAATATACCAACCATGCATGGGACATATAACCATGCATCAAACATCAAACATACCATTAATACATGGAACATACAGTATACCTACCATGCATGGAACATGAATCCATCCATACCTTGATGAGCATGCTGGTGGGAAGCCAGGCAGGGGGGGTAGGCACTCCAGCCCAAGAAAGCTGAAAGACCAACGGAAAATACAAATTAATAATCATCATCATTATACAAAAGCATATTGCTGGGCATGAGTGAATCGTTCCAATAATTCTATGAGGTGACTTTTGAGTCGACTCGAGTGTCATTGATGATTCTATGCAGGCGGTGGTCCTCCGAGACAATGGTTCCTAGGACTTGCGTGAACTGGGAGGGACGCATGCGTGCGGGATGCACATAGACTTGGGCATAAAATGCACTGTTCTCACACATAGATAGATACACTACCGTCGCACGCAGATGGCTTACCAGTGCATACTGGGTGCCGCTGAATTCCTTGAGGTCCAAGATCTGCACAAGAGGGTAGGCAAGCAGGATGGAAGGGGGGAGCTTTTGAGTTGACCGAACAATCGCCAAATTCCTTGAGGTCCAAGATCTGCACGAGGGGAGACCGGCAGGATAGAAGATATAAAATTTCTTAGTCCATTCAGAAAGAAATTCCTTGAAGTCTCCAAGGTAGGACGTCTCTTGGGTAGGCAGGTAGGAATCCCTGCCTAGGATACAAGGGGGAAGAGAACGTCTCTTTAGGCGCCAAAGGAACCGACACAGTAAGCACACCGTCCACCACACAAGTTTCTGAAGTCCAAGAGCTGGACGAGCGGAGACAGGCAGGATAGATGGGAGAAAAGAAAGCGATTCTAGTCAATAGCATCTGGACGCAGGACGCTCGCCTGGCAGAGCGTCTTTCTCCACTTAGGCATCAGCTCCCATCACAGTTGGGTACTTAAAGCCCTACCACGGGTACTTCCCACAACACAGCAACCAGTGCGCCCCCTCACCCCCCAGTGCGCCCCCTCACCCCCCAGTGCGCCCCCTCACCCCCCAGTGCGCCCCCTCACCCCCAAGTGCGCCCCCTCACCCCCCAGTGTCCGCCTCACCCCCCAGTGCGCCCCCTCACCCCCCAGTGCGCCCCCTCACCCCCCAGTGCGCCCCCTCACCCCCCAGTGCGCCCCCTCACCCCCCAGTGCGCCCCCTCACCCCCCAGTGCGCCCCCTCACCCCCCAGTGCGCCCCCTCACCCCCCAGTGTCCGCCTCACCCCCCAATGCGCCCCCTCACCCCCCAGTGCGCCCCCTCACCCCCCAGTGCGCCCCCTCACCCCCCAGTGCGCCCCCTCACCCCCCAGTGTCCGCCTCACCCCCCAGTGCGCCCCCTCACCCCCCAGTGCGCCCCCTCAACCCCCAGTGCGCCCCCTCACCCCCCAGTGCGCCCCCTCACCCCCCAGTGCGCCCCCTCACCCCCCAGTGCGCCCGATCACCCCCCAGTGCGCCCCCTCACCTCCCAGTGTCCGCCTCACCTTTCCCTCAGTGCCCCCCTCGCCTCGCCTCTGGCCTGGTAGATGCAGTCCAGCGTGAAGAAGGGCGGATGGTGGCATGGCAGTGTCACCAAGACCAATTACACCCCACACAACCCCTGGTAACCTCTCCGTGCCTCACCTCGCCTCTGGCCTGGTAAATGTAGTCCAGCCCCGTGAAGAAGGGCGGATGGTCCACTGCCTTGAACTGGCGGGGGGCGTGCTCCCCTCACCCCCCCTTGCGTTCCTTCAACCCCCTTCACCCCCCTTCACCCCCCTTCACCCACCTTCACCCCCCATCACCCCTTCCCCACTCTCTCCCCTCCCCTCAGCACCCCCTCACCTCGCCTCTGGCCTGGTAAATGTAGTCCAGCCCCGTGAAGAAGGGCGGATGGTCCACTGCCTTGAACTGGCGGGGGGCGCGCGCGAGGGGGGCATGTGCAGGAGGATAGTGGGGGAAGGGGGAAGTGGGCGGGGAGGGAGCGGGAGAGGGGGGAGCGGGGCCGGGGGAGCGGAAGCAGAAGTGGTAGAAGCGGGAGCAGGGAGAGTGGGAGAAGGGGAAGCGGGAGCAGGGGGAGTGGGAGAAGGGGAAGCGGGAGTAGGGGGCGTGGGAGAAGGGGAAGCGGGAGCAGGGGGCGTGGGAGAGGGGGAGTGGGCGCAGCGGAAGTGCACAAGGAGGCATGATGGAGGGAATGGGGAAAGGTAGACGAGATAGAAGAGGAAGAGAGGAAGGGCGGAGACGGGAGAGAGGGAAAAAGCAGGGAAGAGGCGGGAAAACGCAGGGAAGAGGGGGGGAAAAGCAGGGAAGAGGGGGGGAAACGCAGGGAATAGGGGGGAAACGCAGGGAAGAGCGGGGGAAACGCAGGGGGAGAAGGGGGGAAACGCAGGGAGGAGGGGGGGAAACGCAGGGGATAGAGGGAGGAACGCAAGGGGGAGGGGGAGAAAGGCAGGTGAGAGGGAAGAAAGGAACCGCAGGGGTGAAGGGGGGAAACGCAGGGGAGAGGGGGGGAAACGCAGGGGAGAGGGGAGAAAACGCATGGGAGAAAGGGGGAAACGCAGGGGAGAGGGGGAAAAACGGAGGGGAGAAAGGGGGAAACCCAAGGGAGAGGGGGGGGGGAACGCAGAAAGGGGGAAACGCAGGCGATAAATGGGGGAAACACAGGGAAGAGGAGGGGAGATTGTCAGTTAAGAAAGGTGGATTGTCCACTGCCTTAGCTGAAGGCACGTGGAAAGAGACGACTGTTTTGCAACGTCTCAACAGGGATATGGCAAACGTGGGTAAGGAGAGGAGGAAGGGAGGGGGAAGGGGGACGTGAGGGGGGTGGAGAGGGACTGTGCATAAAGATGAACGGACGTTTCATTGCCTTGAAAAAGACGACGGGAGGGGGGGGGGCGGGGGGGGAGAGGAGGGCAAGGAGAGAAGAGTGCGGATAAAGAGAGACGGAGGAACGAGGACAAAGACGAAGGGCGGATAGAGGAAGACGGATCGAAAGGAAGAGGGCAAAGGGCAGCACGAAATGCGGAGGGTGGGGAGTGGAAAGAGAACGTCGGGAGGAGAGGGAGGAGTGGCAATGCTCTCATACCCCCAATGCCCTCTCACCCCCCCCCCCATGCTCTCATACCCCCAACTGCCCTCTCATACCCCCAAATGCCCTCTCACCCTCACCCACTTCCTGAGTAACCCCTTACCTCCACGCTGCTGAGGTACTTCTCCTTGTCCACCCGCACAATGTTGCCCTTGCCAACTGCTCACACGGACGGGCACGGAATCGGTATCGCATGGACGTTCAGGGCAAAGAAATCACTTGAATCAACTCTGAGGTTACTTCTCCTTATCCACCCGCACGGCGTTGCCTTTGCTGACTGACCACACGGAGGGTGACGGAGGTCGCATCAACGGATCAAGGCAAGGACAAGGCAAGGACAACGGATCAAGGTGTGTGCATTAAGTCGGAAACACACGGTGGAGGAACCGATATGCCGTGACAAAAGCGGGGTGGAAGACGGAAGAAACGAAAAGCAAGTCGAAAGAAGCATCGCTTTTCAATAGCGTCGCTTTTCAGTAGCGTCGCTTTTCAGAAGCATCACTTTTCAAAAGCATCGCAGAGAACTCACACGCAGGTGGGGCAGGTGCGCCGTCAGCAGCAGCCACGATCACGGCTTGACACGTCACTGCGCGCCGCTGCCGATAGATGGCGGGAAGGAAAATTCCGGGAAAGGGGGGCGAGGGCGCGAGGGGAGGGGAGGAGTGGAAAAATGCGAAGCCACAGTAAAGACGCTGAAAGCGGTAATCACCAGGAAGACAAGCTGCAGGCAGAGACCAGGAGGATTCAGCATCGACGACCAGTACGGAAGGCAAGCTGCGGACATGGATGGAGATGGGTCAGCGCGTGCGGGAGGAGATATAGACGCAAGAGGGCACAGGGATGGTAGGAGCAAGGAAGGAATGGGACGGGGGCGGGGAGCGGGAGGGTCACGGGACCAAAACGGAAGGCGAGGGGCTTTTGAGACGAATTTTAAAGCGCCTAAGAAATGGTAAGGAAGGCACGAACAAGAACGGGAGGGTCGGGAGGAGCAAAACGGAAGGCAAGCTATGGACATTGATGGGGACGGGTGAGTGCAAGCGTGAGATATGGACGCACGAGGAGGGCACAGGGGTGGTAGAGTAAGAAAGGAAATGGGACCGGAGCCAGGAAGGGGAGGTCGGGAGGCACAAAACGGAAGGCGAGGACGTAGAGAGCTGGCTGAAAAAAGACTTAGGTGCAAGCGAATGTACGGAATGCTTTTGAGACGACTCAAAAACTTTGGTCCAAGCGAATCTGCGGAATGCCGCGCGGAAGCAAAAGCAATTATTCGAGCGACGACGATCCTCAGCGTCGCCGTGGAGGCGGAAGGAGGTGCCCGACGGTTGCGAGTGCCACTAACGCAGTGGCCGACGGAAGTGACTGTCGGAAATGACTGACGCGGTGAGTTTGACGCAGTGCGGTGATTGACGGCGGTGATTGACGGCGGTGATTGACGGCGGTGATTGACGGCGGTGATTGACGGCGGTAATTGACGGCGGTGATTGACGGCGGTGATGGATGGCGGTGATGGATGGCGGTTGACCAACGGCGGTGTTGGACGGAATCGCACCTTAGCATCACTGTGGATGCGGGTGGCGGTGACCGAAGGCACACGGACGGAGTAAGCTGCCAGAGCACCAAAGCGGAATGAAGGTCACCAAATAGGAGGGATGGGCGGGAAAGTTTTCATTGTCAAAGAATAGAAAGAGCGGATGGGGAGAAGCAGAGCGGGAGAGCGAATGGCTCACAGGGGGTACGGATATACATTGATTCGGGAGTGCAACTGGCACTTTGTTTCCGATAGGGTTAAAGGCAGCGGTTTAGCTGCTTTAATCGCTCGTTAGATGGAGAAACAGATGGCACACATTGAACGGCTAGCACAGGCCCTTCAAGAGCCAAACAAAACGAACAAATTCATCGATCATAATTTCAGTATACGGAACTAACAGGATAGTGCAGTCACGTCGACTCAGGACAAAGTTCGCACTCTGGGATTAGCGTGGCTCCGAGGTAAAATGAGAATGAAGCCATTGCACGAAGGAAATGCACGTCAGGACGTTGTGATTATGGCTCTCAGGAACCAAGACCACGCTGACGATCGAACAAATACATTATGAAAACGAAGCATTCCATCCTACTGGATCTCAAGAGATAGGTATGCTCGAAGCCATTATTGAATTGAAAATGACGCTTGTCATACTCACTTTGGAACCTTCGGCTCGAAACGCTTTCCTTACGAACCAGTTTTAAAATGCCTTACCCGATCGCCAAGCAACGGAGCTGTGGAGGGAAACACGAGGAGCTGAAACAAGCGACAATCCCGACGCGAGTGACATTGCTTGCGCCATTGGATTTTAAAAAAATAATCGGCGAGTCGCTTAGCACGCAAAGCGATTGTTTGACGCCGTGTCGCTAAGGACAGACAATCCCAGCAGCGTCAGACGAGCTAGCTCCCTGGTTCCCTCGCACTTCCTAGAATACGAGTGCTAAACTCTCGAGAAGGCTCATCTGGTCCGTTGCTGCGCTTCCTCCTTACACAGTGGTCTGGCGTTTGGGTTTGCCTAGGGTTTGAGAACGGAGGTTCTGAAGGAAGGATGAAAAAGAATTTTGATACAACTGAGACTACACCAATATTACCAGTTTGGCTTACCTACATTCTTCAAATTTCTAGGTAGTGCTCTTGACTCACATCTCAAGCTAGGCACTAGTGTGATTTTAACTAGAATGAGTCTAGTCATTCAATCGATCTTCTGAAAACCCCTCTGGAACAACAAACGTGCTGTCAACTGTGACATCCGTCGATGCAAATGCCGTTGACAAGGCTGATTTTCTCAGGGTAATTACCCTGATTTCAGGGTGATTACAGGCTTCTCACTTGGTGGTCCCTGCAATTTCAGAATTTCTGACTTGTGAACACTGATCCATTCAGAATAGTGCTTTAGCGAACCCTAAAATATTGTATCTAGGCTCAGATTAGTGTTCTTACTGACTCTGTCAATGTAGAGTACGCGTTCTGTGGACCCTGGATGCGAGGGTACCGGGACGAAAGTTCTGGGAAATTTCCTTTTGATATCCCCCATGTGCATAATCATGATTACGCTTGTACCCATGTGAGGGTACCCTTTTTCCACAGTAATACTGACAAGTTACACCTAGATGGGAAGATGGGGTGGATTGTCAAACTTATATGCTATAATCTGTGTAGCCTGTAGTGGGGTAGACCATATGGGGTACAATATTTCTAGGTTTTCCTACTTGTACCCACCTCTTTCCTAGTTCATTCATTCCTCATTCTTCACATGGTATAGAGCAGGTTCCCTCGTGGGAACGCTTCTCAGGGCCCACCACTGAACTCGACTTTTTTTTTCTACCCGAGGCGCGCCCCGTGGGCCGCCCTCACGTCGCGCCCTCCTAGAGGCCCATCTCACGGCCCCTCGCGCCACACTTAGCGGCCCCGTCACCACCCCTTACGGCCCCGTCGCCGTCCTTTGCGGCCCCGTTGCCGCCCCTCTAGGCCCCTCACGGCCCCTTCGCGGCCCCGTTGCCGCCCCTCTAGGTCCCTCACGGCCCCTTCGCGGCCCCGTCGCCGCCCCTCTAGGCCCCTCGCGGCCCCTGTGCGGCCCCGTCGCCGCCCCTACCGGTCCCGTCGCCGCCCCTAGCGGCCCCGTCGCCGCCCCTAGAGGTCCCGTCGCCGCCCCTAGCGGCCCCGTCGCCGCCCTTCGCGGCCACGTCGCCGCCTTTCGCGGCCCCGTCGCCGCCCCTAGCGACCCCGTTGCCGCTCTTCGCGGCCTCGTCGCCGCCTCTAGCGGCCCCGTCGCCCTTCGCGGCCCCATCGCCGCCTCTACCGGCCCCGTCGCCGCCCTTCACGGCCCCTTCACCGCTGAGCCGCCCAGCAGCCGAGCCGCCGAGCCACCCAGCAGCCGAGCCGCCGAGCCGCCCAGCAGCCAAGCCGCCGAGCCACCCAACGGCCGAGCCGCCGAGCCGCCCGGCAGCCGAGCCACCAAGCCGCCGAGAAGCCAAGCAACCGAGCCGCCGAGCCGCCCAGCAGCCGAGCAGCCGAGCCGCCGAGCCGCCCAGCAGCCGAGCCGCTGAGCCGCCGAGCCGCTGAGCCACCGAGCCGCTGCCGTCGAGCCGCTACTGTCACTGCCGAGCCGCTGCCGCCGCGGTTACAGCCCTGTTCCTACCGACGCGCCCCGGCCCTACCCACTCGGACTGGTGAGAGCACTCCCTGCTAGACCACTGCTGTCATGGCTACCCCTAGTGTCCTTACCTTTGATGCTGAGGGTCGTGCTGTTGACTTTGAGGTCTGGGCCGATGACCTCCAGCTTTTCTTACAGTGCGATAGGGCAGACGGACTCTCCCTATTCGATCTCACCTCTGGTGCCTCTCTTGCCCCGCCTACTGATGCTGACAGCACTGCTCGCTCACAGTGGGCCACACGCGATGCTGCTGCCCGTCTTGCTGTGCGTCGCCACTTACCGACCGCTCAGCCTGCGCACTTTAGTCAGTACAAGAGTGCTAAGACCTTGTACGACGCTGAAGTTGCACGCTACTCTTCCCCTGCCACTGCTGCTCTTAGCCGCCTCATGCTGCCGTACCTGTTCCCTGACCTTGCTACCTTTCCCACAGTCGCTGACCTCATTACTGTGGAGAATAGAGCGAGAATGAATGAACTATGAGTGAAGTGAGTACAAATAGCAAAACCCTAATTGGGTTGTACCCCCTATGGCATACCCCACTGTAGCCTACACAACAGCATAAGCTACATATATGTTCTGACACACCCCCATAGGCAAAGTGGGGGAGAACAAGGGGTCACAAGACCAGTCAAGCAAAGCAAAGCAAAGCTCAGGGTGGATCACAAAGTCACCACACAGTCCGAGCACAAGAGCAAGGCCACAAGGCCAGTTCACATGCAGGAGTACACACATATATATATAAAGCTAGACAAGCAAGAGCAGGTATATATATGTGACAGTACAAGTAAAGTCAAGAGGAGAGCAAGTGAGGCAAGACAGACACAAGACCCAGCTGGGTGCAGAAGCGCTGATGGTCACAAGGCGCGAGTGCCTTGGTGAACACATCAGCAGTGTTGGCCTCAGAGGCCACGTACGCAAGCCGCAACTGTCCACGCTGCTGTAGCTCACGAGCAAGGAAGTAGCGAAGAGCAATGTGCTTCGTTCTGTGCTCCAGACGCTGCTCTCGACACAAGGCCAGCATGGCCTTGTTGTCTACGTACAGCACTGGAGGAGAACGAGGCGGCTCTCCAAGGTCAGTCAGCAGGTAGGTGAGCCAGCGAAGCTCCTGTGCAGCCATGGCCCCTGCGTAGATCTCAGCCTCACAACTCGAGCTGAGAACCGAAGACGAGCGAGTAGCCCGCCACGAGACAGAGCCGGAGCCAAGGCTGAAGGTGTAACCCTGTGACGACCGCTGCGTAGCCTGGTCGTCAGCCCAAGAAGCGTCCGCGTGACCTGTAAGTACCACTGGACTCCGCCCTCCAAGCACTAGCCCCATGCCCGACGTACTGCACAGGTAGCGCAATACCCTCTTCGCTGCAGCCATGTGCTCTGGTCGGTGTCTCCCAGGAGCAACATAGCGTGCAAGAATGCTAAGAGGGTATGCAAGGTCAGGTCGTGTGCAGGTCATCAGGTACATGAGGCAGCCAACAAGCTCTGGGTACGGGCCACTCGACTCTACGGACTCATCCGAAGGCAGAGCTGAGAGCGAGTGGCGAGTAGACAGAGGAGTGGCCTGAGGCGAGGAGTACGTGAAGCCGAAGCGCTGAAGGACCTGCTGCACCATGTGTGACTGAGTCAAGGTAATGGTGCGGCGTGCTCTGTCCCGAGTGATCTGCAAGCCAAGGTAGCTGCGCAGTTCACCCAGGTCTGTGCACGTGTGTCTCTTCAGCAGCTCAGACTTCACGTAGGCGAGTCCAGCAGTGTCCGCTGTGGCAAAGACCAAGTCGTCGACGTACACGAGGATGTAGAACGGCAGTAGTGAAGTGTCGGTGCGCAGAAACAGCGACGGGTCAGCAGTAGAAGGAGCAAACCCAAGGGCCGCAAGTGTAGTCCTCAGTTTGTCGTGCCACTCACGTGGTGCCTGGCGGAGACCGTAGACTGGCCGTCGGAGGCTCCACTGGGTGCCAGGAGGGAAAGTCCCAATGAAGCCAGGTGGACGGCGCAGCCATATCTCCTCGTGCAGGCTACCCTGCAAGAACGCAGTGCTGAAGTCGAGAGAGTGAAGCTCGTAGTCGCGCTGCGCGGCTATGTGCAGCAGCACCCGAAGAGTGGTCATCTTCGGGGTGGGAGAGAAGGTCTGAAAGTAGTCAACTCCCTGCCGCTGACTGAAGCCACGAGCGACGTACCGCGCCTTGAAGACAGGTGGAGAGCCCGGCGGCCGCTTCACCCTGAAGATCCACATGCCACTGACGATGTTCGCCCCAGGAGGGGGAACCGCGTCAACGTAGGTGCCTGTGGACTTCCAGGAAGCCATCTCTGCATCCATAGCTGCCTGCCACTGAGAGGAGTAGGGACCCTCTCCGGCCTCCGCGTAAGAGCGCGGAGTCGGGATGTCTAGTGCATCCGGGTCTCCCTCAGGAGCAAGAAGTACAGACGCGAGATGAGGTGAAGCAGCAGCCAGACACTGGAACTCCTCCTGCCTGTCCTCAAGGACGTCCGTGCCAAGAGCACACTCACCCCCGACAGACGGAGGACAGACAGACGCAGACTCAGCAACAAGACTAGCAGCGTAGTCTAGACGACAGCGAGCAGCAAAGTCGACGAGCTCAGCGACAAGAGCAGACGCAGCAGCGGACTCAAAAGAGGGGTCAGTGACGACAGTAGCAAGCACACACGTGACAGTAGGACTGGCAGCACGAAGGGAGTCCGACTCTGGGTCGGTAAGCACAGGAAGGGAGGAGTCAGGAGGAGAAGGCAAAAGGGCACGCAGAGGAGCAGTGGACGGACGCAGAGACATCCGGTGCGTGCCAGGGACAGGAGGAGGACGCGGACGCGAACCACGACCACTAGCGCGGGCAGCACGAACAGGCGACGCGGGACGAGACGCAGGCTCACGACGCTCAGCAAGACCTCCAGTAGGACCAGTGTAAGGAGAGGGAGCAGGCAGTGGGGAGGTAGGCTCCAACAGGGACTGCGACTGAACAGGCTGTGGACACTCTACCGGAGGAGAAAGACCAAGAACCTGCTGCAGAAGCGGAACGAAGTACGGCCGAGGCCGCGCGGCAGCTCCAGACTCAGCAGGGACAGCACCAGCACCCTCAGCGGCAGCACCAGCGCCACCAACACCTCTAGCGGCAGGACCTCCAGCAGCACCAGCAGCAGAACCACCGTCAGGACAGACAGCAGCAGACTCAGCACCAACGCCCTCAGCAGCCCCAGCTCCAGTAGGACCCGCAGGCGTAGCACCTTTGGGACCGGCGGCACCAGTACCCTCGACGGTCGAAGAAGCTCCAGCTCCAGCAGTACGCCTCCAGCGGCGAGCAAACCACTCGCGCAGCTCCCGTGGAGAGAGGGGCTCCCGCCGAGACGCAGCACCAGGAGAAACCCCAGGCTCAGCGGCTCCAGACGTAGCACCCCCAGGCTCAGCAGCCCCAGACTCAGCACCCCCAGGCTCAGCAGCTCCAGACTCAGCACCCCCAGGCTCAGCAGCTCCAGCTCCAGTAGGACCCGCAGGCCCAGCAGCTCCGGGACCGGCAGCACCAGCACCCTCAGCAGTCGAAGGAGCTCCAGCTCCAGCAGCACGCCTCCAGCGGCGAGCAAACCACTCGCGCAGCTCCTGTGGAGAGAGCGGCTCCCGCCGAGACGGAGCAACCGGAGAGCCCCCAGGTCCAGCAGTCGCAGGCTCCGCACCTCCAGTCTCAGCACCCCCAGGCTCAGCAGCTCCTGACGTAGCACCTCCCGGCTCAGCACCCCCAGCAGCAACACCCCCAAGCTCAGCACCCCCCGGCCTCGCACCCCCAGGCTCAGCACCCCCAGCAGCAGCACCCCCAAGCTCAGCACCCGCAGGCGTAGCACCCCCAGACTCTGCACCCGCAGCAGGACCAGACTCAGCAGCAACCTCGACTGGCTCGACTGAGTCTACCTGGGACACACCTGAAGGGGCAGGAACCTGAGGGGGGAGGGGGTCTACCGGGGGGGAAACTGGCACCAGGAAGTCCGGTGGGGGGGGGAGGGAAGGAGTACGGTAGGGGAAGAGGCGGTAGAAGGGGACTGACTCGTCGAACGTGACGTCCTGGGAGGACAGAACACGACGAGAGGAGGGGTGGTAGAACTGCTACCCTGGAGCGTCAGGGGGGAAGCCAAGGAAGACACAGGGAGCAGCACAGGGGGGACAGCTTGTCCGCACACAAGTCGCGGACAAACGCCCGAGATCCCCAGACACGGAACGCAGACGCATCGCCGACCTTCCCCGTCCACAGTAACACTGGGGACATATCGGGCCGAGAGACCCTGGGGTGAAGGTTGAGCTGATGCGCCGCGTACCGAACCGCAAACGGCCACAGAAAATGGGGGGCAGCCGCATGCATCATGGACGTACGAGCGACATCCATGACCATGCCAATGCGGCGCTCAGCAATCCCATTTTGCTGTGGAGAGTCCGGAAGCGTAAAGGTCTGGCGGATCCCCTGTGCACGACAGTAGTCTCGCAGAAGGCGAGAGGAGAACTCCCCACCTCGGTCAGAGTGCAGACGCAGAACAGGAAAGTCCGAGCCGAAGCTCCTCCTGAGCTGGAGACGAGCCTCGCGGATCCAGTCGATCAGCACCTCAGTGACAGCACCCTTGCTGCGCAAGGGGAAGACTGTGGTGTAACGCGAGTAGTCGTCAACCACCAACAGGAAGTAGCGCTCGTGACCCTGCCCACGGACGGGGGCCGGGCCCCACACGTCCATGTGAAGTGTCTGCAGAGGAGCCTCTGTCGGGGGAAACTGGGAGGAGTGAGGAGCAGCCCTGAGGCGCCCCTCGACACAGGGGACACAGGAAGGTCCTGGTCCCGAAGGAAGGGGAGGGAGAGACTGGGGAAGACCAGAGACAAGGACACGGGAAGCCATGCCCCGAAGACGGGGCAAGGAGGGGTGGCCAAGACGGTGGTGCCACAGGAGAGTCTCGTGGGACAAGAGGCGACACGAGCAGGGGGCAGACTCAGGACCAGACCTGGACGCAGCAGCAAACACCTGACCTGACACTGCTACCTGACCGGACGCAGGGACAGGAGGAGACTCAGTGGTCAGGGTGTAGAGGCTCGACCCCGGCCAACGCGAGAACGTGGCCAGGTGCCGGCCTGTGCGTGCGTCCGTGCAGTGGGTCACCCGCTGACTCGCAGGAGTGAACTGGTGAACCCCCGCATCCTGCAGGTCTGCACCACTCACCAAGTTCGTCGAGAACGAGGGGAGGTACAGGCCAGACAGGGTGCCCGAGGGGGCAGCCGGACACGGGAGGACAGTGGAAAAGTGAGCGAGGACAGGACCCCCAGAGGGGTCAGCCAGGGAGACTGCAACAGGCCGACCAAGCGGCGTGAGTGTGGTGCGGTCCCGAAAGAAGGAGCGAGAAGCCCTAGAGTCAAGTGTAAAGGTGAGGGAGGCCGAAGCCAACGTGGTACCTGAGAGCGCAGCCTCACCCGCACCTGAGGAAGCAGACTCACTAGCACCTAGAGTAGCAGCCGCACCTGTACCTGGAGCAGGAGACTCACTAGCACCCAGAGCAGCAGCAGCCTCACCATTAGCTAGAGCAGCAGGTCCTATACCCGGGTCAGGCGGTACGCACAGGTGACCGGCACGGTCAGCACTAGTAGGCAATGCATACATGGCAGTGAGAATAGCATCATAGTCAAGAGCAAATATATCTACCCTCTGCCTAAGCAACTCCACCCAGTCGGGGAGCTCAGCCTCGTCGCCAAACACGGTACGCCTGGCGTCGCTCAGACGGGCGAAGCAGCGGGAGTGTCTATGACTAGGTGTCCCACAAGGCTGACCAGTCCGAGCACCAGTGAGAATCACGTAAGAGCAGGGAACAGAACTGAGAGACCCTCCACTCTGAGCGTACCACTCACGAAGCTGCTGAGGCGTGAGAGACGCGCGGGGGGGTCGCGGGAGCTGCATCTGGCCGCCACCAGTAGTAGAAGCAGCAGGAGTGGTAGCAGTAGTAGCGCCACCACCCCTACAGCCCCAACCAGCGTACCACTCACGCAGCTGCTGGGGCGTGAGGGACTCACGCAGACGTCGATGGGGCCGCATCTGGCTCCACCAGTAGAGGAAGGAGCAGGAGTAGCAGCAGTAAGGCAGGCAGCCAGGCAAGCCAAAAAGGGAGGCAGGCAGGCAAGCAGGCGACGCGCAGCGTGCTAGCAGAGCAGGGGCTCACCAGTGGTGGGTAGAGTAGGCTCGGCGACTCAGAGGCTCGGCAGCACGGCGGCTCTGCGGCTCGGGCGACTCGGGCGGCTCGGCGGCAGGGCGGCTCGGCAGCAACTGCAGCTCGGCAGCTCGGCGACCTGGCGGCGCGGCTGTAGGGCGGCTCGGCTGCTGGGAGGCTCGGGTGAAGAGCGGCTCGGCTGCAGGGCGGCTCGGCTGCTGGGAGGCTCGGGTGTAAAGCGGCTCGGCGGCGAGGCGGCTCGGCTGCAGGGCGGCTCGAGACGAAGGAGGAGGAGAAGTAGGGGAGACCACACACCTGCCACCCCTCAGCTGGCCTCTCAGGTCGCCTGTCGAGGCGACCTGAGGGGGCCGCTTGCGGCCCCCGAAGGAGCCGCGACGGGCGACGGGAAAAGGGGGGGGGGGAGGCGGCTCGGGCGGCTCGGGCGGCTCAGGCGGCTCGGGCAGCTCGGGCAGTCAGCGGCACAGGCGGCTCGGGCGGCTCGGCTCCTCAGCTGCGCAGACGGCTCGGGCGGCTCAGGCTGCACGGCGGCTAACGGGCGGCGTGGGGGGGCCAGGACGGCGGCGTGCAGCAGGGACGGGCGGCGCACGGGCGGTGTGAGGCCGGGACGGGCGCGCGCGGGCGGCTAGGGGCCAGGACGGGCGCGCGCGGGTGGCTAGGGGCCGGGACGGGCGGCGCGCGGGCGGCTAGGGGCCTGAACAGGCGGCGTGCGAGCGGCTAGGGGCCGGGACGGGCGGCGCGCGGGCGGCTGAGGGCCGGGACGGGCGGCACGCGGGCGGCTAGGGGCCTGAACGGGCGGCGCGCGAGCGGCTAGGGGCCGGGACGGGCGGCGCGCGGGCGGCTAGGGGCCTGAACGGGCGGCGCGCGAGCGGCTAGGGGCCGGGACAAGCGGCGCGCGGGCGGCTAGGGGCCTGAACGGGCGGCGCGCGAGCGGCTAGGGGCCGGGACGGGCGGCGCGCGGGCGGCTAAGGGCCGGGACGAGCCGCGCGCGGGCGGCTAGGGGCCTGAACGGGCGGCGCGCGGGCGGCTAGGGGCTGGGACAGGCGGCGCGCGGGCGGCTAGGGGCCTGCAGGGCAGGCCGAAAGAGTGAGAGCGAGGGCCCGGAGCGCGCTCCGGGCAGAAAAAAAAGTTTAAAAGTGGTGGGCCCTAAGCACAGTTCCCACGGGGGAACCTGCTCGATACCATGTGGAGAATAGAGCGAGAATGAATGAACTATGAGTGAAGTGAGTACAAATAGCAAAACCCTAATTGGGTTGTACCCCCTATGGCATACCCCACTGTAGCCTACACAACAGCATAAGCTACATATATGTTCTGACAATTACGCACCTTCGCACTAGTGACACTCGCTACCGCGCTACGCTTCCTGCTGAGTTCTGTGCCAAGAACCCCCCCTCCATGTACATCACCCACTACTACATAGTCACCCGGCTTCCTGACTCCCTTCGCTTAGTCAGGGACCAGTTCCTCTCAGTTTGCCCCACCACACTCACCGTTGACCTCCTCGAGGAGCGCCTCCTGGCAGCAGAGAAGAGCATAGTTGCTGTAGGAGCCTCTCGTGGTGACCCTCGTACCCCCGTCTTTGAGGGGTGTTCCCCCTCCCCCCTCTAGCCCTTTGTTGCTTCTGCTGCTGCGGCCGACCTCGTTGGCTTCGAGTCGGTCGGCGCTGCGTCTACCCCTAGTGGGAGACGCCGCACCAGCAAAGGCAAGGGGGCGGTGGAGGTGGCGGTGGAGACATTGGAGGGGGTGGGGGTGGTGGTGGAGACAGTGGAGGGGGTGGGGGTGGACGTGGAGACAGTGGAGGAGGTGGGGGTGGTGGTGGGAGTGGTGGGGGGGGTGGAGGTGTCGGTGGCAGCAGATGAGGCGGAGGAGGCGGCGGCGGTGGCGATGGGAGCGGAGGCGGCGGAGGTGGCGGAGGCGGCGGCGGCAGCGGTAGAGCTGGTCGCGCCTCTGCGCAGAGGACTGGTTCCGGTGGTGGTCCGCGCCAGCAGCAGCAGCGCACTTGTGAGACCCCGTCCCCCCAGCAGCTTCGTGAGTGGTACGCTGGGCGTCAGCGAGGTGGGGGTACTGGTCCTTGCACCTACGTCCTCCACACCGGCGACCGCGCTGGTGAGCAGTGCGGGGGCCAGCACTCCACCCAGCGCTGCTTCGGCCGCCTGACGGACGCGTGGCGTCACCAGTTCCCTGACGCCATTGAGATCCCTCGCTAGGGAGAGCTGTCTAGGGCGGGGGTTGCTATCTTTGATCTTGATTATGATGCTATTCTTGCAGCCATGTATGCTGTGTCTACTAGTGATGAGGGTGACTGTTACCAGTGTGTTCCGCGTGACCCGGGCATTGAGGTTGCTTCTCTAGGTGCTGGTGAGGCTGCTGCTCTAGGTGCTAGTGCGTCTGCTGCCCCAGGTGCTGGTGAGTCTGCTGTCTCAGGTACCACGTCGGCTCAGGCCTTCCACACCTTCACCCTTGACTCGGGTGCTTCCCGCTCCTTCTTTCGAGACTGCACCACGCTTACGCCGCTTAGTCGGCCGGTTGCGGTCTCCCTGGCGGACCCCTCTGGGGTTCCTGTCCTTGCTCGCTTCTCCACTATCTTACCGTGTCTGGCAGCCCCCTTTGGCACCCTGTCAGGTCTCTACCTCCCCTCGTTCTCTACGAACTTGGTGAGTTGAGCTGATCTACAGGATAGGGGTGTTGACCAGTTCACACATGCGAGTCAGCGGGTGACCCACTGCACGTGTGCTCGGACGGGCCGACACTTGGCCACGTTTACCCGTCGGCCGGGGTCGAGCCTGTACACATTGACTACTGAGTCTCCTCCGGTTGCTGAGTCTGGCCAGGTAGCTGCGTCGAGTCAGGTGTTTGCTGCAGCGTCCACGTCTGGTCCTTAGTCCGCTCCCTGCTCGTGCCGTCTCCTGTCCCACCAGACTCTCCTTTGGCACCACCGCCTTGGTCACCCCTCCCTGCCTCGTCTCCGAGGCATGGCCTCCCGTGTCCTCGTCTCTGGTCTCCCCTGGTCCCTCCCTCCCCTCCCTCCGAGGCCTGCCCCTACCTGCGTTCCCTGCGTCGAGGGGCGGCAACGCGCCGCCCCTCACTCCTCCGAGTTTCTGTCGACAGAGGCTCCGCTGCAGACTCTTCACATGGACGTGTGGGGCCCCGCCCGCGTCTGTGGCGAGGGTCACGAGCGTTACTTCCTGTTGGTGGTTGACGACTACTCGCGTTACACCACGGTGTTTCCCTTGCGCAGCAAGGGTGACGTCACTGAGGTGTTGACCGACTGGATCCGCGCAGCTCGTCTCCAGCTCAGAGAGAGTTTCGGCTCGGACTTTCCTGTTCTGTGTCTGCACTCTGACAGAGGTGGGGAGTTTTCCTCTGCCCGTCTGGGAGCGTTCTGTCGTGCACAGGGCATCCGCCAGACCTTCACACTTCCGGCCTCTCCACAGCAACATGGGATTGCTGAGCGCCGCATTGGCATGGTCATGGACGTCGCTCATACGTCCATGATCCATGCGGTTGCCCCCCATTTTCTGTGGCCGTTTGCGGTTCAGTACGCAGCGCATCAGCTCAACCTTCAGCCCCGGGTATCCTTGCCAGAGACCTCCCCCACATTGCGGTGGACGGGGAAGGTTGGCGATGCGTCTACGTTTCGGGTCTGGGGATCTCGGGCGTTTGTCCGCGACTTGTCTGCAGACAAGCTATCCCCCCGTGCTGTTCCCTGCGTCTTCCTTGGCTTCCCCCCTGACGCGCCTGGTTTGCACTTTTACCACCCCACCTTGCGCCGTGTTCTGTCTTCCCAGGACGTCACCTCTGACGAGTCGGTGCCTTACTACCGTCTCTTCCCCTACCGCACTGCGCCCCTCCCTCCGCCGCCGCTCTTCCTTGCGCCAGGTCCTCCCCCGGTACACCCTCTCCCCCCTCAGGGTCCTGCCCCGTCAGGTGTGTCCCAGGTAGAAGCAGTCGAGCCTGTCGAGGTAGCTGTTGACTCTGGTGCTGCTAGAGGTGCTAAGCCTGCGGGTGCTGGCTCTGGAGGTGCTGAGCCTAGGGGTGCGGAGCCTTGGGGGTGCTGAGTCTAGGGGTGCTGAGCCTGGGGGTGCTGAGTCTGGGGGTGCTGAGCCTAGGGGTGCGGAGCCTGGGGGTGGTGAGCTTGGGGGTACGGAGCCAAGGGGTGCTGGGTGTGCTCGTGTGGCCTCTGGCGGTGCTTCGTCGAGGCGGGAGCTACTCTCTCCGCAGGAGATGCTCGAGTGGTTTGCCCGGAGCTCGAGCCGTGCTGCTGGAGCTGAAGGTTCTACTATTACTGCTGGTCCTCGAGGTGCTCGTACCGACGGTACAGGAGCTGCTGGGACTGGGGGTGCTGCTGAGGCTGCTGGAGTTGGTCCTGCTGGAGGTACTGCTGGAGCTGCTGGCGGTACGGGAGCTGCTGGAGCTGGAGCTGCTGGGGGTGTTGGCGCTGGAGGTGCTACTGGCGTTGGTGCTGCTAAAGCTACTGGAGCTGCTGGAGCTGGAACTGTTGGGGTTGTTGGCGCTGGTGGTGCTGCTGGCGCTGGTGCTTCTACGGGTGCTGGAGTTGGCGCTGTTGGAGCTGGAGGTACTGCTGGCGCTGATGCTGCCGCTGGGGGTAGTGGTGCTGTCTCTGCTGGTTCTGGAGGAGCTGCGCGGCCGAGGCCGTACTTCGTTCCGTTACTTGAGCAGGTTCTTGGTCTCCCGCCCTCTACTGGTCCTGCTCCTCCCTGAGAGTGTCCACAGCCTGTCCAGTCGCGGTCACAGTTACAGCCCGCCTCCCCCCTACCTGCTCCTTCTCTCTACACTGGTCCTACTGGAGGTCTTGCTGAGCGTCGTGAGCCTGCGTCTCGTCCTGCGTCGCCTGTTCGTGCTGCTTGCACTAGTAGTCGTGCTCCGCGTCCGCGTCCTCCTGCGGTCCCAGGCACACACCAGATGGCACTGCGTCCTTCCACTGCTCCTCTGCGTGTCCCGTTGCCGTCTCCTCCAGAGTCCTCTCTTCCTGTTCTTGCTGACCTGGAGTCTGACTCTCTTCGTGCTGCCAGTCCTACTGTCACGCGTCTCCTGGCTACTGCTGTCACTGACCCTTCCTTTGAGTCCAGTGCTGCGTCTTCCTTAGTTGCTGAGCTTGTCGACTTTGTTGCTCGCTGTCGTCTAGACTACGCCGCTAGTCTCATTGCTGAGTCTGCGTCTGTCTGTCCTCCGTCCGTCAGGGGTGAGTGTGCTCTTAGCACGGACGTCCTTGAGGATAGGCAGGAGGAGTTCCAGTGTTTTGCTACTGCTTTGCCTCATCTCGTGTCCACGCTGATTGCCCCTGAGGGAGACCCGGATGCACCACACATCCCGACTCCTCGATCGTACGCTGAGGCGATTGAGGGTCCCTACTCCTCACAGTGGCAGTCAGCCATGGATGCAGAGATGGCTTCTTGGAAGTCTACAAGCACCTACGTCGACGAGGTTCCCCCACCTGGGGCGAACATCGTCAGTGACATGTGGATTTTCAGGGTGAAGCGCCCGCCGGGTTCTCCGCCTGTCTTCAAGGCGCGTTACGTGGCTCGAGGCTTCAGTCAGCGGCAGGGAGTTGACTACTTTCAGACCTTCTCTCCCACCCCGAAGATGACCACTCTTCGGGTGCTGCTGCACATAGCCGCTCAGCGCGACTACGAGCTTCACTCTCTTGACTTTAGCACAACTTTCCTGCAGGGCAGCCTGCACGAGGAGATCTGGCTGCGCCGCCCACCTGGCTTCACTGGGTCGTTTCCTCCTGATACCCAGTGGAGCCTCCGGCGGCTAGTCTACGGTCTCCGCCAGGCGCCCCGTGAGTGGCACGACACACTGAGGACTACACTTGCAGCTCTTGGGTTTGCTCCTTCTACTGCCGACCCGTCGCTGGTTCTGCGCATCGACACCTCTTTGCCACCGTTCTACATCCTCGTGAACGTCGACGACTTGGTCTTTGCCACTGCTGACACTGCTGGACTCGCCCACGTGAAGTCCGAGCTGCAGAAGAGACACACGTGCACAGACCTGGGTGAACTGCACAGCTACCTTGGCTTGCAGATCACCCGGGACAGAGCACAACGCACCATTACCCTGACTCAGTCACACATGGTGCAGCAGGTCCTTCAGCGCTTCGACTTCACGTACTCCTCGCCTCAGGCCACTCCTCTGTCTACTCGCCACTCGCTCTCAGCTCTGCCTTCGGATGAGTACGTAGAGCCGAGTGGCCCGTACCTAGAGCTTGTTGGCTGCCTCATGTACCTGATGACCTGCACACGACCTGACCTAGCATACCCTCTTAGCATCCTGGCACGCTGTGTTGCTCCTAGGAGACACCGACCAGAGCACATGGCTGCAGCGAAGAGGGTGTTGCGCTACTTGTGCAGTACGTTGGGCATGGGGCTAGTGCTTGGAGGGCGACGTCGAGTGGTCCTCACAGGTCACGCAGACGCTTCTTGGGCTGACGACCAGGCTACGCAGCGGTCGTCACAGGGTTACACCTTCAGCCTTGGCTCCGGCTCTGTTTCGTGGCGGTCTACCCGCTCGTCTTCTGTTCTCGGCTCCAGCTGTGAGGCTGAGATCTACGCGGGGGCCATGGCTGCACAGGAGCTACGCTGGCTCACCTACCTGCTGACTGACCTCGGAGAGCCGCCTTGTTCTCCTCCAGTTCTGTACGTAGACAACAAGGCCATGCTGGCCTTGTGTCGGGAGCAGAGATTGGAGCACAGAACGAAGCACATTGCTCTTCGTTACTTCCTGGCTCGTGAGCTGCAGCAGCGTGGTCAGCTGCGTCTTGCTTACGTGGCCTCTCAGACCAACACTACTGATATCTTTACCAAGGCACTTGCGCCTTCTGATCATCAGCGCTTCTGTACGATGCTAGGTCTTGTGCCTACTTGGCCTCACTTGCTCACTTCTTGACCTTGTTTGTACTGTGATCTTTCTATACATGCAATTGCTTGTTTACCTTTATATATGATCTTGCATGTGAACTGGCCTTGTGGCCTTGCTCTTGTGCTCGGAATGTGTGGTGACGCTGTGATCCACCCTGAGCTTGCTTTGCTTTGCTTGACTGGTCTTGTGACCTCTTGTTCTCCCCCACTTTGCCTATGGGGGTGTGTCAAACTTATATGCTATAGTCTGTGAAGGCTGTACTGGGTTAGACCATATGGGGTACAATATTTCTAGGTTTTCCTACTTGTACCCACCTCTTTCCTAGTTCATTCATTCCTCATTCTTCACATGGATGTTTGTGGAGAAGGTGGGGTGGGGTGGATGTTTGTGGTGTCGTGCGAAGCGCAACGTGCTGCGGGGATTTTCGGCAGAACACCTCCGGCACAGCAGATCTGCTGTGTCAGCGTGAATGTGAGAGTACGACGGCTTATGCCAGCTATGCTTCCTTGCCTTTTACTTTATTATGCTATTTCTAGCATAGGATAATTATATGTATGCATGAATTGCTTTATTTCCTAGGCTAGGTGCTTTCCTATATTTGATCATAGTTATAGCACCGAGTTAGGTTGCGTGCACCGAATTCTGGCTTTTCGGTTGCCATCGAATTGCCTTCTACCGAATTCGGTAAGGATCTGTTCGGGACGCTACGCGGCCCGCGGAACCTTCGCGTAACACCTGGTTACGTGGCCTTGTGACGAGCCTAAATAAAGCCTTCGTGTTGTACCCAGGTTATCGATTCAAGTGGCATTCTCTATTCTGTGCTCGATCCCAGATCCTCACACTTGGTAATCAGAGCGGGTTTTCACGCGAGGTCTTCAACTGCTTAGTTCCGGCCTTAAAAAACCGCGGGGGCGACGACGAAATCGCCGATACGGGTATGAAAAACCAGTTCCGCGCAATTTTTCGAAGTCCCCCTCGATTCGGTTTTCGAACAGCCCTCAGATTTACTGGTGGAAAGGTTGGAGTTTCGATCATTCGATCGAGTTTCATCTCAACGGCTCAGAGAATTTCACCCAAACAAGTTGGAGTTTGGACCGTCGGATTAATTTTCTCCTCAACGGCCAAGATCGGACTGGAATTTCGCTCAAGAGAGATTTACGCGACCTATAGAATTTGCGCTCGTCGATCCTATAGTCAACTTGACTCGCAGTAAGTCGAGCAGCACCTAGAATTAGATTTTTTTTTGTCGCGCATCAACCTGTAAATCGCCAAATGGAGGGAAAAGGAGATATTTCAGTACAGAAAATCGCGGAGTTACGTGCTGAGCATAAGCAAATACATGCGGCGCTCCCACGACTCGAAAAACTCCTTGCGAACCAGTCGGCAACCGCCATAGCAGCAGCGACAACAGTAGTAGCAGCAGCAGCGGCAACACCGACAATTGTACATGCAACAACGGCAGGAGCTACAGTTAACCTCGAAGCAGTGAAGCCGAGGCTACCGGAGGCGTTCGATCCTACAGTAAAAAGGAACGACGTTCGTCGATTTGTAGCTGAACTCGAAATTTACATCAAAGCTGTTGGATGCACGACCCCGACAAAAGACGCAATGCGCATACGGCTTGCGGCAACACTGTTACGAGGCATAGCTCTAGAGTGGATCAACAATAGAATAGTCCAAGGCGAGGGGACGTGAGCACAGTTTCAGACAGCACTGATCGAACAGTTCGACACGTTGAACAGTAGCTACTACGGAACACGACGCAACAAGCCAACTAGTGGCATGGGGCGATCGGCACCACCCACGACTGCTGACCCGAGGGAGAACGACGAGGGCGATGTGGAGCAGTGGCTAGAATTTAATGAGACGTACAAATTTTGCGGCGCTACAGTGTCAGAACATTATTGCTTATGCTTTTGTGTAGGCTGTAGTGGGGTAGCCTATATGGGGTACAACCCAATTAGGGTTAGTACTTGTACCCAACTCTTTCATAGTGGATTCATTCTCGTTCATTCTCACATGGTTTCAGGGCACATATGCTCCTGGCCTGTGGGCCCTACTACTGTCAAATCATAATGTTCTGTAGGCTGTAGTGGGGTAGCCTATATGGGGTACACATTTCTAGGGTTGCATATTTGTACCACATTCCATTCCTTAGTGCACTCATTCTCGTTTCAATTCTCACATGGTATCGAGCAGGTTCCCTCGTGGGAACTGTGCCTAGGGCCCACCCAGTCGGAAGTTTTTTTTTTTTTTTCCTGCCCGGAGCGCGCTCTGCCCGAGTCGCGCTCCCTTCTCTGACTTCGTCGAGCCGCCCTAGCGGCCAAGTCGCGCCGCCTTAGCGGCCCCTGATTCGTCGCCCTAGCGACCCCGTTGCCCTACCTACGACCCCGGCCCCGTCGCCCTACCTGCGCCTCGGACCCGTCGCCCTACCTGCGCCCCGGCCCCGTCGCCCTACCTGCCCCCCGGCCCCGTCGCCCTACCTGCGGCCCCGGCCCTAGCCCCGTCGCCCTACCTGCGCCCCGGCCCCGTCGCCCTACCTGCGCACCGGCCCCGTCGCCCTACCGTCGACCCGGCCCCGTCGCCCTACCTTCGGCCCGACCCCGGCCCCGTCGCCCTGCCTACGGCCCGGCCCCGTCGACCTACCTTCGACCCGGCCCCGTCGCCCTACCTGCGCCCTGGCCCCGGCCCCGTCGCCCTACATGCGCACCGGCCCCGTCGCCCTACCTTCGACCTGGCCCCGTCGCCCTACCTACGGCCCCGCCCGAACCGCCTACGCAGCCGAGCCGCCCGCGCCGCTCAGCAGCCCGAGCCGCCCGTTCCGCCCGAGCCACCCGAGCCGCCCGAGCCGCCCCAGCCGCCCGAGGCGCCCGAGCCGCCTGAGCAGCTGAGGAGCCGAGCCGCGGGTGCCGCCGAGCCGCAGTTGCTGCCGAGCCGCCCGAGCTGCCCGAACCGCCCTGTCTGGTGAGCGCAGCGCCTCTGTCACTGCACTGCCCCTGCTCTACAGCCAGCGCTGCTAGTCTACTGTTGTCATGGCTACCCTTTGTCAGAGTGATAGGAACGTTGAAAGGAAGGGCCTAGGCTTAGTAGCCTAGGCCCGTACTTAGGTATCGAGCGGGTTTTGCCCTAGGCGAGGTGTCGAGTGAGTTGAGAAAGGAATTGGTGAAAAGAGATGGTTTCACTATAGGTTCAAGGGTACATATAGCATAGAAACCAAATAAGGTGCACCACCAACAACAGTTTAAATAACTACACTAACTACAACTACAAGCAGTTATAAAACATGACAATATATTTCGACACCCTTAGTGTCCTCGCTTTTGACGCCGAGGGTCGAGCCATTGACTTTGACGTCTGGGTAGATGACCTGCAGCTGTTCTTACAGTGCGATAGGGCAGACGGTCTCTCCCTCTTTGACCTCACCTCTGGTGCCTCTCCTGCTCCTGCTGCTGATGCTGACGCCACTGTTCGCTCACAGTGGGCCACGCGCGATGCTGCTGCACGTCTTGCTGTGCGTCGCCACCTCCCTACCTCTGAGCGTGCGCACTTTAGTTAGTACAAGAGTGCTCAGACCTTGTACGACGCTGTAGTTGCACACTACTCCTCCCCTGCCACTACTGCACTGAGCCGTCTCATGCTACCGTACCTCTTCCCTGACCTTGCTGCCTTTCCCACAGTCGCTGACCTCATTACGCACCTCCGCACTAGTGACACTCACTACCGCACTGCGCTTCCTCCTGACTTCTGCGCCAAGAACCCCCCCCCCCCCCATGTACATCACTCTCTACTACATAGTCACTCGCCTCCCTGACTCCCTTCGCGTAGTCAGGGACCACTTCCTCTCAGTCTGTCCCACCACTCTCACTGTTGACCTCCTCGAGAAGTCCCTCCTAGCGGCCGAGAAGAGCATAGTCGCTGTAGGGGCCTCTCGTGGTGACCCGCGCACCCCCATCTTTGAGGGGTGTGTGAAAGTTAGAAGAGAGAAGAGGGCTGCACTAGCAAGAATGAGGATACAAATAGCAAACCCTAGAAGGGTTGTACTCGCTATAGATCACCCCACTATAGGCTAGAGCATAAGATAACATTCTGACACACCCCCATAGCCAAAGTGGGGTGTAATCAGCAGAGCAAGCAAAGCAGTACAAGCTCAGGGTGGATCACAATGTCACCACACATTCTGAGCACAAGTTCAAGAAGCAATAGTTTAAAGTTCACAATTATGAGCAAAGCTAGTGGTAGTCACAACGGGCAAGTGAGGAGGAGGAGAGAGAGTGAGAGGAGAGGAGATAGGAGGCGACGGATGAAGCTGCAGACACACGGGCAACAGGAGGCACACTGGCACAGCGGCTACCGGAACAACGCTCCGGAATACTGGAGTAACTGGCCCCGCGGCTAAAGCAGCGGAAGACGAGCAACGGACCCACGGGCGGCTGGCAGAGCTGGCTACGACTGGGCTACCGGAGCAACTCCCCGGACTACAGGTGCTGCTGGCGACACGACGGCAACCTCCATTCAGCTTCCCCAAACTATCCCACTCCCCCTGGCACACACCCGCTGCTACACCGCTAGCTCCACTCCCCCTTCACCCCCCCTTAGTACCACTCCACCGGATCCAACACGTCCACCCTCCCTCAGCGGCAGCTGCAGCACAGGGAGACGGAGGAGGAGGAGGAGCAGGGAATGACACACAGTGAGGGCACCCCCATACCCCTCACCCCCAAACCCTAATTCAGGAGAATGGGGAGTAGGAGGAGTGGGGCGCCAGTAGAAGCACGGGGGGACAGCGGGGAGTGCAGGGGTATCGAGAAAGGGGCCCACCACGGGCCTGGTGCAGACGCCCGAGCCGCGCGCAGGCGGCTCGAGCCGCGCGCGGGCCTGGCGCCGCCCGTACGGGTCGCGCGCGGGTCTGGCGCAGCCCATACGGGCCGCGCGCGGGCCTGGCGTAGCCCGTACAGACCGCGCGCTGCCTGAACGGGCCGCGCGCAGGCCACGACGGGTGACAGGGGGCGACGCGCGGGTCCCCGTCGCCGGTCGCGGCGCCTCCAGAGGGCGACGCGGCGAACGACGGGGCAGAAGCCCGCCGCGCGCCTCGGGGCGCACAGCGGGCAGAGAACCGCCGCGCGCCTTGGGGCGCACGGCGGGCCGAAAACCGCCGCGCGCCTCGGGGCGCACGGCGGGAAGAAAAAGTGCCGCACGCCACGGGCCGTGCGGCTCAGAGAGTAGTGGTAGAAGTTTCAGCGGAAGCTAGGAGGTGGTAAGCCCACCCACAGGATCGATCCAAGGGGATCGGCCTGCTCTGATAGCATGTGAAAGTTAGAAGAGAGAAGAGGGCTGCACTAGCAAGAATGAGGATACAAATAGCAAACCCTAGAAGGGTTGTACTCGCTATAGAGCACCCCACTACAGGCTAGAGCATAAGATAATATTCTGACAGGGTGTTCCCCCTCCCCCCTTCTACCCTCTGTTGCCTCTGCTGCTGCGGCCGACCTCCTTGGTTTTGAGTCGGTCGGTGCGGCGTCTGCCCCTAGCGGGAGACGCCGCTCTGGCAGGGGCAAGGGGGGCAGGGGCACTAGAGGAGCGAGCGGGGGTGGTGGAGGTGGAGGTGGAGGCGGCGGGGGGAGTGGGGGTGGCGGTGGGATTGGAGGTGGGGGTGGAGGTGTCGGTGGCGAAAGTGGAGGCGGAGGCGGCGGTGGCGGTGGCGGTGGGAGCGGAGGTGGCGGAGGTGGTGGCGGTGGAAGAGGCGGCAGAGGCGGCGATAGTAGCGGAGGCGGCAGAGGCGGCGGGGGTGGCGGTGGAGCTGGTCGCGGGTCTACGCAGAGGAGTGGCTCTGGTGGTGGTCCGCGCTAGCAGCAGCAGCGCGGTCGTGAGACCTTGTCCCCTCAACAGCTCCGTGAGTGGTACACTGCACGCCAGCGGGGTGGGGGCTTTGGTCCGTGCACCTACGTCCTGCGCACCAGCGACCGTGCGAGTGAGCAGTGTGGGGGTGCGCACCCCACCCATCGCTACTTTGGCCGCCTGACGTACGCGTGGCGTCACCAGTTCCCGGAGGCCACAGAGATCCCTCGCTGGGGCGAGCTGTCTAGGGCGGGAGTTGCCATCTATGATCTTGATTTTGATGCTATCCTTTCTGCCATGTATGCTGTGTCTATTAGTGATGAGGGTGACTGTTACCGGTGTTTCCCGCACGACCCGGGCATTGAGACTGCTGCTCTAGGTACTGGTGAGGCTGCTGCTCTAGGTGCCACTGTGGTTGCTGCTCTAGGTGCCAGTGCGTCTGCGTCCTCAGGTGCTGGTGAGTGTGCGCTCGCAGGTACCGCGTCGGCTTCGGCCTCCCTCACCTTCACACTTGACTCAAGGGCTTCTCGCTCCTTCTTTCGAGACCGCACCACACTCACGTCGCTTGGTCGGCCGGTTGCACTCTCCCTGGCAGACCCCTCTAGGGGTCCTGTCCTTTCTCACTTCTCCACCGTCCTCCCGTGTCCGGCGGCCCCCTCTGGCACCTTGTCTGGTCTTTACCTCCCCTCGTTCTCTACGAACTTGGTGAGTGGTGCTGACCTACAGGATGCGGGGATTCACCAGTTTACTCCTGCGAGTCAGCGGGTGACTCACTGCTCGGACGCTCGCACAGGCCGGCACCTGGCTGTGAGAATGAGAACGAGAGAATGATATGAAGTATGAATGAAGCGGGTACAAATATGAAACTCTAGTTGGGTTGTACCCCCTATGGGATACCCCACTATAGCCTATACAATAGCATAAACTATAATGTTCTGACACACCCCCAAAGGCAAAGTGGGGGAGAACAAGGGGTCACAAGACCAGTCAAGCAAAGCAAAGCAAAGCTCAAGGTGGATCACAAAGTCACCACACATTCCGAGCACAAGTTCAAAGGCCAAAAGGCCAGTTCACATGCAGGAGCACATATATAGATAGATAGATATATATATATATATATATATATACGAGGCTAAGCAAGCAAGAGCAGGAGTATCTATATGTGACAGTACAAGCAAGGTCAAGAAGTGAGCAAGTGAGGCAAGACAGGCACAAGACCCAGCTGCGTGCAGAAGCGCTGATGATCACAAGGCGCAAGTGCCTTGGTGAAAACATCAGCAGTGTTGGCCTCAGAGGCCACGTACGCAAGTCGCAACTGTCCACGCTGCTGTAGCTCACGAGCAAGAAAGTAACGGAGAGCAATGTGCTTTGTCCTGTGCTCCAGTCGCTGCTCTCGACACAAGGCCAGCATGGCCTTTTTGTCTACGTACAGGACTGGAGGAGAACGAGGCGGCTCTCCAAGGTCGGTCACCAGGTAGGTGAGCCAGCGAAGCTCCTGGGCAGCCGTAGCCCCGGCGTAGATCTCAGCCTCACAACTGGAGCCGAGAAGAGAAGACGAGCAGGTAGCCCGCCACGAAACAGAGCCAGAACCAAGACTGAAGGTGTAACCCTGTGACGACCGCTGCGTAGCCTGGTCGTCAGCCCAAGAAGCATCCGCGTGCCCAGTGAGGACCACTGGACTCCGCCCTCCAAGCACTAGCCCCATGCCCGACGTACTGCACAAGTAGTGCAACACCCTCTTCATTGCAGCCATGTGCTCTGGTCAGTGTCTCCCAGGAGCAACATAGCGTGCGAGAATGCTAAGAGGGTATGCAAGGTCAGGTCGTGTGCAGGTCATTAGGTACATGAGGCAGCCAACAAGCTCTGGATATGGGCCACTCGACTCTACGGACTCATCCGAAGGCAGAGCTGAGAGCGAGTGGCGAGTAGGCAGAGGAGTGGCCTGAGGCGAGGAGTACGTGAAGCCGAAGCGCTGAAGGACCTGCTGCACCATGTGTGACTGAGTCAGGGTGATGGTGCGGCGTGCTCTGTCCCGGGTGATCTGCAAGCCAAGGTAGCTGCGCAGTTCAACCAGGTCACTGCACGTGTGTCTCTTCAGCAGCTCGGACTTCACGTAGGCGAGTCCAGCAGCGTCACCTGTGGCAAAGACCAAGTCCTCGACGTACACGAGGATGTAGAACGGCGGTAGAGAGGTGTCGGTGCGCAGAAACAGCGACGGGTCTGCAGTAGAAGGAGCAAACCAAAGCACCGCCAGCGTAGTCCTCAGTGTGTCGTGCCACTCACGCGGCGCCTGGCGGAGACCGTAGACTGGACGCCGGAGGCTCCACTGGGTACCAGGAGGGAAGGACCCAGTAAAGCCAGGTGGGCGGCGCAGCCAGATCTCCTCATGCAGGCTGCCCTGCAAGAAAGCAGTGCTGAAGTCGAGAGAGTGTAGCTCGTAGTCACGGTGAGCAGCAACGTGCAGCAGTACCCGAAGAGTGGTCATCTTCGGGGTGGGGGAGAAGGTCTGAAAGTAGTCAACTCCCTGCCGCTGACTGAAGCCACGAGCCACGTAACGCGCCTTGAAGACAGGCGGAGAACCCGGCGGCCGCTTCACCCTGAAGATCCACATGCCACTGACGATGTTCGCCCCAGGAGGGGGGACAGCGTCAACGTAGGTGCCTGTGGACTTCCAGGAAGCCATCTCTGCATCCATAGCTCCTGCCACTGAGAGGAGTAGGGACCCTCTATCGCCTCTGCGTAAGAGCGCGAAGTCGGGATGTCAAGTGCATCCAGGTCTCCCTCAGGGGTAAGTAGTACGGACACGAGATGAGGTGAAGCAGCTGCCAGACACTGGAACTCCTCCTGCCTGTCCTCAAGGACGTCCGTGCCAAGGGCACACTCACCCCCGACGGACGGAGGACAGACAGACGCAGACTCAACGCCAAGACTAGCAGCGTAGTCTAGGCGACAGCGAGCAGCAAAGTCGACGAGCTCAGTAACGAGGGCAGACGCAGCAGTAGACTCGAAAGAAGGGTCAGTGACGACAGTAGCAAGGAGACGCGTGACAGTAGGACTGGCAGCACGAAGAGAGTCCGACTCCGGGTCGGCAAGTGCAGGAAGAGAGGACTCAAGAGGAGAAGGCAAAGGGGCACGCAGAGGAGCAGTAGACGGACGCAGAGACATCCGGTGCGTGCCAGGGACAGGAGGAGGACGCTGACGCGAACCGCGACCACTAGTGCGCGCAGCACGAACAGGCGACGCAGGACGAGACGCAAGCTCACGACGCTCAGTAAGACCTCCAGTCGGACCAGCGTAGGGAGAAGGAGCAGGCAAAGGGGAGGCAGGCTGTAGCTGTGACTGTGACTGGAGAGGCTCTGGACCCTCTAAGGGAGGAGGAGGAGGACCAGGAGAAGGTGTAAGACCAAGAACCTGCTGAAGGAGTGGAACGAAGTACGGTCGGGGCCGCGCGGCGACCCCAGAAACAGCAGGGAGAGCACCAGTACCCCCAGCAGGAGTACCCGCGCCAGCAGCACCTCCAGCAGCTCCAGAATCCCCAGCAGCACCTCCAGTAGCCCCAGAACCTCTTGCAGCACCAGGAGCACCGCCAGCCGGACTGCCAGTGGTAGTCTCAGCTCCAACACCCTCAGCAGCACCAGCTCCAGTCGAACCCGCAGGCCCAGCAGCTCCAGTACTCCCAGTACGAGCACCTCCGGGACCCGCGACAGCAGCACCCTCAGCAGCCGAAGAACCTCCAGCACCAGCAGCACGCCTCCAGCGCCGGGCAAACCACTCACGCAGCTCCTGTGGGGAGAGTGGCTCCCGGCGAGACGAAGAACCCGGAGAACCTCCACGCGAAGAACCTCCAGGCTCAGCACCCCCAGGCAAAGCACATCAAGGCGTAGCACCTCCAGACTCAGCACCCCAAGGCTCAGCACCCCCTGGCTCAGCACCCCCAGGCTCCGCACCCCCAGGCCCAGCACCCCCAGGCTCAACACCCCTAGGCTCAGCACCCCCAGGCTCAGCACCCCTAGGCTCAGCACCCCCAGTCTCAGCACCCCTAGGCTAAGCAACCGCAGCAGCACCAGAGTCACCAGTGACCTCGACAGGCTCGACCGTGTCTACCTGGGACACACCTGAAGGGGCAGGACCCTGAGGGGGGAGGGGGTCTACCGGGGGGGGACCTGGTACCAAGAAGAGCGGGGGCGGGGGGAGGGACGGAGTGCGGTAGGGGAAGAGGCGGTAGTAGGGTACTGACTCGTCGAACGTGACGTCTTGGGAGGACAAAACACGGCGAGAGGTGGGGTGGTAGAAATGCCACCCAAGGGCAGCGGGGGGGAACCCCAGGAAGACGCAGGGGGGAACCCCCGTCGCGCCGCCCTTCCCGACCCGGCCCCGCCTCTGCTGGCCTCGTCGCCTGCCCCTGCGGCCTCGGCTTTGCCCTTGTTGGCTCCGGCGCCACCTCGGCTGGCCCCGTCGCCTACCCCGGCGACCCCGACGCCGCCCTTCCCGACCCGGCCCCGCCTCTGCTGGCCCCGTCGCCTGCCCCTGCGGCCTCGGCTCTGCCCTTCCTGGCCCCGGCGCCACCTCGGCTGGCCCCGTCGCCTACCCTGGCGACCCCGACGCCGCCCTTACCGGCCCCGGCGCCGCCTCTACTGGCCCCGTCGCCTACCTCTGCGGCCCCGGCGCCGCCCTTCCCGGCCCCGGCGCCGCCTCTGCTGGCCCCGTCACCTACCCTGCGGCCCCGGCGCCACCTCTGCTGGCCTGGTCGCCGCTCCACCCGGCCCCGCCGCCGTCCCCAAGCGGCCCCGCCGTCACCACCGAGCCGCCGGCGCCGCCAACCTGCTACCAAACCGCCCGAGCCACCCGAGCCGCCCGAGCCGCAGCACCACCTGAGCCGCCCGAGCCGTCGGGTCGCCGAGCCGCCAAGCTGCAGTTGCTGCCGAGCCGCCGTACCGCCGAGCCGCCCGAGCCGCCCGAGTTGCCGAGTTGCCGAGCCGCAGTTGCTGCCGAGCCGCCCGAGTCGCCCGAGCCTCCGAGCCGCAGTTGCTGCCGAGCCGCCGTGCCGCCGAGCCGCCCGAGCCGCCCGCACCGCCGAGTCGCCGAGCCTGCTCTTCCCACCACTGGTGAGCCCCTGCCCTTCTAGCGCGCTAACCCGCCTGCTTGCCTGCCTGCCTGCCTTTAGGCCTGCCTGGCTCCCTGCCTTACTGCTGCTACTCCTGCTCCTGCTTCTACTGGCGGAGCCAGATGCAGCCCCATTGACGTCCGCGTGAGTCCCTCACGCCCCAGCAGCTGCGTGAGTGGTACGCTGGTTGGGGTTGTAGGGGTGGCGGCGCTGCTACTGCTACCACTACTGCTGCTACTACTACTGGCGGCAGCAAGATGCAGCTCCAGCGACGCCCACGCGCGTCTCTCACGCCCCAGCAGCTTTGTGAGTGGTACGCTCAGAGTAGAGGGTCTCTCAGTTCTATTCGCTGCTCTTACGTGATTCGCACTAGTGCTCGGACTGGTCAGCCTTGTGGGACACCTAGTTACACACAATCCTGCTGCTTCGCCCGTCTGAGCGATGCCAGGCGTACCGAGTTAGGCGACGAGGCTGAGCTCCCCGACTGGGTGGAGTTGCTTAGGCAGAGGGTAGATATATTTGCTCTCAACTATGATGCTATTCTCACTGCCATGTATGCATTGCCTACTAGTGCTGACCGTGCCGGTAACCTGTGCGTACCGCCTGACCCGGGTATAGAGCCTGCTGCTCTAGCTGCTGGTGAGGCTGCTGCTCTGGGTGCTAGTGAGTCTCCTGCTCCAGGTACAGGTGTGGCTGCTGCTCTAGGTGCTAGTGAGTCTGCTTCCTCAGGGGCGGGTGAGTCTGCTCTCTCAGGTACCGCGCCGGCTCCGGCCTCTCACACCTTCACTCTTGACTCGGGGGCTTCCCGCTCCTTCTTTCGAGACCGCACCACACTCACGCCGCTTGGTCGGCCAGTTGCAGTCTCTCTGGCAAACCCCTCTGGGGGTCCTGTCCTTGCTCACTTCTCCACTGTCCTCCCGTGTGCGGCGGCCCCCTCTGGCACCCTGTCTGGTCTTTACCTCCCCTCGTTCTCTACGAACTTGGTGAGTGGTGCTGACCTACAGGATGCGAGGGTTCACCAGTTCACTCCTGCGAGTCAGCGGGTGACCCACTACACGGACGCTCGGACAGGCCGACACCTGGCCAGGTTTACACGTCGGCCGGGGTCGAGCCTGTACACGCTGACCACTGCGTCTCCTCCAGTCACTGCGTCTGTTCAGGTAGCTGCGTCGAGTCAGGTGTTTGCTGCAGCGTCCAGGTCTGGTCCTGAGTCTGCCCCCTGCTCGTGTCGTCTCCTGTCTAACGAGACTCTCCTCTGGCACCACCGCCTTGGTCACCCCTCCCTGCTTCGTCTCCGAAGCACGGCCTCCCGTGTCCTTGTCTCTGGTCTTCCCCGGTCCCTCCCTCCCCTTCCTCCGGGGCCTGGCCCTACCTGCGTTCCCTGTGTCGAGGGGCGGCAACGGGCTGCCCCTCACTCCTCTCAGTTTCCTCCGACAGAGGCCCCGCTGCAGACGCTTCACATGGACGTGTGGGGCCCGGCCCGCGTCCGTGGACAGGGTCACGAGCGCTACTTCCTTCTGGTGGTTGACGACTACTCGCGTTACACCTCAGTCTTCCCCTTGCGCAGAAAGGGTGATGTCACTGAGGTGTTGATCGACTGGATCCGCGCAGCTCGTCTCCAGCTCAGGCGGAGCTTCGGCTCGGACTTTCCTGTTTTGCGTCTGCACTCTGACAGAGGCGGAGAGTTCTCCTCTGGCCTTCTGCGAGCCTACTGTCGTGCACGAGGCATCCGCCAGACCTTCACGCTTTCGACCTCTCCACAGCAAAATGGGATTGCTGAGCGGCGCATTGGCATGGTCATGGACGTCTCCCGTACGTCCATGATGCATGCGGCTGCCCCCCATTTTCTGTGGCCGTTTGCGGTCCGGTACGCGCCGCATCAGATCAACCTTCAGCCCAGGGTCTCCATGCCGGAGACCTCCCCAGCTTTGCTGTGGACGGGGAAGGTTGGCGATGCGTTTGTGTTCCGTGTCTGGGGATCTCGGGTGTTTGTCCGCGACTTGTCTGCGGACAAGCTGCCCCCTCGTGCTGCTCCCTGCGTCTTCCTGGGTTTCCCCCCTGACGCGCCAGGGTGGCAGTTCTACCACCCCACCTCTCGCCGTGTTCAGTCCTCCCAGGACGTCACGTTCGACGAGTCGGTCCACTACTATCGTCTCTTCCCCTACCGCACTCAGTCCCTCCCTCCGCCACCGCTCTTCCTTGTGCTAGGTCCCCCCTCGGTAGACCCCCTCCCCCCTCAGGGTCCTGCCCCTTCAGGTGTGTCCCAGGTAGACACTGTTGAGCCTGTCGAGGTCGCTGGTGACTCTGGTGCTGCTGAGGGTGCTGAGCCTGGGGGTGATACGCGTGGAGGTGCTGAGCCTGAGGGAGTTGGGCCTGCTCGTGTGGCGTCTGGCGGTGCTGTGCCTGGCGGTTCTCCGGGTGCCTCGTTCTCGCCGCGAGCCACTCTCTCCATAGGAGCTGCGTGAGTGGTTTGCCCGGCGCTGGAGGCGAGCTGCTGGAGCTGGAGGTGCTGCGGGTACTGGAGGTTCTGCTGCTGCTGAGGGTGCTGGTGCCGCGGGTCCCGGAGGTGCTTGTACTGGGAGTACTGGAGCTGCGGGGCCTGCGGGTACTTCTGGAGTTGGAGCTGCTGCGGGTGTTGGCGCGGAGGCTACTGCTGTCGGTCCTGGAGGCGGTCCTGCTGGGGGTGCTACTGGTGCTGCTGGAGGTACTGGAGCTGGAGGTTGTGCTGGTGCTGGTGCTGCCGCTGGGGGTACTGGTGCTGTCCCTGCTGTGTTTGGAGTCGCCGCGCGGCCTCGGCTGTACTTCGTTCCGCTCCTTCAGCAGGTTCTTGGTCTCCCGCCTTCTACTGGTCCTCCTCCTCCCTTCGAGTGTCCACAGCCTGTCCCATCACAGTTACAGTTACAGCCGGCCTCCCCACTACCTGCTCCGTCTCCCTACACTGGTCCTACTGGAGGTCTTGCTGAGCGTCGTGAGCCTGCGTCTCGCCCTGCGTCGCCTGTCCGTGCTGCTCGCACTAGTGGTCGCGGTTCGCGTCAGCGTCCTCCTCCTGTCCCTGGCACGCACCGGATGTCTCTGCGTCCGTCCACTGCTCCTTTGCGTGCCCCTTTACCTTCTCTTCCTGAGTCTTCTCTTCCTGCTCTTGCTGACCCGGAGTTGGACTCTCTTCGTGCCGCCAGTCCTACTATCACGCGTCTGACGAGTCCACTGCTGCGTCTGCCCTAGTTGCTGAGCTCGTCGACTTTGCTGCTCGCTGTCGCCTAGACTACGCCCCTAGTCTTGTTGTTGAGTCTGAGTCTGTCTGTCCTCCGTCCGTTGAGGGTGAGTGTGCCCTTGGCACGGACGTCCTTGAGGACAGGCAGGAGGAGTTCCAGTGTCTGGCTGCTGCTTCACCTCATTTCGTGTCCGTACTGCTTACCCCTGAGGGAGACCCGGATGCACTTGACATCCCGACTCCGCGCTCTTACGCGGAGGCGATAGAGGGTCTCTACTCCTCTCAGTGGCAGGCAGCTATGGATGCAGAGATGGCTTCCTGGAAGTCCACAGGCACCTAGGTTGACAAGGTTCCCCCGCCTGGGGCGAACATCGTCAGTGGCATGTGGATTTTCCGGGTGAAGCGGTCGCCGGGTTCTCCGCGTGTCTTCAAGGCGCGTTACGTGGCTCGTGGCTTCAGTCAGCGGCAGGGAGTTGACTACTTTCAGACCTTCTCTCCCACCCCGAAGATGACCACTCTTCGGGTACTGCTGCACATAGCTGCTCACCGTGACTACGACCTTCACTCTCTTGACTTCAGCACTACTTTCCTGCAGGGCAGCCTGCACGAGGAGATCTGGCTGCGCCGCCCACCTGGCATCACTGGGTCTTTTCCTCCTGGCACCCAGTGGAGCCTCCGGCGGCCAGTCTACGGTCTCCGCCAAGCACCGCGTGAGTGGCACGACACACTGAGGACTACACTTGCAGCTCTTGGGTTTGCTCCCTCTACTGCCGGCTCGTCGCTGTTTCTGCGCACCGACACTTCTTTGCCGCCGTTCTACATCCTCGTGTACGTCAACGACTTGGTCTTTGCCACTGCTGACACTGCTGGACTCGCCCACGTGAAGTCCGAGCTGCAGAAGAGACACACGTGCACAGACCTGGGTGAACTGCGCAGCTACCTTGGCTTGCAGATCACCCGGGACAGAGCACGCCGCACCATTACCCTGACTCAGTCACATATGGTGCAGCAGGTCCTTCAGCGCTTCGGCTTCACGTACTCCTCGCCTCAGGCCACTCCTCTACCTACTCGCCACTTACTCTCAGCTCTGCCTTCGGATGAGTCCGTAGAGCCGAGTGGCCCGTACCCAGAGCTTGTTGGCTGCCTCATGTACCTGATGACCTACACTCGACCTGACCTTGCATACCTGTCAAATTATAATGTTGTCTAGGCTTTAGTGGGGTAGCCCATATGGGGTACACATTTCTAGGGTTGCATATTTGTATCACTTTCATTCCATAGTCAATTTCATTCTCGTTCTAATTTCCTCATGGTATCGAGCAGGTTCCCCCGTGGGAACTGTGCCTAGGGCCCATCACATCTAGTTTTTTTTTCCTGCCCGAAGCGCGCTCAGCCTGAGTCGCACTCCGGGCTCTCACTTCGTCGAGCCGCCCTAGCGGCCCCAACGCCCTAGCGGCCCCGCAGCCCGTTGATTTAGCCCCGCCGCCCTTCGCTGCGGCCCCGTGGCCCTTTGCTGCGGCTCCGCCGCCCTTCGCTGCGGCCCTGCAGCCCTTCACTGCGGCCCCGCCGCCCTTCACTGCGGCCACGGTGCCCGTCTTAGCGGCCTCGCTGCCCTTTACTGCGGCCTCGCTGCTTCTCTCGCTGCGGCCCCGCCGCCCTTCTCAGCGGCCCCGCCGCCCTTCGCTGCGGCTCCGCCGCCCTTCGCTGCGGCCCCGCAGCCCAACACTGCGGCCCCGCCGCCCTTCGCTGCGGCCCCGCCGCCCGTCTCAGCGGCCCCGCCACCCTTTGCTGCGGCCCTGCCGTCTCTCTCGCTGCGGCCCCGCCGCCTCTCTCGCTGCGGCCCCGCCGCCCTTCTCAGCGGCCCCGCCGCCCTTCGCTGCGGTCCCGCCGCCCGTCTCAGCGGCCCCGCCGCCCTTCGCTGCGGCCCCGCCGCCTCTCTCGCTGCGGCCCCGCCGCCCTTCTCAGCAGCCCCGCCGCCGTTCTCTGCGGCCCCGCCGCCTCTCTCACTGAGGCCCCGCCGCCCTTCTCAGCGGCCCCGCCGCCCTTCACGGCGGCCCCGCCGCCCTTCACTCCGGCCCCGCCGCCCCTCCCACGGCGGCCCCGCCACCTACCTTGCAGCCCCGCCGCCCTACCAGCGGCCCTACCGCCCTACACCGCCTGCGCCGCCCGAGCCGCCCAAGCCGCCCGAGCCGCCCGAGCCGCCCGAGCCGCCTGAGCCGCTAAGGAGCCGAGCCGCCTTAGCAGCCCGAGCCGCCCGACCTGCCCGAGCCACCCGAGCCGCCTGAGCCGCTGAGGAGCCGAGCCGCCCGAGCCGCTCGACCTGCCCGAGCCGCCCGAGCCACCTGAGGAGCCGAGCCACTGGTGCCGCGGAGCCGCAGTTGCTGCTGAGCCGTCCGAGCAGCCGTATTGCCGTGTTACTGTGCTACTGAGCTGCCCGAACCGCCCTGTCTGGTGAGAGCAGCGCTTCTGTCACTGCACTGCCCCTGTCCTACAGTTGGTACTACTAGTCTACTGTTGTCATGGCTACCCCTAGTGTCCTCGCGTTTGACGCTGAGGGTCGAGCCATTGACTTTGAGGTCTGGATCAACGACCTGCAGCTGTTCTTACAGTGCGATAGGGCAGACGGTCTCTCTCTCCTTGACCTCACCTCTGGCGCATCTCCTGCCCCTGCTGCTGATGCTGACCCCACTGTTCGCTCCCAGTGGGCCACGAGCGATGCTGCTACACGTCTTGCTGTGCGTCGCCACCTGCCTACCACTGAGCGTGCGCACTTTAGTCAGTACAAGAGTGCTCAGACCTTGTACGACGCTGTAGTTGCGCGCTACTCTTCCCCTGTCACTGCTGCACTGAGCCGCCTCATGCTACCGTACCTCTTCCCTGACCTTGCTGCCTTTCCCACAGTCGCTGACCTCAGTACGCACCTCTGCACTAGTGACACTCGCTACCGCGCCGCGCTTCCTGCTGAAATCTGCGCCAAGAACCCCCCCCCCCCATGTACATCACTCTCTATTATATAGTCACCCGCCTCCTTGACTCCCTTCGTGTAGTCAGGGACCACTTCCTCTCAGTCTGTCCCACCACTCTCACTGTTGACCTCTTAGAGAAGGCCCTCCTAGCAGCGGAGAAGAGCATAGTCGCTGTAGGAGCCTCTCGTGGTGACCCTCGCACCCCCATCTTTGAGGGGTGTTCTCCTTCCCCCCTTTTGCCCTGTGTCGCCTCTGCCACTGCGGCCGACCTCGTTGGTCTAGAGTCGGTCAGTGCGGCGTCTACCCCTAGCGGGAGACGCCGCTCTGGCAAGGGCAAGGGGGGCAAGGGCGCGGGTGGAGCTAGCCGGGGTGGTGGAGGTGGCGGTGGAGGCGGCGGAGGGAGTGGGGGTGGCGGTGGGAATGGTGGCGGGGGTGGAGGTGTCGGTGGCAGCAGTGGAGGCGGAGGCGGCGGAGGCGGAGGCGGTGCTAGCGGAGGCGGCGGTGGTGGCGGAGGTGGAGGAGGCAGTGGTGGAGGAGGTGGCGGTGGTCGGGGTGGCGCTTCGCAGCGGAGCAGCCCTGGTGGTGGTCAGCGCCAGCAGCAGCAGCGTTCTCGGGACATTCCTCCCCCTCAGCAGCTCCGTGAGTGGTACGCGCAGCGTCAGTGTGGTGGGGGTTTTGGTCCGTGCACCTACGTCCTTCGCTCCGGCGACCGCGCGGGTGAGCAGTGTGGGGGTGCCTACCCCACCCAGCGCTGCTTTGGCCGCCTGACGGACGCTTGGCGTCAGCAGTTCCCGGAGGCCAGTGAGATCCCCCGCTGGGGAGAGCTTTCTAGGGCAGGCGTAGCTATCTATGATCTTGACTTTGATGCTATCCTTGCTGCCATGTATGCTGTGACTATTAGTGATGAGGGTGACTGTTACCGGTGTTTCCCGCCCGACCCGGGCATTGGTACTGCTGCTCTAGGTGCTGGTGAGGCTGCTGCTCTAGGTGCCAGTGCGTCTGCGCCCTTAGGTGCTGGTGAGTCTGCGCTCTCAAGTACCACGTCGGCTTCGGCCTCCCTCACCTTCACACTTGACTCAGGGGCTTCTCGCTCCTTCTTTCGAGACCGCACCACACTCACGCCGCTTGGTCGCCCGGTTGCAGTCTCCCTGGCAGACCCCTCTGGGGGTCCTGTCATCTTTCACTTCTCCACTGTCCTCCCGTGTCCGGCTGCCCCCTCTGGCACCTTGTCTGGTCTTTACCTCCCCTCGTTATCTACGAACTTGGTGAGTGGTGCTGACCTGCAGGATACGGGAGTTCACCAGTTTACTCCTGCGAGTCAGCGGGTGACCCACTGCTCGGATGCTCGCACAGGCCGGCACCTGGCCACGTTTACACGTAGGCCGGGGTCCAGCCTCTACACCCTGACCACTGGGTCTCCTCCTGTCCCTGCGTCTAGCCAGGTAGCTGCGTCGGGTCAGGTGTTTGCTGCAGCGTCCAGGTCTGGTCATGAGTCTGCCCCCTGCTCGTGTCGCCTCCTGTCTCACGAGACTCTCCTGTGGCACCACCGTCTTGGTCACCCCTCCCTGCCTCGTCTCCGAGGCATGGCTTCCCGTGTCCTTGTCTCTGGTCTCCCCCGGTCCCTCCCTCCCCTTCCTCCAGGGCCTGGTCCTTCCTGTGTTCCCTGTGTCGAGGGGCGGCTCCGTGCTGCCCCTCACTCCTCTCAGTTTCCCCCGACAGAGGCCCCGCTGCAGACGCTTCACATGGACGTGTGGGGCCCGGCCCGCGTCCGTGGACAGGGTCACGAGCGCTACTTCCTGCTGGTGGTTGGCGACTACTCGCGTTACACCTCAGTCTTCCCCTTGCGCAGCAAGGGTGATGTCAATGAGGTGTTGATCGACTGGATCCGCGCAGCTCGTCTCCAGCTCAGGAGGAGCTTCGGCTCGGACTTTCCTGTTCTGCGTCTGCACTCTGACCGAGGCGGAGAGTTCTCCCCTGGCCTTCTGCGAGCCTACTGCCGTGCGCGAGGCATCCGCCAGACCTTTACACTTCCGGACTCTCCACAGCAAAATGGGATTGCTGAGCGCCGCATTGGCATGGTCATGGATGTTGCTCGTACGTCCATGATGCATGCGGCTACCCCCATTTTCTGTGGCCGTTTGCGGTTCGGTACGCGGCGCATCAGATCAACCTTCACCCCAGGGTCTCCATGCCGAAGACCTCCCCAGCTCTGCTGTGGACGGGGAAGGTAGGCGATGCGTCTGCGTTCCGTGTCTGGGGATCTCGGGCGTTTGTCCGCGACTTGACTGCGGACAAACTGTCCCCTCGTGCTGCTCCTTGTGTCTTCCTTGGCTTCCCCCCTGACGCACCAGGGTGGCAGTTCTACCACCCCTCCTCTCGTCGTGTTCTGTCCTCCCAGGACGTCACGTTTGACGAGTCGGTCCCCTACTACCGTCTCTTCCCCTACCGCACTCCTTCCCTCCCCCCGCCGCCGCACTTCCTTGTGCCAGATCCCCCCAAGGTAGACCCCCTCCCCCCTCAGGGTCCTGCCCCTTCATGTGTGTCCCAGGTAGACGCAGTCGAGCCGGTCGAGGTTGCTGGTGACTCTGGAACTGCTGCGCGTGCTGAGCATGGGGGTGCTGCCTCTGGGGGTGCTGCGCGAGTGGGTGCTGAGCCTGGGGGTACTGAGACTGGGGGTGCTACGACTGAGGGTGCTGAGCCTGGGGGTCCTTCGCCTGGGGGTGCTGCGTCTGGAGCTGCTGAGCCTGGGGGTGCTGCGTCTGTAGCTGCTGAGCCTCGGGGTACTGAGTCTGGAGCTGCTGAGCCTGGGGGTGCGGAGCCCGCGGCCGCAGGACCTGCTCGTGTGGCGTCTGGCGGTGCTGGGCCTGGTGGTTCTCTGGGTGCTTCGTCTCGGTGGGAGCCACTCTCTCCACAGGAGCTGCGCGAGTGGTTTGCCCGGCGCTGGAGGCGTACTGCTGGAGCTGGTGCTTCTTCGGCTGCTGAGGGTGCTGATGCCGCCGGTCTCGGAGGTGCTGGCCCTGGGAGTGCTGGAGCTGCTGGGCCTGCGAGTGCGAGTGGAGTCAGAGCTGCTGAGGGTGTTGGCGGTGAGACTACTGCTGTCAGTCCTAGCGGCGGTCCTGCTGCGGGTGCTGCTGGTGCTGCTGGAGGTACTGGAGCTGGAGGTGCTGTTGGCGCTGGTGCTGCCACTAGGGGTGCTGGTGCTGTCCCTGCTGTGTCTGGAGTCGCCGCGCGGCCTCGGCCGTACTTTGTTCCGCTCCTTCAGCAGGTTCTTGGTCTTCCTCCTCCCTTAGAGTGTCCACCGCCTGTCCAGTCACAGTCACAATTACCGCCGGCCTCCCCACTGCCTGCTCCTTCTCCCTACACTGGTCCTACTGGAGGTCTTGCTGAGCGTCGTGAGCCTGGGTCTCGTCCTGCGTTGCGCTAGTCGTCGCGGTTCGCGTCAGCGTCCTCCTCCTGTCCCTGGCACGCACCGGATGTCTCTGCGTCCGTCCACTACTCCTCTGCGTGCCCCTTTGCCTTCTCCTCCTAAGTCCTCTCTTCCTGCCCTTGCCGACCCGGAGTCAGACTCTCTTCGTGCTGCCAGTCCTACTGTCACGCGTCTCCTTGTTACTGTCCTCACTGACCCCTCTTTTGAGTCCACTGATGCATCTGCTCTTGTTGCTGAGCTCGTCGAATTTGCTGCTCGCTGTCGTCTAGACTACGCTGCTAGTCTCGTTGCTGAGTCTGCGTCTATCTATCCTCCGTCCGTCGGGGGTGAGTGTGCTCTTGGCACGGACGTCCTTGAGGAGAGGCAGGAGGATTTCCAGTGTCTGGCTGCTGCTTCACCTCATCTCGTGTCCGTACTGCTTACCCCTGAGGGAGACCCGGATGCACTTGACATCCCGACTCCGCGCTCTTACGCGGAGGCCGTAGAGGGTCCCTACTCCTCTCAGTGGCAGGCAGCTATGGATGCAGAGATGGCTTCCTGGAAGTCCACAGGCACCTACATTGACGTGGTTCCCCCACCTGGGGCGAACATCGTCAGTGGCATGTGGATCTTCAGGGTGAAGCGGCCGCCGAGCTCTACGCCTGTCTTCAAGGCGCGGTACGTGGCTCGTGGCTTCAGTCAGCGGCAGGGAGTCGACTACTTTCAGACCTTCTCTCCCACCCCAAAGATGACCACTCTTCGGGTGGTGCTACACATAGCCGCTCAGCGTGACTACGAGCTTCACTCCCTTGACTTCAGCATTGCTTCCTGCAGGGTAGCCTGCATGAGGAGATCTGGCTGCGCCGTCCACCTGGCTTCACTGGGACTTTCCCTCCTGGCACCCAGTGGAGCCTCCGACGGCCAATCTACGGTCTCCTCCAGGCACCGCGCGAGTGGCACGATACACTGAGGACTACGCTTGCGGCTCTTGGGTTTGCTCCCTCTACTGCTGACCCGTCGCTGTTTCTACGCACCGACACCTCTTTGCCGCCATTCTACATCCTCGTGTACGTCGACGACTTGGTCTTTGCCACTGCTGACACTGCTGGACTCGCCCACGTGAAGTCCGAGCTGCAGAAGAGACACACGTGCACAGACCTGGGTGAACTACGCAGCTACCTTGGCTTGCAGATCACCCGGGACAGAGCACGCCGCACCATTACCCTGACTCAGTCACACATGGTGCAGCAGGTCCTTCAGCGCTTCGGCTTCACGTACTCCTCGCCTCAGGCCACTCCTCTGCCTACTCGCCACTCCCTCTCAGCTCTGCCTTCGGATGAGTCCGTAGAGTCGAGTGGCCCGTACCCAGAGCTTGTTGGCTGCCTCATGTACCTGATGACCTGCACACGACCTGACCTTGCATACCCTCTTAGCATTCTTGCACGCTATGTTGCTCCAGGGAGACACAGATCAGAGCACATGACTGCAGCGAAGAGGGTGTTGCGCTACTTGTGCCGTACGTCGGGCATGGGGCTAGTGCTTGGAGGGCACAGTCCAGTGGTCCTCACTGGGCACGCGGACGCTTCTTGGGCTGACGACCAGGCTACGCAGCGGTCGTCATAGGGTTACACCTTCAGCCTTGGTTCCGGCTCTGTTTCGTGGCGGGCTTCTCGCTCGTCTTCTGTTCTCGGCTCCAGTTGTGAGGCCGAGATCTACACCGGGGCCATGGCTGCACAGGAGCTTCGCTGGCTCACCTACCAGCTGACCGACCTTGGAGAGCCGCCTCGTTCTCCTCGAGTCCTGTACGTAGACAACAAGGCCATGCTGGCCTTGTGTCGAGAGCAGAGACTGGAGCACAGAACAAAGCATATTGCTCTTCGCTACTTCCTTGCTCGTGAGCTACAGCAGCGTGGTCAGTTGCAGCTTGCGTACGTGGCCTCTGAGGCCAACACTGCTGATGTTTTTACCAAGGCACTTGCGCCTTGTGATCATCAGCGCTTCTGTACTCAGCTTGGTCTTGTGCCTGTCTTGCCTCACTTGCTCACTTCTTGACCTTGCTTGTACAGTCTCATATATATACACCTGCTCTTGTTTGCTTAGCCTCTTATATACATATATGTGCTGCTGCATGTGAACTGGCCTTGTGGCCTTGAACTTGTGCTCGGAATGTGTGGTGACTTTGTGATCCACCCTGAGCTTTGCTTTGCTTTGCTTGACTGGTCTTCTGACCCCTTGTTCTCCCCCACTTTGCCTATGGGGGTGTGTCAAATTATAATGTTGTCTAGGCTTTAGTGGGGTAGCCCATATGGGGTACACATTTCTAGGGTTGCATATTTGTATCACTTTCATTCCATAGTCAATTTCATTCTCGTTCTAATTTCCTCAATACCCTCTTAGCATTCTCGCACGCTATGTTGCTTTTGGGAGACACAGACCGGAGCACATGGCTGCAGTGAAGAGGGTGTTGCGCTACTTGTGCAGTACGTCAGGCATGGGGCTTGTGCTTGGAGGGCAGAGTCCAGTGGTCCTCACTGGGCACGCAGACGCTTCTTGGGCTGACGACCAGGCTACGCAGCGGTCCTCACAGGGTTACACCTTCAGCCTTGGTTCCGGCTCTGCTTCGTGGCGGGCTACCCGCTTGTCTTCTGTTCTCGGCTCCAGTTGTGAGGCTGAGATCTATGCCGGGGCCATGGCTGCACAGGAGCTTCGCTGGCTCACCTACCTGGTGACTGACCTAGGAGAGCCGCCTCGTTCTCCTCCAGTGCTGTATGTAGACAACAAGGCCATGCTGGCCTTGTGTCGAGAGCAGAGAGTGGAGCACATCACGAAGCACATTGCTCTCCGCTACTTCCTTGCTCGTGAGCTGCGGCAACGTGGTCAGCTGCGTATTGCGTACGTGGCCTCTGAGGCCAACACTGCTGATATCTACACCAAGGCGCTTGTGCCTTGTGATCATCAGCGCTTCTGTACTCAGCTGGGTCTTGTGCCTGCCTTGCCTCACTTGCTCACCTCTTGACCTTGCTTGTACTGTTACATATATATATATACACCTGCTCTTGCTTGTCTAGCCTTTTATATGTATATGTACTCTTGCATGTGAACTGGCCTTGTGGCCTTGTCCTTGTGCTCGGAATGTGTGGTGACTTTGTGATCCACCCCGAGCTTGCTTTGCTTTACTTTGCTTGACTGGTCTTGTGACCCCTTGTACTCCCCCACTTTGCCTATGGGGGTGTGTCAGAACATTATAGCTTATGCTTTTGTGTAGGCTGTAGTGGGGTAGCCTATATGGGGTACAACCCAATTAGGGTTAGTTCTTGTACCCAACTCTTTCATAGTGGATTCATTCTCGTTCATTTTCACATACAGGACATCGTATCTTGGCGTGTTGGAAAATGAAGAGAAGGTGTGCGGAGCTGAAGGACAAGAACAGTGCGGCACCCCCGAAGCAGAAAATGGACAACGTGGCAACTTCGGAGAGGGCGAAAAAAGGAGAATATGGTGGCACAAATTTAAAACGTCACGACCAGCCGGCACCAGGGGAAATCGCCGAGAGTAATGGAGGATCCGCGAAACAAGACCTTGCACCGACCGGGAAACTCCAGCCGTATACTCCGACAAGTAAGAATATTACTTCTCGTGGGTTTCAAGCCTTTATTAAGGGAGAGTCAGAAATTAAACCGGTACCGGGTATTATGGGGACCCTACTCCAGAGCGCTAATACGGGTCAAGCGTTCCGAGGAGTTAATATTCTCTCCCAGCAGCACTGTTTAAAGGCTCCCTGTTCCCCACAGATGAAGCCTACATAACTGCTAAGGCTTAGTGGAAGGCTCCAGGCCCAAAAGAAGCCGAATCGGCCTCGGATAAATCCTTCTAACCTGCATACTGAAGCTGCATCTTCAAGCGCAGGACCTAGGGATAACATATTCGACGTACCCTACGATCCTATAAGCGATACCATCTACGGATACTCGGAGCAACACGAACCACTAGTACTCAAGGTGATCTGCAACGGGCGTCGCCTCCAGGCCGTGGTGGACAGTGGTGCATCCCACTCGGTGTGCGACCGCGGGACGTTGGAGAAAATTGGAGAATCCTCAGAAGAAACCCAGTTTACAGCAACGATGGTGGACGGTATGAAGCTTCCCATCCACGGCAAGTCAACACTGCAGCTGCAGATAGGGGCATTGAGGTGGAAGCCGATGTTGCTGATCACGAACATCAAGGGATTAGATTTCATCTTGGGGCGAGATTTTCTGAAGCGGTTCAACCCCGAGATCGAGTGGGTCAATCGGAAAACGTGCATCTACAACAACGGGAAAGGAGTGGAGCTGCGAAGCTGGACAGATACAGGGAGCATTCCTGAAACGACACTTGCACGGTTCGAACGGAGAGTGAACGAGAGTAACACAGGTTACTTAGCACTGGTTATGGCAGCAGCAGAGGAGAAGGTCTTGGAGAAGTACAAGGATATAATGCCCGCCGACCTACCCGCAGGCGTACCTCCAGCACGCACCCACGAGCACGAGATCGTGGAGGAACCAGGTGCGAAACCCGTCTCACGTGCACCATACCGACTGAGTCCGACTGAACTGACAGACATGAAAAAATAGATAGAGTATCTACTGGACAGACAACTGATCCGCCCATCCAGCTCTCCCTACGGTGCACTGGTTCTCCTCACTCCAAAGCCAGACGGTAGTTTACGGATGTGCATTGACTACCGCGCACTGAACAAACAGATAGCAGTGACTACAGCGCCAGTGTTCATCTTACCGGATCCAGACAGAGACTACGTGGTGGAAACAGACGCTAGTGACCAAGCAGTCGGAGCAGTACTAATGCAGGATCACGCACTCGGTTTGCAGCCCATCGCCTACCTCAGTAAGAAGCTACACGGAGCAGAACTAAACTACCCCATCCATGACAAGGAAGCTTTAGCGATAGTCATAGCCTTCAAGGCGTGGAGGTGTTACCTAGAGGGAGCCAAGACTACAATCTATACTGACCACTGCAGTCTCAAATACCTGAAGTCGCAGCCGACGCTCTCACGACGACAGGTGCGGTGGGTGGACTTCCTGGAAACTCACTTCCACTACGACATCGTCTACAAGCCCGGGCTACACAACAAGGCAGACGCGTTGAGCCGCCCCGGACATGTAGCAGGCATCCAACTTAACGGGATGAACCCTCTGCTCAAGGGTCTATTCCAACATGGGTACTCCGTGGACGCAGAGATCACTACAGCACAGAACCAGAAGATGTTACAGTGGGAGAAAGACCTAGCGGTAAGGAAGGGTTCAGGAAAGATTTGGGTGCCGAATTACGCCCCGCTACGGCAGATCCTACTGGAGGAATTTCACGACGTACCATACGCGGGACATTTCGGGAGCAACAAGACGTTAGCGGGAATAGCGAAGTATTACTACTGGCCTCGGATGGCAGCAGACGTGCAGCAGTTCGTCACCTCCTGCGGCACGTGCCAGCGGATGAAGAGCAGCAAACAGAAAAAAGCAGGATTACTTCAGCCCCTACCCGTACCGGAGCAGCCATGGCAGGTCGTTAGTCTCGACTTCATCACAGGACTTCCCTCGACCTTACGGGGACATGATTCCATCCTCGTAGTCATCGATAAGTTCTCCAAAATGGGTCACTTCATACCGACCAACGCCACAGCTACAGCTGAAGCAACTGCTCGCCTCTTCTTCGACCGCATCATCACCATCCACGGCATCCCCGCTACACTCATCTTAGACAGAGACCCCAAATTCACGAGAAAGTTCTAGAAGGAGCTCATGGGACTGTTGGGGACAAAACTTGCAATGTCTTCAGCATACCACCCCCAGACTGACGGACAGACAGAGCGACTCAATCAAGTGGTTGAATAGTTACTGCGCACAGCTTGCAAGGACGACGTCAGCCACTGGGACACACAGTTACCGACCTTAGAGTTCGCTTACAACAACGCATCACATGCGGCCATAGGGAAAACTCCTTTCTTCCTGTGTTACGGACGGGAACCACTCACACCACAGCAGCCAAACCGACACACGTCCAAGCCGCACATGACTTCGTCACCACCATGCAGCAACTATGGGAGAAAACTCAGCGACGACTCACCACGATGCAGACCTCCCAGAAGCAGTATGCCGATCGTCAGCGACGTGATCACTCAGTAGCAGTCGGAGATCAGGTGCTTCTTGACACGCGCAACTTGAACCTGTCTCACCTCCCATCCAAACTCCGGCCTCGCTTCTGTGGTCCGTTTCTCGTGGAGGCACAGGTGACACCAGTTACATTCCGCTTGCGCTTACCAGATACGTAGAAGCTTCACAACGCTTTCCATGTGTAGCTACTAAAACCCTACAAGGACCCCAACCAGTTCTAGGGACGGCAGCTACCGCCACCTCCACCTGTTCTTGTGCAGGATGAACCCGAGTACGAGATTGAGCGCGTTCTCTCTCATCGGCGCCGTGGCGGCAAGACCCTCGAGTTCCTGATACGCTGGAAGGGATACGACCCCACTGAGGACAGTTGGGTTGCAGAAGCTGATATGGGCAACGCACGCCGTGCTCTCAAGGAATATCTTGTCAAACAGGGTGTATCTCACGCCACCCAGCTTTGAGGGGGGGACGTGTGAGAGTACGACGGTTTATGCCAGCTATGCTTGCTTGCCTTTACTTTATTATGCTATTTCTAGCATAGGATAATTATATGCATGCATGAATTGCTTGATTTCCTAGGCTAGGTGCTTTCCTATATTTTATTATAGTTATAGCACCGAGCTAGGTTGCGTGCACCGAATTCTGGCTTTTCGGTTGCCACCGAATTGCCTTCTACCGAATTCGGTAAGGATCTGTTCGGGACGCTACGCGGCCCGTGGAACCTTCGCGTAACATCTGGTTACGGGGCCTTGTGTCGAGCCTATATATAGCCTCGTGTTGTACCCACGTGATTCATTCAATTCATATTCTCTTTTCTGAGCTCGATCCTAGATCCTCACAGTGAATATATTGTCCTTGACAGGGCAAATCTCTTATGCGAATTTGCTCTGACAGGGCGAATCTGATTTGCCTGCAGATTTGCCCATGCGATAGCAATCTGATATGCGATGTGCTGCTTTGTCGCATTTCTTGGCGCCAATTTTTTTTTGGGGGTTGATTCGAGGTGTTTCGCTCACCGTTTGCGAATATACACTGTGGTCGACGGCGAACGTGCATTGTACTTTGGGTGGCACTGGGCAGTCAGTTTGCATGGGTGGCACATTGTAGGCGATATTCGTGGCTGCGTGGTGCCAAGTCACACTGACGTGTACTTTCGCGTACACTTGTCCAGATTTTATGGCGGGCGAACTTCAGAAGAACTGTGATCCGACCCAATAGTTTGTGTGACTTCAGTACAGTAAAATCACGACTGCCAACTTGGTTGTGTTTTCTGTTTGATTTCGACCGGCCAGGGAAGTGAGGCGTGGGAGGGAAATGGGAGAAATTTCTGTGATTGGCTGCAACAACTCAGAGTAAGTCGTTATTGGACACTAACCAATCAGAGTAGCAAACCTACGAAAGATGTGCCCTCATAATCTAGGGAGATTTTTTTTCCCGAAATCAGGGGGGCTCGAAATGAAACCCCAGCCCCGGTCGTTGAGCAGCTCATCGCACGCATTAGCGCTCTTGAGAGCAATCAAACGATTAGCATTAACGGCTTAAGCTATGCCAGAGGAGTCATAGGACTTCCTCTTCCAGGAGAAGACCGTCGCGTCAACTCCAAAAGGTCCTTCACCTTTGACAACCGTCAAGCTTCAGCACTTGCACAAGACAATCAACAACATGCACAAACAGAGGCATTGGCTGTCAGTAGATCTGCACTGTGGATGCCCGATTGATCCTGGAGAGGGTTGTCAGAACATATAGCTTGTGCTTATTGTGTAGGCTATAGTGGGGTAGCCCATAAGGGGTACAACTCAATTAGGGTTAGTACTTGTACTCAGTTCATTCATAGTTCAATCATTCTCGTTTCAGTTTTCTCATGGTATTGAGCAGGTTCCCTAGTGGGAACTGTGCCTAGGGCCCACCAAGTCGAAACTTTTTTTCTGCCCGGAGCGCGCTCAGCCCGAGTCGCGCTCCTCTCTCTCATCTCGTCGAGCCGCCCTAGCGACTGCGTCGCGCCGCCCTAGCAGCCCCGTCGCCCTAGCGGCCCCGTCGCCCTGGCGGCCCCATCGCCTTAGCGGCCCCGTCGCCTAGCCCTACGGCCCCGTCGCCTAGCCCTACGGCCCAGGCGCCGCCCTGTCCCGGCCTCTCCGCCCTTCGCTGCGGCCCCCCCCGCCGCCCTTCACTGCGGCCCTACCACCCTTCGCTGCGGCCCCGCTGCCCTTCGCTGCGGCCCCGCTGCCCTTCACTGCGGCCCCACCGCCCTTCGCTGCGGCCCCGCCGCCCTTCACTGCGGCCCCGCCGCCCTTCGCTGCGGCCCCGCTGCCCTTCGCTGCGGCCCCGCCGCCCTTCGCTGCGGCCCCGCCGCCCTTCTCTGCGGCCCCGCCGCCCTTCTCTGCGGCCCCGCCGCCTCTCTCGCTGCGACCCCGCCGCCTACCTTGCGGCCCCGCCGCCCTTCGCTGCGGCCCCGCCGCCCCTCTCGCTGCGGCCCCGCCGCCCCTCTCGCTGCGGCCCCGCCACCTACCTTGCGGCCCCGCCGCCCCTCGCTTCAGCCCCGCCGCCCCTCCCACTGCGGCCCCGCCACCTACCTCGCGGCCCCGCCGCCCTCCCAGCGGCCCTGCTGCCCTACCAGTGGCCCTGGCGCCCTACGTCACCGAGCCGCCCGTTCCGCCCGAGCCGCCCAAGCCGCCCAAGCCACCCGAGACGCCCGAGCCGCCCAAGCCGCCCGAGCCGCCCGAGCCGCCCGAGCCGCCTGAGCCGCTAAGGAGCCGAGCCGCTGGTGCCGCAGAGCCGCAATTGCTACTGAGCCGTCCGAGTCGCCCGAGCCGCCGTGTTGCCGAGCTGCTGTGCTGCTGAGCTGCCCGAACCGCCCTGTCTGGTGAGAGCAGCGCTTCTGTCACTGCACTGCCCCTGTCCTACAGTTAGTGCTGCTAGTCTACTGCTGTCATGGCTACCCCCAGTGTTCTCGCTTTTGACGCTGAGGGTCGGGCCATTGACTTTGAGGTCTGGGTAGATGACCTGCAGCTTTTCCTACAGTGCGATAAGGCAGACGGTCTCTCCCTCTTTGACCTCACCTCTGGCGCCTCCCCTGCCCCTGCTGCTGACGCTGACGCCACTGTTCGCTCCCAGTGGGCCACGCGCGATGCTGCTGCACGTCTTGCTGTGCGTCGCCACCTGCCTACCTCTGAGCGCGCGCACTTTAGTCAGTACAAGAGTGCTCAGACCTTGTACGACGCTGTAGTTGCGCGCTACTCCTCCCCTGCCACTGCTGCACTGAGCCGCCTCATGCTACCGTACCTCTTCTCTGACCTTACTGCCTTTCCCACAGTCGCTGACCTCATTACGCACCTCCGCACTAGTGACACTCGCTAGCGCGCTGCGCTTCCTGCTGACTTCTGCGCCAAGAACCCCCCCCCCCCCCCCAATGTACATCACTCTCTACTACATAGTCACTCGCCTCCCTGACTACCTTCACGTAGTCAGGGACCACTTCCTCTCAGTCTGTCCCACCACTCTCACTGTTGACCTCCTCGAGAAGTCCCTCCTAGCGGCCGAGAAGAGCATAGTCGCTGTAGGGGCCTCTCGTGGTGACCCGCGCATCCCCATCTTTGAGGGGTGTTCCCCCTCCCCCCTACTGCCCTCTGTTGCCTCTGCTGCTGCGGCCGACCTCCTTGGTCTTGAGTCGGTTGGTGCGGCGTCAGCCCCTAGCGGGAGACGCCGCTCTGGCAAGGGCAAGGGGGGCAGGGGCACTGGAGGGGCGAGCGGGGTTGGTGGAGGTGGAGGTGGAGGCGGCGGGGGGAGTGCGGGTGGCGGTGGGAGTGGTGGTGGGGGTGGAGGTGTCGGTGGCGGCAGTGGAGGTGGAGGCGGCGGCGGCGGTGGCGGTGGGAGCGGAGGCGGCGGAGGTGGCGGCGGTGGAGGAGGCGGCGGAGGTGGCGGTAGTAGCGGAGGCGGCGGGGGTGGCGGTGGAGCTGGTCGCGGGTCTACGCAGAGGAGTGGCTCCGGTGGTGGTCCGCGCCAGCAGCAGCAGCGCGGTCGTGAGACCCTATCCCCTCAGCAGCTCCGTGAGTGGTACACTGCACGCCAGCGGGGTGGGGGTTTTGGTCCGTGCACCTACGTCCTGCGCACTGGCGACCGTGCGGGTGAGCAGTGTGGGGGTGCACACCCCACCCAGCGCTGCTTTGGCCGCCTGACGGACGCTTGGCGTCACCAGTTCCCTAAGGCCTCCGAGTTCCCTCGCTGGGGCGAGCTGTCTAGGGCGGGTGTTGCCATCTATGATCTTGATTTTTATGCTATTCTTTCTGCCATGTATGCTGTGTCTATTAGTGATGAGGGTGACCGTTACCGGTGTTTCCCGCCCGATCCGGGCATTGAGACTGCTGCTCTAGGTACTGGTGAGGCGGCTGCCCTAGGTGCTTGCGACACTGCTGCTCTAGGTGCTAGTGCGTCTGCGTCCTCAGGTACTGGTGAGTTTGCGCTCTCAGGTACTACGTCGGCTTCGGCCTCCCTCACCTTGACCCTTGACTCTGGGGCTTCTCGCTCCTTCTTTCGGGACCGCACCACACTCACGCCGCTTAGTCGGCCGGTTGCGGTGTCTCTGGCTGACCCCTCTGGGGGTCCTGTCCTGTCTCACTTCTCCATGGTCCTCTCGTGTCCGGCGGCTCCCTCTAGCACCCTGTCTGGTCTCTACCTCCCCTCGTTCTCTACGAACCTGGTGAGTGGTGCTGACCTACAGGATGGGGGAGTACACCAGTTCACTTCTGCGCGTCAGCGGTTGACCCACTGCACAGAGGCTAGCACAGGCCGACACCTGGCTACGTTTACCCGCCAGCCAGGGTCGAGCCTGTACACACTGACCACTGCGTCTCCTCCAGTTGTTAAGTCTGGTAGGGTAGCTGCGTCGGGTCAGGTGTTTGCTGCGGCGTCCAAGTCTGGTCCTGAGTCTGCCCCCTGTTCGTGTCGTCTCCTGTCTCACGAGACTCTCCTCTGGCACCACCGCCTTGGTCACCCCTCTCTGCTTCGGCTCAGAGGCATGGCCTCCCGTCTTTTTGTTTCTGGTCTCCCTCGGTCCCTCCCTCCTCTTCCTCAGGGCCCTGGCCCTACCTGTGTCCCTGGTGTCGAGGGGCGCCAGCGGGCTGCCCCTCACTCCTCCCAGTTTTCTCTGACAGAGGCCCCGTTGCAGACGCTTCACATGGACGTGTGGGGCCCAGCCCGCGTCCGTAAACAGGGTCACGAGCGCTACTTCCTGCTCGTTATTGACGACTACTCGCGTTACACCGCAGTCTTCCCCTTGCGCAGCAAGGGTGATGTCACTGAGGTACTGATCGACTAGATCCGCGCAGCTCGTCTCCAGCTCAGGCAGAGCTTTGGCTCGGACTTTCCTGTTCTGCGTCTGCACTCGGACAGAGGCGGAGAGTTTTCGTCTGGCCTTCTGAGAGCCTACTGTTGCGCACGAGGAATCCGTCAGACCTTCACGCTTCCGGACTCCCCGCAGCAAAATGGGATTGCTGAGCGCCGCATTGGCATGGTCATGGACGTCGCTCGTACGTCTATGATGCATGCGGCTGCTCCCCATTTTCTGTGGCCGTTTGCGGTGAGGTACGCGGCGCATCAGATCAACCTACACCCCAAGGTCTCCACGCCGGAGACCTCCCCAGCCTTGCTATGGACAGGGAAGGTTGGCGATGCGTCGGCGTTCCGGGTCTGGGGATCTCGGGCGTTTGTCCGTGACTTGTCTGCGGACAAGCTGTCCCCTCGTGTTGCTCCTTGCGTCTTCCTGGGGTTCCCCCCTGACGCGCTTGGGTGGCAGTTCTACCACCCCACCTCTCACCGTGTTCTGTCCTCCCAGGACGTCACGTTTGACGAGTCGGTCCCCTACTACCGCCTCTTCACCTATCGCACTCCGTCCCTCCCCCCTCAGGGTCCTGCCCCTTCACGTGTGTCCCAGGTAGACGCAGTCGAGCCTGTCGAGGTCACTGGTGGCTCTGGTGCTGCTGAGGGTGCTGAGCCTGGGGGTGCTGCGACTGGGGGTGCTGAGCCTGGGGGTGCTGAGCATGGGGATGTTGCGACTAAGGGTGCTGAGCCTGGGGGTGCTGAGCCTGGGGGTGCTGAGTGTGAGGGTACTGCGCCTGGGGTTGCTGAGCCTGGGGGTACTGAGCTTGGGGGTGCTGAGCCTGGGGGTGCTGAGCTTGGAGGTGCTCCGCCTGGGGGTTCTCCGGGTGCTTCGTCTCTGCGGGAGCCACTCTCTCCACGGGAGCTGCGCGAGTGGTTTGCCCGGCGCTGGAGGCATGCTGCTGGTGCTGGAGGTTCTTCGGCTACTGAGGGTGCTGCTGTCGCGGGTCCCGGAGGTGCTCGTACTGGGAGTACTGGAGCTGCTGGGCCTGCGTTTTCGACTGGAGCTGGTGTTGTTGAGGGTGTTGGAGCTGAGACTACTGCTGGCGGTCCTGCTGCGGGTACTCCTGGTACTGCTGGAGGTTATGGCGCTACTAGAGGTGCAGCTGGAGCGGGTGCTCCCGCTGGGGGTGCTGGTGCTGTACCTGCTGTGTCTGGCGTCGCTGCGCGGCCTCGACCTTACTTCGTTCCACTCCTGCAGCAGGTTCTTGGTCTTCCGCCTTCTACTGGTCCTCCTCCTTCCTTAGAGTGTCCACAGCCAGTCCCGTCACAGCTACAGTTGCAGCCTACCTCCCCTTTGCCTGCTCCTTCTCCCTACACTGGTCCTACTGGAGGTCTTGCTGAGCGTCGTGTGTCAGTAGATCTGCACTGTGGATGCCCGATTGATCCTGGAGAGGGTTACAAGCGCGTTCGCCTGGGGGGTTATGGGCGCACTGACCCGCTACTAAAACAAGCCCTTTTATCCCCGTGGTTAGTGGCTGGGATTCTGACATGGTATCAGAGCGGTCTCGGGTTCGATTCCCGGTGTATGCACATGTAGGCCGTTGCTGCTGTGCTTAGTCCTCGGCCTCCCAGTGTGGGGGGGTGTCAGTAGATCTGCACTGTGGATGCCCGATTGATCCTGGAGAGGGTTACAGGCGCGTTCGCCTGGGGGGTTATGGGCGCACTGACCCGCTACTGAAACAAGCCCTTTTATCCCAGTGGTTGGTGGCTGGGATTCTGACATCGTGAGCCTGCGTCTCGCCCTGCGTCGCCTGTCCGTGCTGCTCGCGCTAGTGGTCGTGGTTCGCGTCAACGTCCTCCTCCTGTCCCTGGCACGCACAGGATGTCTCTGCGTCCGTCCACTGCTCCTCTTCGTGCCCCTTTGCCTTGTCGTCCTGCGTCCTCTCTTCCTGCTTTTGCCGACCCGGAGTCGGACTCTCTTCGTGCTGCCAGTCCTACTGTCACGCGTCTCCTGGCCACTGTCGTCACTGACCCTTCCTTCGAGTCCACTGCTGCGTCTGCCTTAGTTGCTGAGCTCGTCGACTTTGCTGCTCGCTGTCGCCTAGACTACGCTGCTAGTCTTGTCGCTGAGTCTGAGTCTGTCTGTCCTCCGTCCGTCGGGGGTGAGTGTGCCCTTGGCACGGACGTCCTTGAGGACAGGCAGGAGGAGTTCCAGTGCTTGGCAGCTGCTTCACCTCATCTCGTGTCCGTACTGCTTACTCCTGAGGGAGACCTGGATGCACTTGCCATCCCGACTCCGCGCTCTTACGCGGAGGCGATAGAGGGTCCCTACTCCTCTCAGTGGCAGGCAGCTATGGATGCAGAGATGGCTTCCTGGAAGTCCACAGGCACCTACGTTGACGCTGTCCCCCCTCCTGGGGCGAACATCGTCAGTGGCATGTGGATCTTCAGGGTGAAGCGGCCGCCGGGTTCTCCACCTGTCTTCAAGGCGCGTTACGTGGCTCGTGGCTTCAGTCAGCGGCAGTGAGTTGACTACTTTCAGACCTTCTCTCCCACCCCGAAGATGACCACTCTTTGGGTACTGCTGCATGTTGCTGCTCACCGTGACTACGAGCTGCACTCTCTTGACTTCAGCACAGCTTTCTTGCAGGGCAGCCTGCACGAGGAGATCTGGCTGCGCCGCCCACCTGGCTTCACTGGGTCTTTCCCTCTTGGTACTCAGTGGAGTCTCCGGCGTCCAGTCTACGGTCTCCGCCAGGCGCCACGTGAGTGGCACAACACACTGAGGACTACGCTTGCGGCTCTTGGGTTTGCTCCTTCTACTGCCGACCGGTCGCTGTTTCTGCACACCGACACCTCTCTGCCGCCGTTCTACATCCTCGTGTACGTCGACGATCTGGTCTTTGCCACAGCTGACACTGCTGGACTCGCCTACGTGAAGTCGGAGCTGCAGAAGAGACACACGTGCACAGACCTGGGTGAACTACGCAGCTACCTTGGCTTGCAGATCACCCGGGACAGAGCACAGCGCACCATTACTCTGACTTAGTCACACATGGTGCAGCAGGTCCTTCAGCGCTTCGGCTTCACGTACTCCTCGCCTCAGGCCACTCCTCTGCCTACTCGCCACTCGCTCTCAGCTCTGCCTTCGGATGAGTCCGTAGAGTCGAGTGGCCCGTATCCAGAGCTTGTTGGCTGCCTCATGTACCTGATGACCTGCACACGACGTGACCTTGCATACCCTCTTAGCATTCTCGCACGCTATGTTGCTCCTGGGAGACACAGACCGGAGCACATGGCTGCAGCGAAGAGGGTGTTGCGCTACTTGTGCAGTATGTCGGGCATGGGGCTAGTGCTTGGAGGGCGGAGTCCAGTGGTCCTTACTGGGCACGCGTACGCTTCTTGGGCTGACGACCAGGCTACGCAGCGGTCGTCACAGGGCTACACCTTCAGCCTTGGTTCCGGCTCTTTTTCGTGGCGGGCTACTCGCTCGTCTTCTGTTCTCGGCTCCAGTTGCGAGGCTGAGATCTACGCTGGGGCCATGGCTGCACAGGAGCTTCGCTGGCTCACCTACCTGCTGGCCGACCTTGGAGAGTCGCCTCGTTCTCCTCCAGTCCTGTACGTAGACAACAAGGCCATGCTAGCCTTGTGTCGAGAGCAGAGACTGGAGCACAGAACAAAGCTTATTGCTCTTCGCTTCTTTCTTGCTCGTGAGCTACAGCAGCGTGGTCAGTTGCGGCTTGCGTACGTGGCCTTTGAGGCCAACACTGCTGATGTCTTCACCAAGGCACTTGCGCCTTGTGATCATCAGCGCTTCTGCACGCAGCTGGGTCTTGTGCCTGTCTTACCTCACTTAGTTACCTCTTGACCTTGCTTGTACTGTTGCATATATATACACCTGCTCTTGCTTGTCTAGTCCTTTGTATATCTGTACTCTTGCATGTGAACCAGCATTGTGGCCTTGAACTTGTGCTCGGAATGTGTGGTGACTTTGTGATCCACCCTGAGCTTGTTTTGCTTTGCTTTGCTTGACTGGTCTTGTGACCCCTTGTTCTCCCCCACTTTGCCTTTGGGTTTGTGTCAGAACATATAGCTTGTGCTTATGGTGTAGGCTATAGTGGGGTAGCCCATAAGGGGTACAACCCAATTAGGGTTAGTACTTGTACTCAGTTCATTCATAGTTCAATCATTCTCGTTTCAGTTTTCTCAAGGGTTACAGGCGCGTTTGCCTGGAGGGTTATGGGCGCACTGACCCGCTACTGAAACAAGCCCTTTTATCCCAATGGTCTAGTGGTCGGGATTCTGACATGGTATCAGAGCGGTCTCGGGTTCGATTCCCGGTGTATGCACATGTAGGCCGTTGCCGCTGTGCTTAGTCCTGGGCCTCCCAGTGTGGGGGGGTGTCAGTAGATCTGCACTGTGGATGCCCGATTGATCCTGGAGAGGGTTATAGGCGCGTTTGCCTGGGGGGTTATAGGCGCACTGACCCGCGACTGAAACAAGCCCTTTTATCCCAATGGTCTAGTGGTTGGGATTCTGACATTGGCGTCTCTGCAAAACTTTTTTTTTACGACATCAAAGCTGAACGCATCAACCTTGTTTGACATCAAGTATTTTTACACGTGGAGATTCGGGTTCGAGCTCTTCGCGACAGCCGCGCAGATCTGGGTGTACTACGACGGGACATATATTTGAACTGAGGCACTCCTCGAAAGTTGGGGTGTACATTCATCGCGGCTTGGCAAGGGATTTGGAGAGGGCGGCTCTGAAAAAAAAAATTTGCGATTGTAGATGAGGGGCAAGAAAATTGTGAAATCGCGCCGACTTCGAGCTTTTTTGTTGGTGGGGATATGGAATTATCAGGCGCTAATGTGATAACATTTGAAGGAAAGTGATGGGGGCGAGGGGTGGGCAACTAGAGTGGCAGAAAGAAACGAAATGGCGGGAGGGGTTGAAACAGAATGGTGGGAAGGGTTGAGACGAAATGGCGGGGAGGTGGGGAGTGGGGGGGGACAAAATAGCGTGGGAGGGGGAACAAAGTTGACACGGGAATCAGTACACAATCGAAACCCTTGCCAACTTCAAATGTTGCACATCGGGCGAACCCTGACTTCCCAGGTCGAAATCACCCCTTGTAACCTGGGAAGTCAAATGTTAACCTTTGATGCACTTTCAACTGAATGTGCACCCTGGTTTCAAGAAAAGAACCTCTACTACCACGAGTCCCTCCTCGCATACAACGTTCTTCTTCGTAACCTTTCTCCCACCAAACAGCTTGGTATCCGCTGTGGGCTCCCGCGCAAGCCTCGTTGGAATATATGCGCAACATGTACATGGCGATGGGCCCGGTAACAATGAGTCGCCTGCTCAGCTAACTGACGTCAGTCAAATGACTCAAGGGGAGAAAGCGGGACCATAGTTGCCGAAATCTACGTCATCAATTTAAGAAGTGTGGCGGAAACGTCCCTGACGACATGTTCGTCACCATAGTCCTTTCGAGACTAGGATCAGAGTGGCATCAATGCATGTCGTTGCTTCACGCTGAAGGAACCATCTTCGAAAGCCCCCTCTGCACCACACTCTTCACCGAGTAGCAAGAAATTGACCTGTCTGACGAGAAAAACGGTAAGAGAGATAAACTTGTGTTTTTGGCTGATAGATCTTAAAGGGAGTCGCGCGAGAAGAAAGGGTAGTTCAGCAATTGCTGCAAGAAAATAGGCCATACGTTGATCGTTGCTTCAAACGCTAGACCGCCGATGAAAAGCACAACGACAACTCACTCAGTTTAGTTCACCCTTCAGCACCAGCAGCCACACCAACAACGACGATGTCGCCTCCTGCCGTCGCAAGCACCTAGCAAACCCGTCCACGCATTTATGCTAAGGACAAAAGGGAAAAGGACAATATTTAGCTGCATGACGGGTTGCAGAGGAATTCGCTACTATAACAAAGTCCAATTGCCGACCATTGGACCAATCGAAGCCATTGAACCAAATCCGAACAACGATCCCTATGTTCGGTTGTAAAGCAACAGACCAACGATGCTTTCACCTAATTATGAGTTGCCTCTAAGAACACCCGAGTCTCCTCCTGCGTTCTCCACCACCCACGAGAACGACCTCTCGTGTTACTACATCAATTTTGACCGCGTCCTCACTCCCAAGATCGCAAGCATCGCACCACGAAGTCGTGACAACTTTAACAAATGGTACTTGGACAGTTGCTGCTGACAATACATGGTGGGAACATTCATCACCAATAAAAGACGCCTGCGCTATCCAGTCGAAATAACTGTTGCAAACAACAATCGACTGCAAGCTCACGACATTAGAGAAGTGCTTCTGCAGTCAGACGACACCAACTTCATGTGAAAGGAATGAACAGGAATGAATTGACTAAGTCAGAGTTGGGTACAAATACAACCCTAGCAAACTGTACCCCATATGTGCTACCCCACTATAGCCTACAAACATGCAGCAGCTATAATAATCTGACACACCCCCATAGGCAAAGTGGGGGAGAACAAGGGGTCACAAGACCAGTCAAGCAAAGCAAAGCAAGCTCAGGGTGGATCACAAAGTCACCACACAGTCCGAGCACAAGAGCAAGGCCAGAGGCCAGTTCACATGCAGGAGTACAGACATATATATAAAACTAGACAAGCAAGAGCAGGTATATATATGTCAAAGTACAAGTAAAGTCAAGAAGAGAGCAAGTGAGGCAAGACAGGTACAAGACCCAGCTGGGTACAAAAGCGCTGATGGTCGCAAGGCGCAAGTGCCTTGGTGAACACATCAGCAGTGTTGGCCTCAGAGGCCACGTAAGCAAGTCGCAACTGACCACGCTGCTGCAGCTCACGAGCAAGGAAGTAGCGGAGAGCAATGTGCTTCGTTCTGTGCTCCAAGCGCTGCTCTCGACACAAGGCCAACATGGCCTTGTTGTCTACGTACAGCACTGGAGGAGAACGAGGCAGCTCTCCAAGGTCAGTCAGCAGGTAGGTGAGCCAGCGAAGCTCCTGTGCAGCCATGGCCCCGGCGTAGATCTCAGCCTCACAACTGGAGCCGAGAACCGAAGACGAGCGAGTAGACCGCCACGAGACAGAGCCGGAACCAAGGCTGAAGGTGTAACCCTGTGACGACCGCTGCGTAGCCTGGTCGTCAGCCCAAGAAGCGTCTGCGTGCCCAGTAAGGACCACTGGACTCCGCCCTCCAAGCACTAGCCCCATGCCCGACGTACTGCACAGGTAGCGCAATACCCTCTTCGCTGCAGCCATGTGCTCTGGTCGGTGTCTCCCAGGAGCAACATAGCGTGCAAGGATGCTCAGAGGGTATGCAAGGTCAGGTCGTGTGCAGGTCATCAGGTACATGAGGCAGCCAACAAGCTCTGCATACGGACCACTCGACTCTACGGACTCATCCGAAGGCAGAGCTGAGAGTGAGTGGCGAGTAGGCAGAGGAGTGGCCTGAGGCGAGGAGTACGTGAAGCCGAAGCGCTGAAGGACCTGCTGCACCATGTGTGACTGAGTCAGGGTAATGGTGCGGCGTGCTCTGTCCCGAGTGATCTGCAAGCCAAGGTAGCTGCGCAGTTCACCCAGGTCTGTGCACGTGTGTCTCTTCAGCAGCTCGGACTTCACGTAGGCGAGTCCAGCAGTGTCCGCTGTGGCAAAGACCAAGTCGTCGACGTACACGAGGATGTAGAACGGCGGCAGGGAAGTGTCGGTGCGAAGAAACAGCGACGGGTCAGCAGTAGAAGGAGCAAACCCAAGAGCCGCAAGCGTAGTCCTCAGTGTGTCGTGCCACTCACGCGGTGCCTGGCGGCGACCGTAGACTGGCCTTCGGAGGCTCCACTGGGTGCCAGGAGGGAAAGTCCCAGTGAAGCCAGGCGGACGGCGCAGCCAGATCTCCTCGTGCAGGCTACCCTGCAGGAACGCAGTGCTGAAGTCGAGAGAGTGAAGCTCGTAGTCGCGCTGAGCGGCAATGTGCAGCAGCACCCGAAGAGTGGTCATCTTCGGGGTGGGAGAGAAGGTCTGAAAGTAGTCAACTCCCTGCCGCTGACTGAAGCCACGAGCCACGTAACGCGCCTTGAAGACAGGCGGCGAGCCCGGCGGCCGCTTCACCCTGAAGATCCACATGCCACTGACGATGTTCGCCCCAGGAGGGGGAACCGCGTCAACGTAGGTGCCTGTGGACTTCCAGGAAGCCATCTCTGCATCCATAGCTGCCTGCCACTGAGAGGAGTAGGGACCCTCTACGGCCTCCGCGTAAGAACGCGGAGTCGGGATGTCTAGTGCATCCGGGTCTCCCTCAGGGGCTAGCAGTACAGACGCGAGACGAGGTGAAGCAGCGGCTAGACACTGGAACTCCTCCTGCCTGTCCTCTAGGACGTCCGTGCCAAGGGCACACTCACCCCCGACGGACGGAGGACAGGCGGACTCTGACTCAGCGACAAGACGAGCAGCGTAGTCTAGACGACAGCGCGCAGCAAAGTCGACAAGCTCAGTGACAAGGGCAGACGCAGCAGACGACTCGAAGGAAGTGTCAGTGACAGCAGTAGCAAGGAGACGCGTGACAGTAGGACTAGCAGCACGAAGAGAGTCCGACTCCGGGTCGGCAAGAGCAGGAAGAGAGGAAGCAGGAGGAGAAGGCAAAGGGGCACGCAGAGGAGCAGTGGACGGACGCAGTGACATCCGGTGCGTGCCAGGGACAGGAGGAGGACGCTGACGCGACCCGCGACCACTAGCGCGCTCAGTACGAACAGGCGACGCAGGACGAGACGCAGGCTCACGACGCTCAGTAAGGCCTCCAGTCGGACCAGCGTAGGGAGAAGGAGCAGGCAAAGGGGAGGCAGGCTCTAGCTGTGGCTGTGACCGGACAGGCTGCGGACTGTCTAAGGGAGGAGGAGGAGGAGCAAGACCAAGAACCTGCTCCAAGAGCGGAACGAAGTACGGTCGAGACCGCGCGGCGACGCCAGAAACAGCAGGAACAGAACCAGCAGCTCCGGCCGGAGCACCCACTCCAGCAGCACCTCCAGCAGAACCACCAGAAGCTCCAGAACCTCCAGCAGCAGCACCAGGAGCACCGTCAGTCGGACCACCAACCGCAGGCTCAGCGCCAACGTCCTCAGCAGGACCAGCTCCAGGAGAACCCTCAGACCCAGCAGCTCCAGCACCCACAGGACGAGCACCGCCAGGTCGCGTGGCAGCAGCGCCCTCCGCAGCCGAAGAACCACCAGCACCAGCGGCACGCCTCCAGCGCCGGGCAAACCACTCACGCAGCTCCTGTGGAGAGAGCGGCTCCCGGCGAGACGAAGCACCCCCAGGCACAGCACCTCCAGGCTCGGCACCTCCAGGCTCAGCACCCCCAGGCTCAGCACCCCCAGGCTCAGTACCCCCAGACACAGCACCCCCAGGCACAGCACCCCCAGGCTCAGCACCCCCAGGCACAGCACCCCCAGGCTCAGCACCCCCAGGCCCAGCACCCCCAGACTCCGCACCCCCAGGCTTAGCACCCCCAGGCTCAGCACCCCTAGACTCCGCACCCCCAGGCTCAGCTCCCGCAGCAGCACCGGAGTCACCAGTGACCTCGACAGGCTCGACCGCGTCTACCTGAGACACACCTGAAGGGGCAGGACCCAGAGGGGGGAGGGGGACTACTGGGGGGGGACCTGGTACCAAGAAGAGCGGGGGTGGGGGGAGGGACGGAGTGCGGTAGGGGAAGAGGCGGTAGTAGGGTACCGACTCGTCGAACGTGACGTCCTGGGAGGACAGAACACGTCGAGAGGTGGGGTGGTAAAACTGCCACCCAGGGGCGTCGGGGGGGAACCCGAGGAAGACGCAGGGAGAAGCACGAGGGGACAGCTTGTCCGCAGACAGGTCGCGAACAAACGCCCGAGATCCCCAGACCCGGAACGCCGACGCATCGCCAACCTTCCCCGTCCACAACAGAGCTGGGGAGGTCTCCGGTCGAGAGACCCTGGGGTGGAGGTTGATCTGGTGCGCAGCGTACCTGACCGCAAACGGCCACAGAAAATGGGGAGCAGCCGCATGCATCATGGACGTACGAGCGACGTCCATGACCATGCCAATGCGGCGCTCAGCGATCCCATTCTGCTGTGGTGAGTCCGGAAGCGTGAAGGTCTGACGGATGCCTCGCACACGACAGTAGGCACTCAGGAGGGCAGAGGAGAACTCTCCGCCTCTGTCCGAGTGCAGACGCAAGACAGGGAAGTCAGAGCCAAAGCTTCTCCGAAGCTGAAGACGAGCTGCGCGGATCCAGTCGATCAACACCTCAGTGACCTCACCCTTGCTGCGCAAGGGGAAGACTGTGGTGTAACGCGAGTAGTCGTCAACCACCAGCAGGAAGTAGCGCTCCTGACCCTGTCCACGGACGCGGGCTGGGCCCCACACGTCCATGTGAAGCGTCTGCAACGGGGCCTCTGTCGGAGGAAACTGGGAGGAGTGAGGGGCAGCACGCTGGCGCCCCTCGACACAGGGGACACAGGCAGGGCCAGGGCCTGGAGGAAGGGGAGGGAGGGACCGGGGAAGACCAGACACAAGGACCCGCGAGGCCATGCCTCTGAGCCGAAGCAGAGAGGGGTGGCCAAGGCGGTGGTGCCAGAGGAGGGTCTCGTGAGACAGACGACGACACGAACAAGGGGCAGACTCAGGACCAGACCTGGACGCTGCAGCAAACACCTGACCAGACGAAGGGGCCCTACCAGACGCAGTACCTGGAGGAGAAGCAGTGGTCAGTGTGTACAGGCTCGACCCCGGCCGACGTGTAAACGTAGCCAGGTGGCGACCTGTATCCGCCTCCGTACAGTGGGTCACCCGCTGACGAGCAGGGGTGAACTGGTGGACACCTGCATCCTGGAGGTCAGCACCACTCACCAAGTTCGTCGAGAACGAGGGGAGGTAGAGACCAGTCAGGGTGCCAGAGGGGGCCGCCGGACACGGGAGGACAGTGGAGAAGCGAGACAGGACAGGCCCCCCAGAGGGGTCCGCCAGGGACACCGCAACAGGCCGACTCAGCGGCGTGAGAGTGGTGCGGTCCCTAAAGAAGGAGCGAGACGCTCCAGAGTCAAGGGTGAAGGTGTGAGAGGCCGAAGCCGACACAGTACCTGAGAGGCGGACTCACCAGTACCTGAAAGCACAGACGCACTGGCACCTAGAGCAGCAGCCTCACTAGTACCTGACGCGGCAGTACCAATGCCCGGGTCGGGCGGGAAATACCGGTAACAGTCATCCTCATCACTACCAGTCACAGCATACATAGCAGAGAGAATAGCATCAAAATCAAGATCATAAATAGCTACACCAGCCCTAGACAGCTCTCCCCAGCGGGGGATCTCAGCGGCCTCCGGAAACTGCTGACGCCAGGCGTCGGTCAGGCGGCCAAAGCAGCGACGGGCTGTGTGGGCGCCTCCACACCTCTCCCCTGCACGGTCACCAGTGCGAAGAACGTAGGGGCAGGGACCAAGCGCACCACCGCGCTGACGCTGCAAGTACCACTCACGGAGCTGCTGAGGGCCGGGGACGGTGCGAGAGCGCTGCTGCTGCTGCTGCGGCTGCTGCTGCGGCTGCTGCTGCTGCTGCTGCTGGCGCTGACCACCCCCAGAGCTGCTCCGCTGGGACGAGCCACTCCGACCCCCTCCTCCACCGCCACCCCCGCCTCCACCGCCACCCCCGTCGCCACCGCCACCTCCCCCACCAGGACCGTCGCTCCCACCGCTCCCACCGCCTCCTCCGCTACCACCTCCGCCGCCACCTCCGCCTCCACCGCCGCCACTACTACCTCCACTCCCGCCACCACCCCCCCCGCCACCCCCACTCCCCCCTCCACCCCCACCGCCTCCTCCACCGCCCCCTCTGGCTCCACCCGCTCCCTTGCCCCCCTTGCCCTTGCCAGTGCGGCGTCTGCCACTGGGGGCAGACGCCGCGCCGACCGACTCAAAACCAACGAGGTCGGCCGCAGCGGCAGAGGCGACAGAGGGCAGCAGGGGGGAGGGACCACACCCCTCAAAGATGGGGGTGCGAGGGTCACCCCGAGAGGCCCCTACAGCGACAATACTCTTCTCAGCCGCTAGCAGGGACTCCTCAAGGAGGTCGACAGTGAGAGTGGTGGGACAGACAGAGAGAAACTGGTCCCTAACGACACGAAGGGACTCAGGGAGACGGGTGTCGAGAAAGTAGAGAGTGATGTACATGGGAGGAGGGTTCGCAGCGCGGAACTCAGCAGGAAGGGCAGCGCGGTAGTGGGTGTCACTAGCGCGGAGGTGGGTAACGAGGTCAGCGACAGTGGGAAAGGAAGCGAGGTCAGGGAAGAGAAACGGTAGCATGAGGCGGCTAAGGGTAGCGGAGGAAGGGGAGGAGTAGCGCGCAACTACAGCGTCGTACAAGGCCTGAGCGGTCTTGCACTGACTAAAGTGGGCACGCTCAGAGGAAGGGAGGTGGCGACGCACAGCAAGACGTGCAGCAGCATCGCGGGTCGCCCACTTGGAGCGAACGGCAGAGTCAGCATCAGCAGGCGGGGCAGGGACAGCGCCAGAGACAAAGTCAAAGAGAGAGACCTCATCTACCGCATCACACAGTAAGTACAGCTGCAGGTCCTCGATCCAGACGGCAAAGTCAATGGCCCTCCCCTCAGCGTCAAAAGTGAGAACATTGGGGGTGGCCATGGCAGCAGCTGAAAGTCTCACCGGGATGGGAGAGTCGGGTAGGTCAGCAGCAGGCGGCTCGGGCTGCTCGGGCGGCTCGGGCGGCTCGGGCGGCTCGGGCGACTCGGGCGGCTCGGGCGGCTCAGGTACCGGGCGGCTCGGCTGCTGCTGGGCGGCTCGGCTGCTGCAGGGCGGCTCGGCTGCTGTTGGGCGGCTCGGCTGCTGCTGGGCGGCTCGGCTGCAGTGTAGTGGCGGGGCCGGGACAAGGGACGGCGGGGCCGTCAGGGTGCAGCGGTGGGGCCGAGACAGGGGACGGCGGGGCCGTCAGGGTGCAGTGGCGGAGCCGGGACAGGCGCAGTGGCGGGGCCGCAGAGTGCAGCGGCGGGCCGTCAGGATGCAGCGGAGGGCCGCTGGAAGCACCCGCGGCTGAGCAGGCTGCGGGGCCGCGTCGTAGGAGGCGGCAGGGCCGCGGCTGAGCAGGCGGCAGAGGCCGCGTCGTAGAGGGCGGCGGGGCCGCGGCTGAGCAGGCGGCGGGGCCGCGTCTTAGCAGGCGGCGGGGCCGCGTCTTAGCAGGCGGCGGGGCCGCGTCTTAGCAGGCGGCGGGGCCGCGTTCGAGTAGGCGGCGGGGCCGCGACTGGGTGGCGGGGCCGCGTCTTAGTGGCGGGGCCGCGACTTAGTGGCGGGGCCGCGACGTAAGGGCGGGGCCGCGACGTAAGGGCGGGGCCGCGACTGGACGGCGGGGCCGCGAACGAAGGGCGGCGGGGCCGCAGGGGAAGGGCGACTCGGGGGGGTCGCTAAAAAAAAGGATCGCGCGCCTCGGGGCGCGCTTCGGTGGGCCCTAGGCGAAGTTCCCACAGGGAACCCGCTCTATACCATGTGAAAGGAATGAACAGGAATGAATTGACTAAGTCAGAGTTGGGTACAAATACAACCCTAGCAAACTGTACCCCATATGTGCTACCCCACTATAGCCTACAAACATGCAGCAGCTATAATAATCTGACACTTCACTATCCACGTTGGTGATTTATGTGAGAATTTAAACGAGGATGAAATGAACTATGAATGAATTGGGTACAAGTACTAACCCTAATTGGGTTGTACCCCTTATGGGCTACCCCACTATAGCCTACAGAATATGCATGAGCTATAATGTTCTGACACACCCCCATAGGCAAAGTGGGGGAGAACAAGGGGTCACAAGACCAGTCAAGCAAAGTAAAGCAAAGCAAGCTCGGGGTGGATCACAAAGTCACCACACATTTCGAGCACAAGTTCAAGGCCACAAGGCCAGTTCACATGCAGGAGTACATATATATATATAAAAGGCTAGACAAGCAAGAGCAGGTATATATACATGTAACAGTACAAGCAAGGTCAAGAGGTGAGCAAGTGAGGCACGGTAGGCACAAGGCCCAGCTGAGTACAGAAGCGCTGATGGTCACAAGGCGCAAGCGCCTTGGTGAAGATATCAGCAGTGTTGGCCTCAGAGGCCACGTACGCAAGACGCAGCTGACCACACTGTTGCAGCTCACGAGCAAGAAAGTAGCGGAGAGCAATGTGCTTTGTTCTGTGCTCCAATCGCTGCTCCCGACACAAGGCCAGCATGGCCTTGTTGTCTACGTACAGCACTGGAGGAGAACGAGGCGGCTCTCCGAGGTCAGTCAGCAGGTAGGTGAGCCAGCGAAGCTCCTGTGCAGCCATGGCTCCTGCGTAGATCTCAACCTCACAACTGGAGCCGAGAACAGAAGACGAGCGAGTAGCCCACCACGAAACAGAGCCGGAACCAAGGCTGAAGGTGTAACCCTGTGACGACCACTGCGTAGCCTGGTCGTCAGCCCAAGAAGCGTCTGCGTGCCCAGTAAGGACCACTGGACTGTGCCCTCCAAGCACAAGCCCCATGCCCAACGTACTGCACAAGTAGCGCAACACCCTCTTCGCTGCAGCCATGTGCTCCGGTCTGTGTCTCCCAGGAGCAACATAGCGTGCGAGAATGCTAAGAGGGTATGCAAGGTCAGGTCGTGTGCAGGTCATCAGGTACATGAGGCAGCCAACAAGCTCTGGGTACGGGCCACTCGACTCTACGGACTCATCCGAAGGCAGAGCTGAGAGCGAGTGGCGAGTAGGCAGAGGAGTGGCCTGAGGCGAGGAGTACGTGAAGCCGAAGCGCTGAAGGACCTGCTGCACCATGTGTGACTGAGTCAGGGTAATGGTGCGGCGTGCTCTGTCCGGAGTGATCTGCAAGCCAAGGTAGCTGCGCAGTTCACCCAGGTCTGTGCACGTGTGTCTCTTTTGCAGCTCGGACTTCACGTGGGCGAGTCCAGCACTGTCAGCTGTGGCAAAGACCAAGTCGTCGACGTACACGAGGATGTAGAGCGGCGGCAAAGAAGTGTCGGTGCGCAGAAACAACGACAGGTCAGCAGTAGAGGGAGCAAACCTAAGAGGCGCAAGTATAGTCCTCAGTGTGTCGTGCCACTCACGCGGTGCCTGGCGGAGACCGTAGACTGGCCGCCGGAGGCTCCACTGGGTGCCAGGAGGAAAAGATCCAGTGAAACCAGGTGGGCGACGCAGCCAGATCTCCTCGTGCAGGCTGCCCTGCAAGAAAGCAGTGCTGAAGTCAAGAGAGTGTAGCTCGTAGTCACGGTGAGCAGCTATGTGCAGAAGTACCCGAAGAGTGGTCATCTTCGAAGTGAGAGAGAAGGTCTGAAAGTAATCAACTCCCTGCCGCTGACTGAAGCCACGAGCCACGTAACGCGCCTTGAAGACAGGCGGAGAACCCGGCGGTCAATTCACCCTGAATATCCACATGCCACTGACAATGTTCGCCCCAGGAGGGGGAATAGCGTCAACGTAGGTGCCTGTGGACTTCCAGGAAGCCATCTCTGCGTCCATAGCTGCCTGCCACTGAGAGGAGTAGGAACCCTCTATCCCCCCCGCGTAAGAGCGCGGATTCGGGATGTCAAGTGCATCCGGGTCTCCCTTAGGGGTAAGCAGTACGGACACGAGATGAGGTGAAGCAGCGGCCAAGCACTGGAACTCCTCCTACCTGTCCTCGAGGACGTCCGTGCCAAGGGCACACTCACCCCCGAAGTGCGCAGGACAGACAGACTCAGACTCAGCAACAAGACTGGCGGCGTAGTCCAGGCGACAGCGAGCAGCAAAGTTGACGAGCTCAGCAACTAGGGCAGACGCAGCAGTGGACTCAAAGGAAGGGTCAGTGACAACAGTAGCAAGGAGACGCGTGACAGTAGGACCGGCAGCACGAAGAGAGTCCGACTCCGGGTCGGCAAGAGCAGGAAGAGAAGACTCAGGAGGAGAAGGAAAAGGGGCACGCAGAGGAGCAGTGGACGGACGCAGAGACATCCGGTGCGTGCCAGGGACAGGAGGAGGACGCTGACGCGAACCGCGACCACAAGTGCGAGCAGCACGGACAGGCGACGCAGGGCGAGACGCAGGCTCACGACACTCAGAAAGACCTCCAGTAGGACCAGTGTAGGGAGACGGAGCAGGCAGTGGGGAGGCCGGCTGTAACTGTAACTGCGACGGGACAGGTTGTTGATACTCTAAGGGAGGAGGAGGACCAGTAGAAGACGGGAGACCAAGAACCTGCTGAAGGAGCGGAACGAAGTTCGGCCGAGGCCGCGCTGCAACTCCAGACACAGCAGGGACAGCCCCAGCACCCTAGTGGCAGCACAAGATTTAGTAGCAAATCCAGATCCAGTACCTCCAGCAGCACTAGTAGTACCCCCAGCAGGACCGCCTCCAAGACCGATAGCAAAAGCCTCCGCGCCAACACCTGCAGCAGCTCCAGCTCCAGAAGTACCCGCAGGTCCAGCAGCTCCCAGTACTCCAAGTACGAGCACCTCCGGGACCCGTGGCACCAACTCCCTCAGCAGCAACAGAACCTCCAGTACCCGCAGCACCTCCAGCTCCAGCAGCTCGCCTCCAGCACAGGGCAAACCACTCACGCAGCTCCTGTGGAGAGAGTGGTTCCCGGCGAGAAGAAGCACCCGGAGAACCGCCACGCACAGCACCAGCAGGCCCAGCTCCCTCAGGCTCCGCACCCCCAGGCTCAGCACCTCAAGGCGTAGCAACCCCAGGCTCAGCACCTCCAGGCGTAGCACCCCCAGGCTCAGCACCCCAAGACTCAGCACCCCCAGGCTCAGCACCCCCAGTCGTAGTACCCTCAGGCTCAGCACCCCCAGGCGTAGCACCCACACGCTCAGCACCCCCAGAGTCAGCACCCCCAGGCTCAGCACCCTCAGCAAAACCAGAGTCACCAGCGACCTCGACAGGCTCAACAGCGTCTACCTGGGACACACCTGAAGGGGCAGGACCCTGAGGGGGAGGGGGTCTACCGGGGGGGGACCTGGCACAAGGAAGAGCGGTGGCGGGGGGAGGGACGGAGTGCGGTAGGGGAAGAGACGGTAGTAGGTGACCGACTCGTCAAACGTGACGTCCTGGGAGGACAGAACACGGCGAGAGGTGGGGTGGTAGAACTGCCACCCTGGCGCGTCAGGGGGGAAACCAAGGAAGACGCAAGGAGCAGCACGAGGGGACAGCTTGTCCGTAGACAAGTCGCGGACAAACGCCCGAGATCCCCAGACACGGAACGCAGACGCATCGCCAACCTTCCCCGTCCACAGCAAAGCTTGGGAGGTCTCCGGCATGGAGACCCTGGGCTGAAGGTTGATTTGATGCGCCGCGTACCGAACCGCAAATGGCCACAGAAAATGGGGGGCAGCCGCATGCATCATGGACGTACGGGCGACGTCCATGACCATGCCAATGCGGCGCTCAGCAATCCCATTTTGCTGTGGAGAGTTCGAAAGCGTGAAGGTCTGGCGGATGCCTCGTGCACGACAGTAGGCTCGCAGAAGGCCAGAGGAGAACTCTCCGCCTCTGTCAGAGTGCAGACGCAAAACAGGAAAGTCCGAGCCGAAGCTCCGCCTGAGCTGGAGACGAGCTGCGCGGATCCAGTCGATCAACACCTCAGTGACATCACCCTTGCTGCGCAAGGGGAAGACTGTGGTGTAAAGCGAGTAGTCGTCAACCACTAGCAGGAAGTAGCGCTCGTGACCCTGTCCACGGACGCGGGCTGGGCCCCACACGTCCATGTGAAGCGTCTGCAGCGGGGCCTCTGTCGGAGGAAACTGGGAGGAGTGAGGGGTAGTCCGCTGCCGCCCCTCGACGCAGGGGACGCAGGTAGGGCCAGGCCCCGGAGGAAGGGGAGGGAGGGACCGGGGAAGACCAGAGACAAGGACACGGGAGGCCATGCTTCGGAGACGAAGCAAGGAGGGGTGACCAAGGCGGTGGTGCCACAGGAGAGTTTCGTGAGACAGGAGGCGACACGAGCAGGGGGCAGACTCAGGACCAGACCTGGACGCTGCAGCTAACACCTGACCCGACGCAGCTACCTGACCAGGCGCAGGGAATGGAGGAGACGCGGTGGTCATTGTGTACAGGCTCGACCCTGGCCGACGTGTAAACGTGGCCAGGTGTCGGCCTGTCCGAGCGTCCGTGTAGTGGGTCACCCGCTGACTCGCAGGAGTGAACTGGTGAACCCCCGCATCGTGTAGGTCAGCACCACTCACCAAGTTCGTGGAGAACGAGGGGAGGTAAAGACCAGACAGGGTGCCAGTGGGGGCCGCCGGACACGGGAGGACAGTGGAGAAGTGAGCAAGGACAGGACCCCTAGAGGGGTGTGCCAGGGAGACTGCAACTGGCCGACCAAGCGGCGTGAGTGTGGTGCGGTCTCGAAAGGAGCGAGAAGCCCCCGAGTCAAGTGTGAAGGTGTGGGAGGCCGAAGCCGACGCAGTACCTGAGAGCGCAGACTCACCAGTACCGGAGGAAGCAGACGCACTAGCACCTAGAGCAGCAACCTCGCTAGCACCAAAAGCAGCAGCCTCACCAGCACCTAGAGCAGCAGTCTCTATGCCCGGGTCGGGCGGGAAACACCGGTAACAGTCACCCTCTTCACTAATAGACACAGTGTACATAGCAGCAAGAATAGCATCAAAGTCGAGGTCAAAGATAGCTACCCCTGCCCTAGACAGGTCGCCCCAGCGAGGGATCTCAGTGGCCTCAGGGAACTGGTGACGCCAAGCGTTCGTCAGGCGGCCAAAGCAGCGCTGGGTGGGGTGCGCACCCCCACACTACTCACCCGCACGGTCGTCGGTGCGCAGGACGTAGGTGCACGGACCAGTACCCCCACCCCGCTGGCGTGCAGCGTACCACTCACGGAGCTGCTGAGGGGACAGGGTCCCGACTGCGCTGCTGCTGCTGGCGCTGACCACCACCGGAGCCACTCCTTTGCGAAGAGCCACGACCTCCTCCTCCTCCTCCTCCTCCTCCGCCACCGCCTCCTCCACCTCCGCCACCTCCACCACCTCCGCTCCCACCGCCACCGCCGCCGCCGCTTCCGCCTCCACTGCCGCCGCCGTCACCTCCACCCCCTCCACTGCCTCCACCGCCGCCTCCACCGCCCCCGCTAGCTCCTCTAGCGCCCCTGTCCCCCTTGCCCTTGCCAGAGCGACGCTTCCCACTAGGGGTAGACGCCGCACCGATCGACTCCAGACCAACGAGGTCGGTCGTAGCAGCAGAGGCAACAGAGGGCAAAAGAGGGGAGGGGGAACACCCCTCAAAGATGGGGGTGCGAGGGTCACCACAAGAGGCTCCTACAGCTACTAAGCTCTTTTCTGCTTCTAGGAGGGCCTTCTCGAGGAGGTCAACGGTGAGAGTGGTGGGGCAAACTGAGAGGAAGTGGTCCCTATCTACGCGAAGGGAGTCAGGGAGACGGGTGACTATGTAGTAGAGGGTGATGTACATGGGGGGGGGGGTTCTTGGCGCAGAACTCAGCAGGAAGCGCAGCGCGGTAGCGAGTGTCACTAGTGCGGAGGTGCGTAATGAGGTCAGCGACTGTGGGAAAGGCAGCAAGGTCAGGGAAGAGGTACGGTAGCATGAGGCGGCTCAGTGCAGCAGTGGCAGGGGAGGAGTAGTGTGCAACTACAGCGTCGTACAAGGTCTGAGCACTCTTGTACTGGCTAAAGTGCGCATGCTCAGAGGTAGGCAGGTGGCGACGCACAGCAAGATGTGCAGCAGCATCGCGCGTGGCCCACTATGAGCAAATAGTGGCGTCAGCATCAGCAGTGAGGGCAGGAGAGGCACCAGAAGTGAGGTCAAAGAGGGAGAGGCCGTCTGCCCTATCGCACTGTAAAAAAAGCTGCAGGTCATCTATCCAGACGTCAAAGTCAATGGCCTGACCCTCAGCGTCAAAAGCGAGGACACTAGGGGTAGCCATGATAGCAGTAGACTAGCAGCGCAAACAGTAGGGTGAGGGCAGTGCAGTGAAAGAGGCGCTGCTCTTACCGGACAGGGCGGCTCGGGCGGCTCGGCTGCAGGGCGGCTCGGCTGCTGGGCGGCTCGGCGGCTCGGCTGCTCGGCTGCTGGGCGGCTCGGCTGCTGGGCGGCTCGGTGGCTCGGCGGCTCGGCTGCTGGGCAGCTCGGCTGTTGGGCGGCTCGGCGGCTGGGCGGCTCGGCTGCTGGGCGGCTCGGCTGCTGGGTGGCTGGACTGCTGGGCGGCTTGGCTGCTGGGCGGCTCGGCGGGGCCGCTGAGAGGGCGGCGTCCGGGGCCGCTAGGAGGAGGCGGCGGGGCCGCTGAGAGGAGGCGGCGGGGCCGCAAAGGTAGGTGGCGGGGCCGCAGGTAGGTGGCGGGGCCGTTGGTAGGTGGCGGGGCCGCAGATAGGTGGCGGGGCTGCTGGTAGGTGGCGGGGCCGCAGGTAGGTGGCGGGGCCGCAGGTAGGTGGCGGGGCCGCAAGTAGGCGCCGGGGCCGCCCTGGTAGGTGGCGGGTCCGAGGGTAGGTGGCGGGGCCGCAGGTAGATGGCGGGGCCGCTGGTAGGTGGCGGGGCCGCAGGTAGGTGGCGGGGCCAGCAGGTAGGTGGCGGGGCCAGCAGGTAGGTGGCGGGGCCGCACAGGTAGGTGGCGGGGCCGCACAGGTAGGTGGCGGGGCCGCGGGTAGGTGGCGGGGCCGCTGGTAGGTGGCGGGGCCGCAGGTAGGTGGCGGGGCCAGCAGGTAGGGGCCGGGGCCGCACAGGTAAGCGTCGCGGCCGGTAAGGGCGGCGTCAGGGCCGCAGGGCGGCGCGAGGGTCGCTGGGTAGGCGACGAGGCCGCAGGGTTTAGGGTTGGGGCCAGGAAGGGCGGCGCGAGGGCCGCGGGGTAGGCGACGAGGCCGCCGGGCGGCGGGTCGGGGCCAGGAAGGGCGGCGCGAGGGCCGCAAGGCAGGCGACAGGGCCGCTAGGGCGGCGCGACGGGGCGAGAAAAAAAAAAGGGGGGAGCGCGACTCGGGCTAGGGCCGAGCGTGCTCCGGGCAGGAAAAATGTCGAATTGGTGGGCCCTAGGAACAGTTCCCACGAGGGAACCTGCTCGATACCATGTGAGAATTGAAACGAGGATGAAATGAACTATGAATGAATTGGGTACAAGTACTAACCCTAATTGGGTTGTACCCCTTATAGCCTACCCCACTAAAGCTATAATGTTCTGACAATTTACTGGTTGTCGACGGTCTGCAGTTCAAACTTCACCAACTCTATGCAGCACAGTTCATGAAATGCGTGGTTGGTGTCGTCTGCAGCACAGTTAATGAAATGCGGAGTTGAAGTCCGAACCAACTGCGATCAGATATGGTTCGAACTCTTTTACAAGAAAACTTACATTGGCAAAGCAGTTGATGAAGACGGGGTCTTCGTCCTCAACTTCCAGACATAGATTAGCGACGGCGACAGTTAACAATGTCAAACTCATATGCTATAGTCTGTGTAGGATGTAGTGGGGTAGACAATATGGGGTACAACACTTCTAGGTTTTCCTACTTGTACCCACCTGCTTGCTAGTTCATTCATTCCTCATTTCTTCACATGGTATAGAGCAGGTTCCCTAGTGGGATCGCTTCCTTGGGCCCACCACTAAAAACTTTTTTTTCTGACCAAAGCGACAGTCGCTCCTCCCCGAGGCGCGCCTTGTGGGCTGCCCTTCTGTCGACCTCTCTTAGAGGCCCCTCTCACGACCCCTCGCGCCACCCTCAGCGGCCTCGTCGCCGCCCCTAGCGGCCTCGTAGCCGCCCTTCCAGGCCCCTAACGGCCCCTAGCGGCCCCGTCACCGCCCCAACGCGGCCCCGACGCCGCCCCTAGCGGCCCTTTCGCCGCCCCTAGCGGCCCCGTTGCCGCCTCCCTACCTACGCGGCCCCGTTGCCGCCCCTACACGGCCCTGTAGCCGCCCCTAGCGGCCCCGTCGCCGCCCCTACGCGGCCCCGTCGCCGCCCCTAGCGGCCCCGTAGCCGCTCCCCTCCCTACGCGGCCCCGTAGCCACCCCTACGCGGCCCCGTCGCCGCCCCTAGCGGCCCCGTCGCCGCTAACCTCCCTACGCGGCCCCGTTGCCGCCCCTACGCGGCCCCGTCGCCGCCCCTACGCGGCCCCGTCGCCGCCCCTAGCGGCCCCGTAGCCGCTCCCCTCCCTACGCGGCCCCGTCGCCGCCCCTACGCGGCCCCGTCGCCGCCCCTAGCGGCCGCGTTGCCGCTGACCTCCCTACGCGGCCCCGTTGCCGCCCCTACGCGGCCTCGTCGCCGCCCCTACGCGGCCCCGTCGCCGCTCCCCTCCCTACGCGGCCCCGTCGCCGCCCCTACGCGGCCTCGTAGCCGCCCCTACGCGGCCACGTCGCCGCCCCTAGCGGCCCCGTCGCCGCTCCCCTCCCTACGCGGCCCCGACGCCGCCCCTAGCCGCCCCGTCGCCGCCCCTACCCGGCCCCGTCGCCGCCCCTAGCGGGCAGCCGAGCTGCCGAGCCGCCTAGCAGCAGCAGCCGCCCCTGGAGCAGCCGCCACTGCAGCACCCGCCTCTGGAGCAGCCGCCATTGCAGCAGCCGCCCCTGGAGCAGCCGCCACTGCAGCAGCCGCCCCTGGAGCAGCCAACCCTGCAGCTGCCGCAGAACTCTCGCTCTACAGTGGTAGCGGCATCACCGTTGCCGCCGTCGTACGCCTGCCCTTCTCGCCACTGGTGAGCACTGCCCTGCCCGTACTGCTGTTATTGCTCCTCTTACTACTACTGCTCTTTCTACTGCTACTGCTGCTCTTGGCGTGGCCCGATGCAGCTCCAGCGTCGCCCGCGTGAGTCCCTCACCCCCCAACAGCTTCGTGATTGGTACTCTAGTTGGGGTTGTCGGGGTGGCCGTAGTGGGAGTCGTCCTGGAGTGAGTAGTTCCGCAGCTGCTTGTAGTGGCAGGATGCAGCTCCAGCGTCGCCCGCGTGAGTCCCTCACCCCCCAACAGCTTCGTGAGTGGTACACTAGTTGGGGTTGTTTGGTTGGCAGTAATGGGAGTCGTCCTGGAGTGGGTAGTTCGGGAGTTTCTTGTAGTGACCCGGTGCCGCAGAAGCGTTGTCCGCGCGAGACTCTTTCACCCCAGCAGTTTCGTGAGTGGTACGCTCAGAGTGCAGGGTCGTTGAGTACTGCTCGCTGCCCGTACGTTATTAGCACGGGTGTCCGGACTGGTCAGACTTGCGGGACGCGTGGTCACACAGAGTCCCGCTGCTTCGCGCGTCTGAGCGACACTTGGCGTACACAGTTAGGCGACGACGCTGAGCTCCCCGACTGGGTGGAGCTGCTTAGGCAGAGGGTAGATATCTTTGGTGTTGACTATGATGCTATTCTCACTGCAATGTATGCATTGTCTACTAGTGCCGAGGGAGTCTGTCACCTGTGTGTGCCGCCTGACCCCGGTATCTAGTCTACTGCTCTAGGTGGTGGTGAGGCTACTGCTCTAGGTGCTAGTGCGTCTGCTGCCCCAGGTGCTGGTGATTCTGCTCTCTCAGGTACCACGTCGGCTCAGGCCTTATACACCTTCACCCTTGACTCGGGTGCTTCCCGCTCCTTCTTTCGAGACCGCACCACGCTTACACCGCTTAGTCGGCCGGTTGCGGTCTCCATGGCGGACCCCTCTGGGGGTCCTGTCCTTGCTAGCTTATCCACTATCTTACCGTGCCCGGCAGCCCCCTCTGGCACCCTGTCAGGTCTCTACCTCCCCTCGTTCTCTACGAACTTGGTGAGTGGAGCTGATCTACAGGATAGGGGGGTTGACCAATTCACTCCTGCGAATCAGCGGGTGACCCACTGCACGTGTGCTCGGACAGGCCGACACTTGTCCACCTTCACCCGTCGGCCGGGGTCGAGCCTGTACACACTTACTACTGGGTCTCCTCCGACTGCTGAGTCTGGTCAGGTAGCTGCGTCGAGTCAGGTGTTTGCTGCAGCGTCCAGGTCTGGTCCTGAGTCTGCTCCCTGCTCGTGTCGTCTCCTGTCCCACCAGACTCTCCTTTGGCACCACCGCCTTGGTCACCCCTCCCTGCCTCGTCTCCGAGGCATGGCCTCCCGTGTCCTTATCTCTGGTCTTCCCCGGTCTCTCCCTCCCCTACCTCCGTGGCCTGCCCCTACCTGCATCCCCTGCGTCGAGGGGCGACAGCGCGCCGCCCCTCACTCCTCCGAGTTTCCTCCAACAGAGGCTCCGCTGCAGACTCTTCACATGGACGTGTGGGGCCCCGCCTGCGTCCGTGGACAGGGGCACGAGCGTTACTTCCTGTTGGTGGTTGACGACTACTCGCGTTACACCACAGTCTTCCCCTTGCGCAGCAAGGGTGACGTCACTGAAGTGTTGATCGACTGGATCCGAGCAGCTCGTCTCCAGCTCAGAGAAAGTTTCGGCTCAGACTTTCCTGTTCTGCTTCTGCACTCTGACAGAGGCGGGGAGTTTTCCTCTGCCCGTCTGGGAGCCTTCTGTCGTGCACAGGGCATCTGTTAGACCTTCACGCTTCCGGCCTCTCCACAGCAAAATGGGATTGCTGAGCGCCGCATTGGCATGGTCATGGACGTCGCTCGTACGTCCATGATCCATGCGGCTGCCCCCCATTTTCTGTGGCCGTTTGCGGTTCAGTACGCAGCGCATCAGCTCAACCTTCAGCCCCAGGTCTCCTTGCCTGAGACCTCCCCCACCTTGCGGTGGACGGGGAAGGTTGGTGATGCATCTGCGTTTCGGGTCTGGGGATCTCGGGCGTTTGTCCGCGACTTGTCTGCGGACAAGCTGTCCCCCTTTGCCGTCCCCTTCGTCTTCCTTGGCTTCCCCCCTGACGCGCCTGGGTGGCAGTTTTACCACCCCATCTCGCGACGCGTTCTGTCCTCCCAGGACTTCACCTTTGACGAGTCAGTGCCTTACTACCGTCTCTTCCCCTACCGCACTGCGCCCCTCCCCCCGCCGCCGCTCTTCCTTGCGCCAGGTCCTCCCCCGGTAGACCCCCTCCCCCCTCAGGGTCCTGCCCCGTCAGGTGTGTCCCAGGTAGACGCAGTCGAGCCTGTCGAGGTAGCTGTTGACTCTGGTGCTGCTCGAGGTGCAGTGCCTGCGGGTGCCGGGTTCGGGGGTGCGGAGCCTGGGGGTGCTGAGTCCAGGGGTGCGGAGCCTGGGGGTGCCAAGTCTGGGGATGCTGAGCCTGGGGGTGCTGAGTATTGGGGTGCTGAGCCTGGGGGTTCTGAGCCTGGGGGTGTGGAGCCTGGGGGTGCTGGGTCTGCTCGTGTGACCTCTCGCGGTGCTTCGTCGAGGCGGGAGCCACTCTGTCCGCAGGAGCTGCGCGAGTGGTTTGCCCGGCGCTGGAGTCGTGCTGCTAGAGCTGGAGGTACTACTGTTGCTGCTGGTCTCGGAGGTGCTCGTACTGGCGGTACTGGAGTTGCTGGGGCTGGGGGTGCTGCTGGAGGTACAGTTGGAGCTGCTGGCGGTACTGGAGCTGCCGGTCCTACTAGAGTTGGTGCTGCTGAAGCTGCTGGAGTTACTGGAGCCGGAGCTGCTAGAGTTACTGGAGCTGGAGCTGCTGGGGGTGTCGGCGCTGGTGGTTCTGCTGGCGCTGGTGGTGCTGCTGGCGCTGGTGCGTCTGAGGGTGCTGGAGTTGGCGCCGTTGGCGCTGGCGGTGCTGCTGACACTGGTGCTGCCGCTGGGGGTATTGGTGCTGTCCCTACTGGTTCTGGAGGCACTGCGCGGCCGCGGCCGTACTTGAGCACGTTCTTGGTCTCCTGCCATTTACTGGTCCTGCTCCTCCCTTAGAGTGTCCACAGCCTGTCTAGTAGCGGTCACAGTTACAGCCCGCCTCCCCCCTGCCTGCTCCTTCTCCCTACACTGGTCCTACTAGAGGTCTTGCTGAGCGTCGTGAGCCTGCGTCTCGTCCTGCATCGCCTGTTCGTGCTACTCGCACTAGTCGTCGTGCTCCGCGTCCGCGTCCTTCTGCGGTCCCAGGCACACAGTAGATGGCACTGCGTCCGTCCACTGCTCCTCTGCGTGTCCCGTTGCCGTCTCCTCCAGAGTCCTCTCTTCCTGTCCTTGCTGACCAGGAGTCTGACTCTCTCCGTGCTGCCAGTCCTACTGTCACGCGTCTCCTGGCTACTGTTGTCACTAACCCTTCCTTTGAGTCCACTGCTGCATCTGCCTTAGTTGCTGAGCTTGTCGACTTTGCTGCTAGCTGTCGTCTAGACTACGCTGCTAGTCTCGTTGCTGAGTCTGCGTCTGTCTGTCCTCCGTTCGTCGGGGGTGAGTGTGCTCTTAGCACGGACGTCCTTGAGGACAGGCAGGAGGAGTTCCATTATTTTGCTACTGCTTTGCCTCATCTCGTGTCCACGCTAATTGCGCCTGAGAGAGACCCGGATGCACCAGACATCTCGACTCCTCGATCGTACGCTGAGGCGATCGAGGGTCCCTACTCCTCTCAGTGGCAGTTAGCCATGGATGCAGAGATGGCTTCCTGGAAGTCCACAAGCACCTACGTCGACGAGGTTCCCCCACCTGGGGCGAACATCCTCAGTGGCATGTGGATTTTCAGGGTGAAGCGGCCGCCGGGTTCTCCGCCTGTTTTCAAGGCGCGTTACGTGGCTCGAGGCTTCAGTCAGCGGCAGGGAGTTGACTACTTTCAGACCTTCTCTCCCACCCCGAAGATGACCACTCTTTGGGTGCTGCTGCACATAGCCTCTCTGCGCGACTACGAGCTTCACTCTCTTGACTTGAGCACTGCTTTCCTACAGGGCAGCATGCACGAGGAGATCTGGTTGCGCCGCCCTCCTGGCTTCACTGGGTCGTTTCCTCCTGGTACCCAGTGGAGCCTCCGACGGCCAGTCTACGGTCTCCGCCAGGCGCCTCGTGAGTGGCACGACACACTGGGGACTACACTTGCGGCTCTTGGGTTTGCTCCTTCTACTGCTGACCCGTCGCTGTTTCTACGCACCGACACATCTTTGCTGCTGTTCTACATCCTCGTGTATGTCGACGACTTGGTCTTTGCTACTGCTGACACTGCTGGACTCGCCCACGTGAAGTCTGAGCTGCAGAAGAGACACACGTGCACAGACCTGGGTGAACTGTGTAGCTACCTTGGCTTGCAGATCACGTGGGACAGAGCACAGCGCACCATTACCCTGACTCAGTCACACATGGTGCAGCAGGTCCTTCAGCGCTTCGACATCACGTACTCCTCGCCTCAGGTCACTCCTCTGTCTACTCGCCACTCGCTCTCAGCTCTGCCTTCGGATGAGTCCGTAGAGCCGAGTGGCCCATACCCAGAGCGTGTTGGCTGCCTCATGTACCTGATGACCTGCACACGACCTGACCTTGCATACCCTCTTAGCATCTTGACACGCTATGTTTCTCCTGGGAGACACTGACCAGAGCACATGGCAGCAGCGAAGAGGGTGTTGCGCTACTTGTGCAGTACGTCGGGCATGGGGCTTGTGCTTGGAGGGCGACGTCGAGTGGTCCTCACAGGTCACGCAGACGCTTCTTGGGCTGACGACCAGGCTACGCAGCGGTCGTCACAGGGTTACACCTTCAGCCTTGGTTCCGGCTCTGTTTTGTGGCGGTCTACCCGCTTGTCTTCTGTTCTCGGCTCCAGCTGTGAGGACGAGATCTACGCGGGGGCCTTGGCTGCACAGGAGTTACGCTGGCTCACCTACCTGCTGACTGACCTAGGAGAGGCGCCTCGTTCTCCTCCTGTTCTGTACGTAGACAACAAGGCCATGCTGGCCTTGTGTCGGGAGCACAGACTGGAGCACAGAACGAAGCACATTGCTCTTCGCTACTTCCTTGCTCGTGAGCTGCAGCAGCGTGGTCAGCGGCGCCTTGCTTACGTGGCCTTTGAGGCCAACACTGCTGATATCTTTACCAAGGCACTTCCGCCTGGTGATCATCAGCGTTTCTGTACGATGCTAGGTCTTGTGCCTACTTGGCCTCACTTGCTCACTTCTTGACCTTGCTTGTACTGTGATCTTTCTATACCTGCACTTGCTTGTTTACCTCTATAGATGATCTTGCATGTGAACTGGCCTTTTGGCCTTGCTCTTGTGCTCGGATTGTGTGGTGACGTTGTGATCCACCCTGAGCTTGCTTTGCTTTGCTTGACTGGTCTTGTGACCTCTTGTTCTCCCCCACTTTGCCTATGGGGGTGTGTCAAACTCATATGCTATAGTCTGTGTAGGCTGTAGTGGGGTAGACAATATGGGGTACAACACTTGTAGGTTTTCCTACTTGTACCCACCTGCTTGCTAGTTCATTCATTCCTCATTTCTTCACAAACAAATGCTTCTGCTGAGAACAACCACCTCCTCGCCCCCGACGTGGTCCCATCCAGAAGAAACAGACCTTGAGCGTCCTGGACTAGATGGCCTATGCCGCACCCTTGCCATTCTGGCCGCCTCAACCTCTATGTCTGGTGACACTGGACCTGGAACAATGGAAGATGAAGATAATGGTGCGTCAGAAGAGAAGCCAAGAGAGGATGAGGATACACAAGAACTCCTGTTATTGGCTGGGGAACTAGCACAACTATAGGCATATAGGGATTGCCGGAGCCTCTCCCCACTCAAGCAATGTCAGACGGATGGGGAACCTCCACTCCAACAACTAGCTAGGAAACACCATTGTCGTTCACTGAAGCTCCAGCACTTCCTCTCGAAGCCGTAGCAGAAGCAGATCTCTACTGGGCAACGTGTGGCACCGGCTGGGATGAACCTCCTCTTCCGGACCAAGCACCCTACGAGCCAACACCAGAGGAAGAAGAATCATAAGGGATGATTCTTGGCTTCGAATAAACATAAGCAGCAGAGTTACTCGCACCCATCGAAGAGTCGCCGTCTCCAAAAGAAGGCCCTCAACTCCTCTTTATCACCAGAGATGAGTACGTATGCTATCGTGTTCCGATGGAAGGACTTCCCGCCTTGGAATGGCCTGACGCGCCACAACAACTTTTGCCGGTCTTTGACGACTCAATTCATGCCGTTGACACAAACGACGTCCTCGGCGTTCCGGAACTTGATCTTCGCAAAGCCTCCACCTGAGCCTTCACGGTAGATGTACGATTCGTCACCGACCGAAGTAATGCAACAGCTCAACAGGAAGAATAACAAAGAAGAGGAGTAGGCGTGCCCGGGCTGCAGGACACGCAGGCGACGTGGGCAGCAAGGTGCACATGGGGCGCAGGGTAGCAGGGCGCGCTTGCAGCAGAGGTGCGCGCGAGCAGCAGAGCGCATGCGGGCAGTAGGCAACGCGGGCAGCAGATGCGCACGCAGGTTGCAAGGCGTGCAGGTAGCCGGACGCGCTGGGCGCGGGCAGGTCGCGGGCAGCGCAGGCAGCTGCGCGCGCGGGTAGCGCCTACGGCAGCACGCCAGCAGCGTGTGGGGCAGCGCGTGAGACGGGGCAGGTGCGACTGCGTGGGGCAGGGCGGCTAAAGCGGGCGGCCGGGTCGAAATCGTTAACGGGCAGGGTAGAACGAACCGTCGGCCCTAAAAGAAACAATCGGTCCTAGAGACCTACGTGCTCTGAAACCATGTCAGAATCTAGCGAGCAGGAAATGAATGGATTATGACAATGTTGGGTACAAGTCCTAACCCTAATGGGTTATACTCCTCGTAGGCTACCCCGCTATAGCCTAGAGACAACACACAAACATGCAGTTTTGACATCCAACACTCCCATATCCCTCACCTGCAAATCCCTCACTCCCATATCACTCACTCCCACATCCCTCACTCCCATATCACTCACTCCCATTTAACTCACTCCCATACCCCTGAATGCCAAATCCCTTAGTGAAATACATCACTCCCAAACCCCTCATCCCCTCACTACCAGATCCTTTACTCCCATATCCTTCACTCCCAAGCCCCTCACTACCGAATCCTTTACTCCCAAATCACTATCCCATATTTCTCACCCAAATCACTCACTCCTAACCCAAATCCCTCACTCCAAAACCACTCTCCCATGTCTCTTACCCTAAACCCCAAAATCCACACTCCCATGTCTTCAATTACCAAATCACTCACACCTGTATCCCTCGTTCCAATATCCCTCACCCCCTTTTGCCTCACTCCCATATCACTTACTCCCCACATTCCCAAATCCCTCACTCCCCTATCTCTTATTCACAAACCCCTCATCCCAAATCCTTCACTCCCCTATCTCGTATTTGCAAACCCCTCACTCCCAAATCCTTCTCTCCCAAATCCCTCACTTCCAAATCCCTCATTCCCAAACCCCTCACTCCCAAATCTCTCTCTCTTTCAAATCCCTCACTCACAAGCCACTCAATCCAAATTCCCTCACTCCCAAATCATTCTCTTATATCACTCATTCCCATATCCCTCACTCATGTATCCCTCATTCCCATATCCCTCACTCCCGTATCACTCATTCCCATATCCCTTACTCCCAAACCCCTCACTCCCGACTCACTTCCAAATCCCTCTCTCCCAAATCCCTCTCTCCCAAATCCCTCACTCCCAAACCAATCACTCCCAAATCACTCACTCCCATATTCCACACCCGTGAATCCTGCACTCATGAGTCACTCACTCCTATACCACTCATTCTCATATAAACCTCACTTCCTTATCCGTCACTCCCTTATCCCTCACTCTCAATCTCCCCCTTGCATATCCCTCACTCTTAATCCCTCACTCTCAATCCCTCACTCCCATATCCCTCACTCCCACCACTCAGTGGACCCGCCACTCTTAATTTTCTCTTCTCTCCCACCCCTTCCCACCCATCACCTACCAGCGTCCTCCTGCTCTTCACATTCCAACCCACTCCTCCCCACACCTTCACCACCACTGCTGCTAATCCAGCAATTACCTCCGTAGCCCTTCTTCTCACTGCTGCTAAATTATCTGCGCTTCTTTCAACAAATCACCTCCCCTGTTGTCCCCGCTTCACCAAATCCAACTACTTCAGCCACTGCTTCAACCACTGCTGCACCTTCCGCCTCTGCCCAAGCACCACATACCCTGCACTCTGGCTGTTCCAATGGTTGAGCATTCCCGCCAATGGGTCAGCATTCCCGCCAACGTTTACTTCACAGGGTAGTTTACCCTCCGCAGCAGCAGTGTGATTAGGCAGTTGGTGCGGTGGCTTGGCAGCAACAGTGCCTCCCACGGCATTGGGAGGAACAGCAGGAGGAGCAGGCATGGCCCTACCAGGAGGAGCATGAAGAGCAGCAGGAATAGTCGCAGCAGTAGAAGCACCAGGTTATGGTGCTGGTTCGGCCCGACAAACGGTGATGATGAACAGATTTGTTGCTATTGCGACCTTTCCCAACACCACCGCCGCCAACAAAACCGCCACTGCCACCATCACAGCAACAACATAGTTGGAAGCGGTTCATCACGAGACGGTACGTTTCTTCTCATGATTATTTCTGGACATACAGCGGAGACATGAGGAACCGGAATCCACGTCATCTGAAAACAAGTGCTGGAGCACTGTGCGGTCCAGCACATTTGGTGGAGTGATGGGGGAGTTCCAAGGAGGGGGGAGGGGGGGGGGGGGGGGGGGGGGGGATGGGCTGGGGATGAGCAGGCGGTAGGGGAGTGGGGTGGGGAGAGCGGGGTTGTCGCATTTACTGCACGGAGGTGGGGGTTCTTTCAATCGTTACAACAGGAGTAGTTAGGATAGCATCTGCTTGCAATCTGAATAGAGGTACAATGATTTGTGGTGTGGTTACTCTATAACCATATACAGTAGGATTAGCATCAACATCGTATAGTGTTTGGTCGCACATTTTTTCGATTGTCAGCCTATTTGCTGTTGGAAACATGTAGTTTGCGCTTCTGATGTGTCGAAACATTGTATCGTAAGCGAGGCAGACTTCAGCGAAGCAACAGCGAGTCAACCGAAGATGTTGACAAAATGTAACAGCAAAGAGGTTAAGCGAAGGTCAAATGTCAGAGACCTTTGACTCACCGAAAGGCAGCGCGGCAGCAAGGACAAACAACTGACTCGTTACTGAGCAGTTGCCCCAGTTGCAGCTGTATCGAATCGCAACAGCAACAGCAACAGTTTGTTATGTCTTTTCATATTCCCTTGTAATCATATTAGGCCTTGTATTACTTTGCTATAATCAATCTATCTTGCTCTCACACACTAGTGCAAGGTGGCTCAACCGGCTCACTATAACGCTTCTGCAATTACATTATCACTTCGAGTCTTAGCCTTGCAACGATCCTAAGGGCTTTTTCAGCCCAACATGGTATGAGAGCTAACAGGGCAAGACTCAACTCTGTTCAACTTTCTACGACAACTCAAGACATGGCAACACAGAAGGAGAGAAGTTCCTCTAACGGATCTCCCGGCACTACTCCTACTCTACCTCCAGCCTCTGGACTACAGACAGAGGGAGGTACGACGACAAGACCAGCTGCTGAATCTAGTGAAACCCCTGCAAAACAAACAACTGGCTTCAACCCAAGCATGATGGAGAGGTTAATCTCCTTCATGTCGTTTTACGAACAACACCAGCAAGCAGCACCTGTGCAATCAAACAGCAGCGAGAACAACAACGGCGTTACCCCTATGAGTCTTGACGGCTCATCCTTTGCGCGCGGAAATCAGCAGCAGCCTACCTTTGCACCGTATGAGCCTCAACGCGGCTCCATCAGCTTCATACCAAATCAGCCTCCACCTGGACAAGAATAGATACTGGATGCAATTCAGATACAGTCGCAGTTTGCACATGTTCTGAAACTACAAACGTCAACACCGTTCGATGGCAATGACTTTTATACCTGGTCGTTCAATTTCGAGCTGATGATGGAAGGCGCTCAAATCCTTGGCTTCTTTGCCAATTCCCTGCCATGCCCAACGCACGTGACACAGTACGACAAGCAGCAATACACGTACCAGTCACTAATGGCATACACCATACTCTTGCGCAACACAACAACAAACGAGCAGCAAAATGTTTGGCAAATCCACCGAGCTCGCGTACAACCACTTGAAGAACCTGTATCAGGCAACTGACAATGTTAATCAGAGTCATCTCATGGCACAACTGACAACAGTGCAAATGCAACCCGGCGAAAAAGGAATGGCATATATCAGTCGCTGCTAAGGCCTGCGCGATAGACTTCTTTGATGCGTTGGATCAATATCCAAAGAGTGTTCGTCACTGTCGTCATCACTGGTCTCAGCCCTCAGTGGCACTCCACCCGAGCCATCCTCCGAGCCCACGGAAGAATCTCCGAAGCAGCCCTCTGCACTGAAATTCACGCCGAGCAACAAGACATGGACCTGCACAAAGAACGTCACAAAAAGAAGGTATCGGCACCAGAATTCGCCTTCCACACTCAACCGCGCAACAACAACAACAATCGACAACACGAGCACCAGGCACGAAGGTACGTACCACCGTTCTGTCACCCCTACAAAACATCTAGGCATTCCTGCGTTCACTGCCTGAATCAACAGCGATCGACACCACCACGTTAGCTTCAACCTTCAAGCAGCCAAGTGGCTTCAACACAACAGCATCCTTCCAACCAGGCGTTGTCTTCAACAACAATGCCCCAACCTGCACGAGGAACAAGAAATATCATAAGATGCATGACAAGTACAACAGACTCCTGCATCACCGGCTCACCACCAACTTACTCACCCGAAGAACAGCTCGACGAAAGCACGCCTCGTCGCGAATCACTGGAGCCAAATCCGACGTACGCAACCATGGCCCAAAGCGAACCATCCGGGAAAGACACTTGGTTCTTGGACAGTCGTTGCGGACAAGTGTTCTTCAGGTCGCTTCGTTCAACGGGAACAGCGTCTTAACCGCGAAGTTGTCATCACCGTCGCCAACAACCCGAACCTGCGCACACGACGACAAGGGATAATTCAACTTGAATCACAAAAGACCAATGTAATCCTACAGATGTCGAGGGTTTTGATCGCAGAAGGACTCAGCTACAACTTACTCAACGTCAGTCAACTCATGGCGAAGGGAATTCACCTTGAAGCTGACAGCACCACTCAGGAATTCAAGTTGTACAACGGAAAGGGTGGACTCTACATCGGGAAGGCAGTCGTGAAGAATAACGTCTTCGTCCTCGACTTTGTTCCAAATCAAGGCACTTCAGATAGCGACGCGATAGTCAACTTCACCACATGGACACACCCACCGGATCTCGACCCCGACTTCAGTCCCGGAGGTTTCTGGTACTCGCACACCATACCTGAAACAGAACGGACGAGAGATTTAGCAACAATTCGACAGACAACAACAGCAGAAGCAGAGACAACACCAGCAGAAGTAGAGACAACACCGACAGAAGCAGAGACAACATTGGTAGAAGCAGTAGCAACACCCGCCGAAGTAGAGGCAACACCAATCACTGGTCCCTCGACAGCACCGTTGTGAGGATCCGGTTCAGGAAAGATAAATCTACTGAATCTTCCACCTGGGTACAAGGCGAGGCTATATATAGGCTCGACACAAAGGCACTAACCCGGATGTTACTAGAAGGTTCCGCGGGTCGCGAAGCGTCCCGAACGAGTCCTTCCCGAATTCGGTAGAAGGCAATTCGGTGGCAACCGAAAAGCCTAGAGTTCGGTGCACTCAACCTAGTTCGGTGCTCTAACTATAATAACATTAGTAAAAGCAACGAACCTAGGAAATCAAGCAAAAGCAAGCAAAGCAAAATAAAGCTAAGCTAGATAATGCGTAATAAAGTCCAGGCAAGCTAGCGAAGCTAGCATAAGCCGTCGTACTCTCACAACCAGTTCCCACTGACGACCTTCCATCGACCCCAGCCCAGTAGCTAACTGTCAAGAATAGAAGTGTTGTTTCATTGATGTGGGTTGGGGTACATATAACAAACCCTAACATCTGTATCCCCTAAGGCTACAACATTTGACACACCCCCATAGCCTAAGTGAGGGGTGTCAAGCAAAACCAAAAGTGTACAGTCACAAGACCAGTCACAAAGAAACAAAGCTCAGGGTGGATCACAACAACACAACACACTCTGAGCACAAGCAACAGGGGCAACAAGGCTAGTCCAAGAGTTCACAAGTGTGTATAGCAAGAGTACAAGCAAAGCAAGCATTAAACTCAAGCCTATACACGACTAGAACCTGTCTCAACAACGCCTAACTGCACACAACACCTCTGGTGGTCACAAGGCGGAAGCGCCTTGGTGAAGATGTCTGCAATGCTGGCCTCGGACTCCACAAACTCGAAGCGAGCATGTCCACATCTCTGCAACTCTCGCAGAAGAAAGTACCTGACGTTAATGTGCTTCACTCTGCTCTCCAATCGCGGCTCTCGACAAAGGAGAATCGACGCCTTGTTGTCAGTGAACAAGGTCGGTGCAGAGCTCAGCTGCTCACCAAGGTCAGCGAGCAAGAAGGTCAACCAACGCAGCTCCTGTGCCGCCATGGCACCAGCGCAGATCTCAACCTCAGCTGTAGAGGTCGAGACTGAAGAGGAGCGCGTGGACCGCCACGAAACAGCTCCAGAACCCAAACTGAAACAGTACCCCTGAGTAGACATGTGAGTCTCAGCGTCGTCAGCGTAAGAAGAGTTACAGTGACCAGTAAGTACGATAGGCTCCTGCCCTCCAAGAACTAGCCCCATGCCTGATGACGTTGCTAGGTACCTCGCCACCCTCACAGCTACCGTCCTGTGAACAGGACGGTGTCTCCCTGGCGCAACAAAGCGAGCAAGGATGCTGAGAGGGAAGGCGAGGTCCGTGCGAGTGCAAGTCATCAGGTACATGAGGCAGCCCACCAGCTCTGCGTAGGGACCACTAGACTCAAACGGCTCGTCAAGAAAAGGGACCAGTGAGGCTGTGGCCAACAGCAAGAGGTGTGCGCTGTACTGTGGAGTGCTGAAGCTCGAACCGCTGAAGGACCTGCTGCACCATGTGTGAATGTGAGAATGTAATGGTGCGAGCAGCTCTGTCCCTGGTGATCTGCAGGCCAAGGTAGTGGCGCAGCTCACCAAGGTCAGTGCACGTGTGCCTCTTCTGTAGTTCGGACTTCACGTCTGCCAAGGCAACCTTGTCAGCAGTGGCGAAAACTAGGTCGTCGATGAAGGCCAGAACAAAGAACGGTGTGGAGCCACGACGAACGAACAGCGACGGGTCGACAGAAGACAGCTGGAACCCAAGGTCAGAGAGGGTAGAACGAAGAGTCTCGTGCCACTCACGAGGAGCCTGCCAAAGACTGTAGACAGGTCGCCTCAGCCTCCACTGGGTCCCAGGAGGGAAAGTGCTAGTGAAGGCAGAGGGACGACGCAGCCAGACCTCCTCATGTAGGCTACCCTGAAGAAAAGCAGTGGAGAAGTCGAGAGAGTGTAGCTCGTAGTCTCTCTGTGCTGCTACGTGCAGTAACACTCGAAGAGTGGTCATCTTCAGGGTAGGCACGAAGGTCTGAAAGAAGTCAACTCCCTTGCGCTGACTGAAACCTCTAGCCACGTAGCGCGCCTTGAAGACCGGAGGAGATTACGGTGGCTGCTTCACCCTGTAGATCCACATGCCATCGACTACGTTCGCCCCAAGGGGGGGAACCTCGTCAACGTAGGTGCCTGTGGATCTGTAGGAGGCCATCTCTGCGTCCATGGCAGCTCTCCATTGAGAGGCCTAAGGCCCTGACACTGCCTCAGCGTAAGTGCGAGGAGTCGGTATGTCAAGGGCGTTGGGGTCTCCCTCAGGGACGAGCAGCATGGCACGGAGATGTGGGGAAGCGGCTGCAAGGAACTCTAGCTCAAACTGCTTGTCCTCTAGGGCGTCACAGCCAAGGGCAGACTCACCCCCGACGGTCAGAGGACTGGTAGGGGGAGCAGCCACAAGACCAATGGCGTAGTCAAGGCTGAGAAAATGAACGAGAATCGATTGACTAAGGGAAAGTTGGGTACAAGTACAAACCCTAGAAAGTCGTACCCCATATGTGCTACCCCACTATAGCCTACAACAGCTATGTCATATAAATCTGACACACCCCCATAGGCAAAGTGGGGGAGAACAAGGGGTCACAAGACCAGTCAAGCAAAGCAAAGCAAGCTCAGGTGGATCACAAAGTCACCACACATTCCGAGCACAAGTTCAAGGCCACAAGACCAGTTCACATGCAGGATTACACATATATATATAAGGCTAGACAAGCAAGAGCAGGTGTATATATATATGTAACAGTACAAACAAGGTCAAGTGGTGAGCAAGTGAGGCAAGGCAGGCACAAGACCCAACTGAGTACAGAAGCGCTGATAATCACAAGGCGCAAGCGCCTTGGTGAAGATATCAGCAGTGTTGGCCTCAGAGGCCACGTACGCAAGGCGCAGCTGACCACGCTGCTGTAGCTCACGAGCAAGGAAGTAGCGAAGAGCAATGTGCTTCGTTCTGTGCTCCAGTCTCTGCTCCCGACACAAGGCTAGCATGGCCTTGTTGTCTACGTACAGCATTGGAGGAGAACAAGGCGGCTCTCCGAGGTCAGTCAGCAGGTAGGTGAGCCAGCGAAGCTCCTGTGCAGCCATGGCTCCTGCGTAGATCTCAGCCTCACAACTGGAGCCGAGAACAGAAGACGAGCGGGTAGCCCGCCACGAAACAGAGCCGGAACCAAGGCTGAAGGTGTAACCCTGTGAGGACCGCTGCGTAGCCTGGTCATCAGCCCAAGAAGCGTCTGCGTGCCCAGTGAGGACCACTGGACTCTGCCCTCCAAGCACAAGCCCCATGCCCGACGTACTGCACAAGTAGCGCAACACCCTCTTCGCTGCAGCCATGTGCTCTGGTCTGTGTCTCCCAGGAGCAACATAGCGTGCCAAGATGCTAAGAGGGTATGCAAGGTCAGGTCGTGTGCAGGTCATCCAGTACATGAGGCAGCCAACAAGCTTTGGGTACGGGCCACTCGGCTCTACGGACTCATCCGAAGGCAGAGCTGAGAGAGAGTGGCGAGTAGGCACAGGAGTGGCCTGAGGCGAGGAGTACGTGAAGCCGAAGCGCTGAAGGACCTGCTGCACCATGTGTGACTGAGTCAGGGTAATGGTGCGGCGTGCTCTGTCCCGGGTGATCTGCAGGCCAAGGTAGCTGCGCAGTTCACCCAGGTCTGTGCACGTGTGTCTCTTCTGCAGCTCGGACTTCACGTGGGCAAGTCCAGCAGTGTCAGCTGTGGCAAAGACCAAGTCGTCGATGTACACGAGGATGTAGAACGGCGGCAAAGAAGTGTCGGTGCGCAGAAACAGCGACGGGTCAGCAAAAGAGGGAGCAAAACCAAGAGCCGCAAGTGTAGTCCTCAGTGTGTCGTGCCACTCACGCGGTGCCTGGCGGAGACCGTAGACTGGCCGCCGGAGGCTCCACTGGGTGCCAGGAGGAAAAGACCCAGTGAAGCCAGGTGGGCGACGCAGCCAGATCTCCTCGTGCAGGCTGCCCTGCAAGAAAACAGTACTGAAGTCAAGAGAGTGCACCTCGTAGTCATGGTGAGCAGCAACGTGCAGCAGTACCCGAAGAGTGGTCATCTTCGGGGTGGGAGAGAAGGTCTGAAAGTAGTCAACTCCCTGCCGCTGACTGAAGCCACGAGCCACGTAACGCGCCTTGAAGACAGGCGGAGAACCCGGTGGCCGCTTCACCCTGAAAATCCACATGCCACTGACGATGTTCGCCCCAGGCAGGGGAACCTCGTCAACGTAGGTGCCTGTGGATTTCCAGGAAGCCATCTCTGTGTCCATAGCTGCCTGCCACTGAGAGGAGTAGGGACCCTCTATCGCCTCCGCGTAAGAGCGCGGAGTCGGGATGTCAAGTGCATCTGGGTCTCCCTCAGGGGTAAGCAGTACGGACACGAGATGAGGTGGAGCAGCAGCCAAACACTGGAACTCCTCCTGCTTGTCCTTAAGGACGTCCATGCCAAGGGCACACTCACCCTCGACGGACGGAGGAGAGACAGACTCAGACTCAGCGACAAGACTAGCAGCGTAGTCTAGACGACAGCGAGCAGCAAAGTCGACAAGCTCAGCAACTAGGGCAGATGCAGCAGTGGACTCAAAGGAAGGGTCAGTGACAACAGTAGCAAGGATCGCGTGACAGTAGGACTGGCAGCACGAAGAGAGTCCGACTCCGGGTCGGCAAGAGCAGGAAGAGAGGACACAGGAGGAGAAGGCAAAGGAAAACGCAGAGGAGCAGTAGACGGACGCAGAGACATCCGGTGCGAGCCAGGGACAGGAGGAGGACGCTGACGCGAACCACGACCACTAGTGCGAGCAGGACGGACAGGCGACACAGGGCGAGTCCCAGGCTCACGACGCTCAGCAAGACCTCCAGTAGGACTAGTGTAGGGAGAAGGAGTAAGCAGTGGGGAGGCCGGCTGTAACTGTAACTGTGACGGGACAGGCTGTGGACACTCTAAGGGAGGAGGAGGACCAGTAGAAGGCGGAAGACCAAGAACCTACTGAAGGAGCGGAACGAAGTACGGCCGAGGCCGCGCGGCAACTCCAGACACAGAAGGGACAGCACCAGTACCCCCACTGGTAGCACCAATGCTAGCAGCACCTCCAGCTCAAGCACCCCCAGCAGCTCTAGTAGCTCCAGGACCTCCAGCAGCACCAGTAGCACCCCCAGGAGGACCGCCTCCAGGACCGACTGCAGTAGCCTCAGCGCCAACACCCTCAGCAGCTCCAGCTCCAGTCGTACCCGCAGGCCCAGCAGCTCCATTACTCCCAGTACAAGCACCTCGGGGACCCGCGACACCAGCACCCTCAGTAGCCAAAGAACCTCCAGCTCCAGTAGCACGCCGCCAGCGCCGGGAAAACCACTCGCGCAGCTCCTGTGGAGAGAGTGGCTCCCGCCGAGATGAAGCACCCGGAGAACCTCCAGGCACACTACCGCCAGACGCGACACGAGCAGGCTCACCTCCCTCAGGCTCCGCACCCCCAGGCTCAGCACCTCCAGGCGTAGCACCCCCTGGCTCAGCACCCCCAGTAGTGGCACCCTCAGGCTCAGCACCTCCATGCGTAGCACCCACATGCTCAGCACCCCCAGAGTCAGCACCCCCAGGCTCAGCACCCTCAGCAGCACCAGAGTCACCAGCAACCTCGACAAGCTCGACTGCGTCTACCTGGGACACACCTGAAGGGGTAGGACCCTGAGGGGGGAGGGGGTCTACGGGGGGGGGACCTGGCAGAAGGAAGAGCGGTGGCGGGGGGAGGGACGGAGTGTGGTAGGGGAAGAGGCGGTAGTAGGGGACCGACTCGTCAAACGTGACGTCCTAGGAGGACAAAACTCGGCGAGAGGAGCGGTGGTAGAACTGCCACCCAGGCGCGTCAGGGGGGAAGCCAAGGAAGACGCAGGGAGCAGCACGAGGGGACAGCTTGTCCGCAGACAAGTCGTGGACAAATGCCCGAGATCCCCAGACACGAAACGCAGACGCATCGCCAACCTTCCCCGTCCACAGCAAAGCTGGGGAGGTCTCTGGCATGGAGACCCTGGGCTAAAGGTTGATCTGATGCGCCGCGTACCGAACCGCAAACGACCACAGAAAATGGGGGGCAGCCGCATGCATCATGGACGTACGGGCGACGTCCATGACCATGCCAATGCGGCGCTCAGCAATCCCATTTTGGTTTGGAGACTCCGGAAGCGTGAAGGTCTAGCGGATGCCTTGTGCACGACAGTAGGCTCGCAGAAGGCCAGAGGAGAACTCTCCGCCTCTGTCAGAGTGCAGACGCAGAACAGGAAAGTCCGAGCCAAAGCTCTGCCTCAGCTGGAGACGAGCTGCGCGGATCCAGTTGATCAACACCTCAGTGACATCACCCTTGCTGCGCAAGGGGAAGACTGTGGTGTAACGCGAGTAGTCGTCAACCACCAGCAGGAAGTAGCGCTCGTGACCCTGTCCACAGACGCGGGCTGGGCCTCACACGTCCATGTGAAGCGTCTGCAGCGGGGCCTTTGTCGGAGGAAATTGGGAGGAGTGAGGGGCAGCACGCTGCCGCCCCTCGACACAGGGGACGCAGGCAGGGGCAGGCCCCGGAGGAAGGGGATGGAGGGACCGGGGAAGACCAAAGACAAGGACACGGGAGGCCATGCCCCGGAGAGGAAGCAGGGAGGGGTGACCAAGGCGGTGGTGCCAGAGGAGAGTCTCGTGAGACAGGAGGCGACACGAGCAGGGGGCAGACTCAGGACCAGACCTGGACGCTGCAGCAAACACCTGACCCGACGCAGCTACCTGACCAGACGCAGTGACAGGAGGAGACTCAGTGGTCAGTGTGTACAGGCTCGACCCTGGCCGACGTGTAAACGTGGCCAGGTGTCGGCCTGTCCGAGCGTCCGTGTAGTGGGTCACCCGCTGACTCGCAGGAGTGAACTAGTGAACCCCCGCATCCTGTAGGTCAGCACCACTCACCAAGTTCGTAGAGAACGAGGGGAGGTAAAGACCAGACTGGGTGCCAGAGGGGGCCGCCGGATACGGGAGGACAGTGGGGAAGTGAGCAAGGACAGGACCCCCAGAGGGGTCTGCCAGAGAGACTGCAACTGGCCGACCAAGCGGGGTGAGTGTGGTGCGGTCTCGAAAGAAGGAGCGAGAAGCCCCCGAGTCAAGGGTGAAGGTGTGGGAGGCCGAAGCCGACGCGGTACCTGAGAGAGCAGACTCACCACCACCTGTGGAAGCAGACGCACTGGCACCTAGAGCAGCATCCTCGCTAGCACCTAGAGCAGCAGCCTCACCAGTACCTAGAGCAGCAGTCTCAATACCCGGGTCAGGCGGGAAATACCAGTAACAGTCACCCTCATCACTAATAGTCACAGCATACCTGGCAGCAAGAATAGCATCAAAGTCAAGGTCAAAGATAGCTACTCCCGCCCTAGACAGCTCGCCCCAGCGAGGGATCTCAGTGGCCTCAGGGAACTGGTGACGCCAAGCATCCGTGAGGCGGCCAAAGCAGCGCAGGGTGGAGTGCGCACCCCCGCACTGCTCACCCGCTCGGTCGCCGGTGCGTAGGACGTAGGTGCACGGACCAGTACCCCCACCCCGCTGGCGTGCAGCGTACCACTCACGGAGCTGCTGAGGGGGGGGGATGTCACGAGTGCGCTGCTGCTGCTGGCGCTGACCACCACCGGAGCCGACCCTCTGTGCAGCGCCACCCCGACCAACTCCGCCTCCTCCGCCGCCGCCTCCTCCTCCGCCGCCACCCCCGCTACCTCCGCCCCCACCGCCACCGCCGCCTCCGCCTCCGCCTCAACTGCTGCCACCGACACCTCCACCCCCGCCACCACTCCCACCACCACCCCCACCCCCTCGATTGCCGCCACCGCCACCTCCGCCGCCCTTGCCACCCCCTCCAGCGCCCTTGCCCCCTTTGCCCTTGCCGGTGCGGCGTCTCGCGCTCGGGGCAGACGCAGTGCCGACCGACTCGAGACCAACGAGGTCGGCCGCAGCAGCAAAGGCAAAAGAGGGCAAAAGGGGGGAGGGGGAACACCCCTCAAAGACGGGGGTGCGAGGGTCACCACGAGAGGCTCCTACAGCTACTATGCTCTTCTCTGCCGCTAGGAGGGCCTTCTCGAGGAGGTCAACGGTGAGAGTGGTGGGGCAAACTGAGAGGAAGTGGTCTCTGACTACGCGGAGAGAGTCAGGGAGCCGGGTGACTATGTCGTAGAGGGTGATGTACATGGGGGCGGGGGTTCTTGGCGCAGAACTTAGCTGGAAGCGCAGCGCGGTAGCGAGTGTCACTAGTGCGGGGGTGCGTAATGAGGTCGGTGACAGTGGGAATGGAAGCAACGTCAGGGAAGAGGTACGGTAGCATGAGGCGGCTCAGTGCAGCAGTGGCAGGGGAGGAGTAGCGTGCAACTACAACGTCGCACAAGGTCTGAGCACTCTAATACTGGCTAAAGTGCGCACGCTCAGAGGTAGGCAGGTGGCGACGCACAGCAAGACGTGCAGCAGCATCGCGTGTGGCCCACTGTGAGCGAACAGTGGCGTCAGCATCAGCAGTAGGGGCAGGAGAGGCACCAGAAGTGAGGTCAAAGAGGGAGAGACCGTCTGCCCTATCGCACTGTAGGAAAAGCTGCAGGTCATCTACCCAGACGTCAAAGTCAATGGCCCGACCCTCAGCGTCAAAAGCGAGGACACTAGGGGTAGCCATGACAGCAGTAGACTAGCAGCGCGAACCGTAGGGTAAGGGCAGTGCAGTGACAAAGGCGCTGCTCTTACTGGACAGGGTGGCTCGGGCGGCTCGGCGGTTCGGCGGCTCGGCGGCTCGGGCGGCTCGGCGGCTCGGCGACTCGGCGGCTCGGCGGCTCGGCAGCAACTGCGGCTCGGCGACTCGGCGGCTCTGGCGGCTGGGCGGCTCTGCGGTACGGCGGCTCGGCAGCTCGGCGGCTCGACAGCAACTGCGGCTCGGCGACTCGGCGGCTCTGGCGGCTCGGCGGCTCGGCGGTACGGCGGCTCGGCAGCTCGGCGACTCGGCGGCCCGGGCGGCTCAGGTGGCTCGGGCGGCTCGGCAGTAGGTCGGCGGCGCCGGCGGCTCGGTGGTGACGGCGAGGCCGCGTGGGGACGGCGGCGGGGCCGGTAGAGGCAGCGTCGGGGCCGGGAAGGGTAGCGCCGGGGCCGCAGGGTAGGCGACGAGGCCAGCAGAGGCGGCGCCGAGGCCGGGAAGGGCGGCGCCGGGGCCGGGAAGGGCGGTGCCGGGGCCGGGAAGGGCGGCGCCGGGGCCGGGAAGGGCGGCGTCGGGGCCGCAGGGGTAGGCGACGGGGCCGTAGAGTAGGCGCCAGGGCTGCATGGTAGGGGACGGGGCCAGCAGGGTCGGCGACGGGGCCGCAGGGTAGGCGCCGAGGCCGCAGGGTAGGCGCCGGGGCCAGCAGGGTAAGCGACAGGGCCGCAGGGTAGGCTACGGGGCAAGCAGGGTAGGCGACGGGGCCAGTAGAGGCGGCGCCGGGGGGTCGCGAGGGCGGCTTGAAGAGGCCGCGAGGGCGGCATGAAAGGGCCGCGAGGGCGTCGCGAACAGGCCGCGAGGGCGGCGCGACGCGACGGAGCCGCGAGGGCGGCGGATCGGGGCCGCGAGGGCGGCGCGACGCGGCCGCTAGGGCGGCGCGACGTGACGGGGCCGCGAGGGCGACGCGACGGGGCCGCAAGCTTGACGCGACGGGGCCGCTAAGGCGGCGCGATAGGGTCGAAAGAGGGGAGCGCGACTCGGGCAGAGTAGAGCGCGCTCCGGGCAGGAAAAAAAAGATGGTGGGCCCTAGGAACAGTTCCCACAGGGGAACCTGCTCGATACCATGAGAAAATGAACGAGAATCGATTGACTAAGGGAAAGATGGGTACAAGTACAAACCCTAGAAAGTCGTACCCCATATGTGCTACCCCACTATAGCCTACAACAGCTATGTCATATAAATCTGACAAAGGCGGCGAGTGGAGGCAAACTCAATGACTGCGGCAGTAAGGGCGGAGACAGAGGAGACAGAGGCAGGAGGGTCGGTAACAAGAGTGGCGAGAACATGAGAGAGAATAGGTTGGTACATGCGGTAGTAGTCAGTGTCAGGAGTAGAGAGAGAAGCAGTGAAGGCCGACTCAGGAGGAGACGGAAGGAGAGACGGAGACGAACGAGGCGGACTAGAACGAAAGAGGGCAGTACGAAGGTCAGTAACAAGAACAGGAGACGAGGGACGAGCACGAGGGGAGCGACAAGAGGCCCAAGTTTGAGAAGGAGGAGGGGACAACGGAGGCTGAGAATGAGGGAAAACAGCCGGGGAGGGGTCAGGAGGAGGAAGTGGAGGACCCGAGACGGGAGGAGAGGGGGAGGAAGAAGGAGAGCGAGAGGGGAGACCGAGGGCCCGAAGACCAGAGACAGGAGGAGGAGGCGGCGGCTGCTGCTGCTGCGGCGGCGGCAGCTGCTGCTCCTCCTGCTGCTGCGGCGGCTCCAGCTGCTGCGCCTCCTATTGCCGCGGCGGCTCCAGCTGCGGCTGCTGCTGCTGCTGCTGCTCCTCTAGCCGCTGCAACTCTCTCTCCTCTCTCTCCAACTCCAGCCGCTCCTCACGGGCACGGTGAACACGAGCCTGGTGCCGGGTTGGGTAGGGGTGGGGGGGAGGAGTAGTGTCCGGGGCTGTGGCAGCCCCGGGACCACCCTCCAAAGCACCTGGCGCACCACCCCCAGAGTCAGCACAACCAACACCAGCTCCCGGAAGACAAGAGTCTCCTGCAACCACGGGCTCAGCTCCAACTCCAGCACCCCCAGAACCAGAAACCGACACAGGGACGCTCTCAGCACCAGCGCCAACTCCTCTAGAGCTAGCACCTGCAGGGCCCTCTCCACGAGCACCGGCTCCCGCAGGGTCTGCAGCAGGCTGCGAGGAGGACTGTGGGGAAGGAGGCTGCACCTGAGGGGCTACCGAGGGGGGAGGGGTAGCCTGGGACACACCTAACGAGGCTGGACCAGGGGGGGGAGGCTGTACCGGGGGAGCAGGAGGGGGAGCGGAAGTAAAGAAGAGAGGGGGAGGAGGAACCGGGAGACCTCAACTGGGGTACCTGACGTAGTAGGGGGTGGAATCCTCGAAACTGACGTCACGTGAGTCAAAGAACCGGTGAGGCGAGGTGAGAGCTTGTCCGCGGAAGTGTCGCGGACAAGAGCCAAGCAACCCCAGACACGAAACCTCGACGCAACACCAGGGGATCCGGTCCAAAGACTGGTCGGTGAAGCCTTCTGCCTCTACGCGTGGCCAGAGGTTCAGCTGGTGAGCGGCGTACCTAACCGCGTAGGGCCACAGAAAATGGGGGGCACGGGCGTGAGTCAAGTGTCAGATATATATGACATAGCTATTGTAGGCTATAGTGGGGTAGCACATATGGGGTACAGTTTTCTAGGGTTTGTATTTGTACCCAGCTTTCACTTAGTCATTCCATTCTCGTTCAACTTCTCTCATGGTATCGAGCAGGTTCCCCTGTGGGAACTGCGCCTAGGGCCCACCACTTCGACTTTTTTTTACTGCCCGAAGCGCGCTCATCCCGAGTCGCGCCTCGGGCTGTTAACTCGACGAGCCGCCCTAGCGGCCTTCCCTCCCCTAGCGGCCCTGCCGCCCTACTGTCGCGGCCCCGCCGCCCCTGATTTGCGGCCTCGCCGCCCTGCTTTACCGGCCCCGCCGCCCTGCTTTAGCGGCCCCGTCGCCCTACACCTAGCGGCCCCGCCGCCCTACACTTCGCGGCCCTGCCGCCCTGCTTTAGCTGCCCCGCCGCCCTACACCTCGCGGCCCCGCCGCCCTGCTTTAGCGGCCCCGCCGCCCTACACCTCGCGGCCCCGCCGCCCTGCTTTCTCGGCCCCGCCGCCCTTCATTTCGCGGCCCCGCCGCCCTGCTTTAGCGGCCCCGCCGCCCTTCCTTAGCGGCCCTGTCGCCCTGCTTTAGCGGCCCCGTCGCCCTGCTTCAGTGGCCCCGCCGCCCTACACTTCGCGGCCCCGCCGCCTTGCTTTAGCGGCCCCGCCGCCCTACACCTTGCGGCCCCGCCCCCCTGCTTTCGCGGCCCCGCCGCCCGACTCTACCGGCCCCGCCGCCCTTCTCCTGCGGCCCCGCCGCCCATCTGCTGCGGCCCTGCCACTCTCCTCTCCTGCCCGCCACCCGAGCCGCCGACCGCAGCACCACCCTGCAGCGTGCACCCGAGCAGCTGACCGCCGCGCCGCCGAGTAACGGAGGAGCCGGGTCGCCCAGCTGCAGAGCCGCCGAGCCGCCCGGCAGCCGGGCCGCTGTGCAGCCGAGCCGCGCAGCCGAGCGCCGAGCCGCCGAGCCGCCCAGCCGCCGAGCCGCTGTGCAGCTGAGCCGCCCAGCAGCCGAGCGCAGAGCCGCCGAGCCGCCCAGCCGCCGAGCCGCCGAGCAGCCGAGCCGCCCTACTACCGAGCCGCCCGACTTGCCTTGTCCGGTGAGCGCAGCCCCACTGTCACTGCGTGCCCTTCCCCTACTGCTTGCACTGCTAGTCTATCGTCGTCATGGCTACCCCTAGTGTCCTCACTTTTGACGCTCAGGGTCGAGCCATTGACTTTGAGGTCTGCGTCGACGACCTGCAGCTGTTTTTACAGTGCGATAGGGCGGACGGTCTTTCTCTCTTTGACCTCACCTCTGGCGCCTCTCCTGCCCTTGCTACTGACGCTGACCCCACTGTTCGCTCTCAGTGGGCCACCCGCGATGCTCCTGCACGTCTTGCTGTGCGTCGCCACCTGCCTACCACTGAGCGCGCGCACTTTAGTCAGTACAAGAGTGCTCAGACCTTGTACGACGCTGTAGTTGCACGCTACTCTTCCCCTGCCACTGCTGCACTGAGCCGCCTCATGCTACTGTACCTCTTTCCTGACCTTGCTGCCTTTCCCACAGTCGCCGACCTCATTACGCACCTCCGCACTAGTGACACTCGCTACCGCGCCGCACTTCCTGCTGAGTTCTGCGCCAAGAACCCTCCCCCATGTACATCACTCTCTATTACATAGTTCACACGCCTCCCTGACTCCCTTCGCGTAGTCCGGGACCACTTTCTCTCAGTCTGTCCCACCACTCTCACTGTTGACCTCCTCGAGAAGGCCCTCCTGGCGGCGGAGAAGAGCATCGTCGCTGTAGGAGCCTCTCGGGGTGACCCTCGCACCCCCATCTTTGAGGGGTGTTCTCCTTCCCCCCTGCTGCCCTCTGTTGCCTCTGCTGCTGCTGCCGACCTGCTTGGTCTTGAGTCGGCCGGCACGGCGTCTGCCCCTAGCGGGAGACGCCGACCTGGCAAGGGAAAGGGGGGCAAGGGCGCGGGTGGAGCTGGCGGGGGCGGTGGATGGTGGCGGTGGAGGCGGCGGAGGGAGTGGGGGTGGCGGTGGGAGTGGTGGCGGGGGTGGTGGTGGTGGTGGCGGCAGTGGAGGCGGAGGCGGTGGCGGCGGCAGCGGTGGGAGCGGAGGCGGCGGTGGTGGCGGAGGTGGAGGCGGCGGTGGCGGAGGGGGTGGAGCTGGTCGGGGTGGTGCCCCGCAGCGGAGCGGCTCTGGTGGTGGTCAGCGCCACCAGCAGCAGCAGCAGCGTTCTCGGGACATCCAACAGCCTCAGCAGCTCCGTGAGTGGTACGCGCAGCGTCAGCTTGGTGGGGGTTTTGGTCCATGCACCTACGTCCTTCGTTCCGGCGACCCGCGCGGGTGAGCAGTGTGGGGGAGCGGACCCCACCCAGCGCTGCTTTGGCCGCCTGACGGACGCTTGGCGTCAGTAGTTCCTCGAGGCTAGTGAGATTCCCCGCTGGGGAGAGCTGTCTAGGGCTGGAGTAGCTATCTTTGATCTTGACTTTGATGCTATCCTTGCTGCCAATGTATGCTGTGACTATTAGTGATGAGGGTGACTGTTACCGGTGTTTCCCGCCCGACCCGGGCATTGGTACTGCTTGCGCTAGGTGCTTGTGAGGCTGCTGCTCTAGGTGCCAGTGCGTCTGCGCCTCTCAGGTACTGGTGAGGCTGTGCTCTCAGGTACCTGCGTCGGCTTCGGACTCCCTCACCTTCACACTTGACTCAGGGCTTCTCGCTCCTTCTTTCGAGACCGCACCACACTCACGGCCGCTTGGTCGGCGGTTGCAGTCTCCCTGGCTGACGCCCTATGGGGGCCCTGTCCTCTCTCACTTCTCCCTGTCCTCCCGTGTCCGGCTGCCCCCTCGGGCACCCTGTCTGGTCCTGTACCTCCCCTCGTTCTCGACGAACTTGGTGAGTGGTGCTGACCTGCAGGAATGGGGGGGTTCACCAGTTTACTCCTGCGAGTCAGCGGGTGACCCACTGCTCGGACGCCCGCACAGGCCGAGCACCTGGCCACGTTTTCCGCGTCAGCCGGGGTCGAGTCTCTACACCCTGACCACTGAGTCTCCTCCTGTCCCTGCTTCTGGCCAGGTAGCTGCGTCGGGTCAGGTGTTTGCTGCTGCGTCTAGGTCTGGTCCTGAGTCTGTCCCCTGCTCGTGTCGCCTCCTGTCTCACGAGACTCTCGTGTGGCACCACCGTCTTGGCCACCCCTCCTTGCCTCGTCTTCGGGGCATGGCTTCCCGTGTCCTTGTCTCTGGTCTCCCCGGTCTCTCCCTCCCCTTCCTTCCGGGACCAGGACCTTCCTGTGTCCCCTGTGTCGAGGGGCGGCTCCGGGCTGCCCCTCACTCCTCCCAGTTTCCCCCGATAGAGGCTCCTCTGCAGACTCTTCACATGGACGTGTGGGGCCCGGCCCGCGTCCGTGGACAGGGTCACGAGCGCTACTTCTTGCGTGGTTGACGACTACTCGCGTTACACCACAGTCTTCCCTTGCGCAGCAAGGGTGATGTCACTGAGGTGTTGATCGACTGGATCCGCGCAGCTCGTCTCCAGCTCAGGAGGAGCTTCGGCTCGGACTTTCCTGTCTTGCGTCTGCACTCTGACCGAGGTGGAGAGTTCTCCTCTGGCCTTCTGCGAGCTCACTATCGTGCACGAGGCATCCGCCAGACCTTTACGCTTCCGGACTCTCCACAGCAAAATGGGATTGCTGAGCGCCGCATCGGCATGGTCATGGACGTCGCTCGTACGTCCATGATGCATGCGGCTGCCCCCATTTTCTGTGGCCGTTTGCGGTTCGGTACGCGGCGCATCATATCAACCTTCACCCCAGGGTCTCCCGTCCGGAGACCTCCCCAGCTCTGCTGTGGACGGGAAGGTCGGCGATGCGTTTGCGTACCGTGTCTGGGGATCTCGGGCGTTTGTCCGCGACTTGTCTGCGGACAAGCTGTCCCCTCGTGCTGCTCCCTGTGTCTTCCTAGGCTTCCCCCCTGACGCCCCAGGGTGGCAGTTCTACCACCCCTCCTCTCGTCGTGTTTGTCCCCCAGGACGTCACGTTCGACGAGTCAGTCCCCTTCTACCGCCTCTTCCCCTACCGCACTCCTTCCCTCCCCCCGCCACCGCACTTCTTGTGCCAGGTCCCCCCCAGCTAGACCCCCTTCCCCTTAGGGTCCTGCCCCTTCAGGTGTGTCCCAGGTAGACGCACTCGAGCCGGTCAAGGTTGCTGGACTCTGGTACTGCGCGGGTGCTGAGCCTGGGGGTGCTGAGCCTTGGAGTTCTGAGTCTGGGGTGCTGAGCGTGGGGGGGGTGCTGACTCTGGGGGTGCTGAGCCTAGGGGTGCTGCGACTGGAGGTGCTGAGCCTGGGGGTGCTACGTCAGGAGGTGCTGAGCCAGGGGGTGCTGCTGAGCCTGGAGTTGCGGAGCCCGCGGCCACTGGACCTCCCCTTCCGGCGTCTGCAGTGCGGGCGGGGCCTGGGGAGGCTCTCCGGGTGCTTCGTCTCTGCGGGAGCCACTCTCTCCGCAGGAGCTGCACGAGTGGTTGCTCGCCGCTGGAGGTTGTACTGCTAGAGCTGGAGCTCTTCACCCGCTGAGGGTACTTGTGCCGCCGGTCCCGGGGCTCCTGGGCCTTGGGGTCCGCCTGGCGAGAGCTACTAAGGGTGTTGGTGCTGAGACTGCTGCTGTCCTTTCCTGGCGGTGGTCCTGCTGCGGGTGCTGCTGGTGTGCTGGAGGTCTGCAGCTGAAGTGCTCTTGGCGCTGGTGCTGCCGCTGAGGGTGCTGGTGCTGTCCCTGCTGTCTGGAGTTGCCAGCGCGGCCTCGGCCGTACTTCGTTCGCGCCCTGCAGCAGGTTCTTGGTCTTTCTCCTTCTGTAGAGTGTCCACCGCCTGTCCAGACACAGTCACAGTTAGAGCGCC